>JACEGR010000584.1:154888-239888 GCA_014170235.1 Listronotus bonariensis
AGGGTGTTAAAGAAATAATATTATTTACTTCAGTGGCGTCTAGAATGTATGCTTTTCATTTTGCGTTTGTTTGAAAGTTATTGTTGTTAAAAGATGTGTTCCCAAATATTTTTTAATAAAAGTTAAAATAGTTGCAACATAATAATAATGAATAAATTTTGTGTAAACGGCTGTTCTAATAATACTATAAACTGTATTTTTTCGGCACTGGTGTTGGCACTTACCTCATTTAATAACATGGCCAACAAAGTACTAGGTAACTTCAGAAAAATGGCACCAATATGGCGGCAATGTCATAGTCACCTTAATATAAAATAAGTGTGACACGTACTACAATAAACTTTAATTGGGATGAATGGTGTGTTTAGTAAGATATTTTTAAAACGCCGATTTTTTTAACAGCAGCAAAGGTAAAATTGGCTTCTAGAACTTTACCTTGGCGTTTGCCAGTATTCTTTTTCATTAAATTGTTCCAAGAATACTTTTTTAGCATATTCTAGGTCTATTTTCTATTGATGAAACCACAGTAATCGTGTACAATCTATGAATAAATTATCAGCGCATAAACAATATTAACTATTTAAAATGGTACGATTGGTATGTGTTTTTTCTTCGATGGACAACATCCGATAACATTTTGTAAATTTAATCAGAGATATATACGTGAAAACTATCTGACTCCGGCCTTGAAATGACAATAGTACTACCGAAAACCACATGGTAATCACCCGACAGCGCCGAGCCTATCTCAGACTGAATCGTCCCAAGTTTCACCCGTGTTCAGTTAAGTCAGACTATTGACCGACTTAAGGCAGGTCGTACCCGCGTTTTGTTCGTATCGACAAAAACGTGTATTGTCGGAAAGCCGGGTCGAAAAACGGGAAAATTTTATTTCGAAATGTTCGAAGGTATCAATAAAAAATAGTGCAGTGATCAATTTGTGGAAAAATATTGATGTATTCTATTTGTTTCATAAGATATAACAGAAAAGATCCTTTTAAAAAGTTGTAAATGTCGATGGATTAATTAAATAAAGTTTTAAACAAGAAGAAAGAAATTAGAAGAATAAACTCCAGATAGAAAAACGTTCCGTACTTTTCATTTTATTAAAAATACAGAATAAGCTTAAAATTAAAACAAAGAAAATAATTTAACGATTTTTTTATGCTTGAAAAAGCGATATTGTCAAAAGCCTCAGTAATGTCAAAGAAGGCCTAAGAGTATCTCTGTAACTTTAAATGCTGAACTTATTCATGTAGCAGTTTTATTATTTTATCACAACCAATGTCTTATCAACTGTAAAAAAAACATTTTTTGTTACAGTTTCAATGGAAAAAATAAGTATATTTAAATAAGTAAATGTTAAATGCCATTTTGTTTACAAAACTGGAAAGGAACTAGGTTACTGCTCCATATACACAAATATATTAATTTCATCGGATGTTAAGTTCAAGGAAACGTACTCAAAATTAAATTCAAATATATTGACTGTTTGGAAGAACATCTAATTTTCAGAATATCGAGCAGATTTATGTTCCACAGAATTTAACTATACACAAATAGAGAATAAATAAATAGAATATGTTCCCATTGTAAAAATATACTTTTAAGTATTTAATTTAGCAATAATGAATGATTGGAAAATTCTGAGAAACACAACAGTTACTGTATTTAAACTGATTATCCTGAGGTGATAATGCACCAATGTCGCAGGAAAAATGGCGAAACCCAAGAAAATATTGAAAATAATCTTGGGTATAATAATAGGTGTGACTTTCTCTCAGCTTTTTGCTAATACCAGTAATTTTTGTGCCCCGCATTTCATAAAAAACCCCAAGCGGACAAGCTTATTGATACCATGGATTTAGTCGGTGGGAAATCCACTCCTAGGAGCAAGAACCTTTTATTTGTTGGTATGTATCATAGTACGAATAATATAGGACTCGATATAAGATAAAAATCTGTATGGTTTATTACCGCAATAAGATTTTCACCGATTTAGGAGTCTTTACACATTGGTTTTATTTAAATTCGAATTTGGCTAATACGCATTACAGCGCTCGTGTAAACTTAGAATAAATATGTTTTTCTAAATTATTAAATTATACATATGTACACCTTTAGGGTAAGCAAGAAGAAATAATTATGCATTTTGTCCAGGGGACCAAACCAGAAAAAAAAGGGTCAGCTCAGGTAAAATTTTATTATGTGCCCAAACGGTAAAACACCATATGTATATCTGTAGGTAATTTGCTTCAAAAGCTATAAAAACCTAAATTTATGTGTAGACCAAACATTTCGACTCTTCTGTTTTCGTTTTCACGTAAAAACGCACTAATCCTTTAAGGAAAGTTTATGGAAGTAATGTTTGGAGATTGTGGTGGCCATTGAACCTCTACGACCAGAAAATGTATTCTTTAAATACTCTTTTATATAGATATAGTAGTGTCCTTTTCCTTTAAATTCTTAAATCTTTAAGGTTTGTGTTAATACACTGCCTCTTATTATATTCAAGAAAACGGTTATTTAATATTTAAGCTTTACGCCTTGAGAACACATTCAAGATAGAAGAAAGAGTGCAACACTTTTTACATCATTGGGCGCATGTTTTAATTCTTTCAACTCTAATTGGAAGCCTAAAAATTTCCCTACTTCTACTCTACAAAATATTGATAGTAAAGATGCATTATTTTCTATGTATTTTTGCTTCCTAAACACGACTCCGTGATCAAAATTTCGCAACTTTTACCTAATCATCATAAAACCTAAACCTAAAGAGTTACTTATTTTTTACTCGGTTTTCGATAGAAGACTGAAGTGTGCTGGAGCACATCTCACGTGAAATACATCATAAACTATACAATATGTCGTTTGTAAATCATAGGTCACAATGTTATTGTCTCAGTTTTTTGAAAATTCATGAGAGATTTTTTCAAAAATAAAAAAAATGGTTACACAGACATGCGATTTACGTTGTCTTGTGTATTTTTGCGTTCAAAATACAAATCTTTGATTAGTTTTGCTTTAGTGCCCATCAATTTTTAGGAAACTGCATTAAAAACCTAAAAAGTTGCCCAGTTGTTCCCATATTTTTCGACTTGGGGAGTAAAAATTTCTGATGAAAAGGGAGAAAAATTTGGTTTTTTAAAAGTAGGAAATTTGAAAAGAGAATATTTTCTTCTTGGGGAGCTTTCTATTCTCTAACAGTCGAAAATTGGGTCCCTGAAAGCAGTTTTTTACCCCATTTATATCAGATCCGTACAAAACAAAGGGGGGTAATTTTTAAGACTATTTTTACATTACTTGCAAAAATAATTTTAATTTGTTTTTTGTATTTTGTTAAAAAAAACTAACCATTGTCCGTATTTAAACACTGTTAAATACGTGACGTATATGACTTCACTGTTTAGCAAGAAAATCTAATGTTTTTTAAATGTCTTGAACTGTATTAACAACAAAAAATGGCTTAAGCTATCACTTTGGTAATATTTTTTATTACCTCCAACCTATCGAGAGGAGTCGAAGGCTGCATTATAAAACTGCATACTATAATAAATATAGTTACACCTAGAAATCAAGAATATTTGGATTAGAAACCGAGAAATCTCTATTTAAAATACTATCGCTCTTATTATACAAATTTAAAAAGCCAAACACTTCCATACATAAAACATTTTGGACATAAGTTTAAGCAAGACATAGTTTTTTACCTACACCTTTAGAATCAAAATTATCGTACCGTCATAAAAACTGGTTATGATTATACCCTAAATGGTATAGACCTGCCTTAATTTGGGATTCAAAAAATATAAAGAATGACCTAGTAGATTAGTATCTTATAATTATCTAAATAGTATCTTGTATTTTGGCATCATGTTTTTAATTCGTGCTTGTAAAATCTAAGATAATTTTAAAGCAATGTATGTGGTGTACAGGGTATCCAGAAAAATATGAGAAATCCCCCAGATTCAAAAGAAATCACGTAAAAAATACTATAAATTTATATGAACTCTTAATATAGGTCTCCTTCTCGGACATATTGGCCCCTAAAGAGCTCCAATGATATCAAGATTTTAGACTTAATTGTGGCATCACCAGGTATATTCGAATTTTATTTTAATAAGATATTATACCAAGTATAATATCGAGAAAGACTTTTAAAATTACTATGAAAGGTAGTGTTGTTAATTATTCACACCTGCAGGTGCGGGCTACCTGTGACACCCATGATACAATTTTTTGCGCCCTGTATTGCAATAAATCTATTTGACAAGTTATAACTCCTACAATATTATACTTTGGCCACTTAATGTTGATATTGAAGAGATGCGACATCGCAGCCAAACATCGATGTTGAACATCGAAAGGTGACCATCGATGGCAACGATACATCGAACAAATAACGTCGATCGCACGGACGTATTTATAGCTTTTTATGGGGGGAGGGGTTCGATTGTCTATTCTATTCTATTCTATTTTTTTTTCTTGGGTTTGGTCCCTTTAGGTTCATGTCACCACTCTCCCCTTCCGGACTATGCTTTCCCGGGCTTCGTCGGCGGAAAATCTGGATAGTCGAGCTCGTAGCTCCCAGAAATTCCAAAAAGAAAACAAAAATAATTCTATAATCGATGCAATGCATAAATTGTCGGCTGTCAAACCAAGACCTGCTACTGGTGTTACGTATAACCTTCACTTTCACTACTGACAGTTCCCATGGCACGCCCATCTATTTCCTGCCATTTGAGAAATGCCTCGTGTTCACCACCAATCAGGATACCATCAGCTTATAGAAATCTTCGCTCACAGCGCTTAGATCCACAAAAGATGCCGTCAATTTAGCGTAAATCTTTCCTCGATCCCCGAAAGTAAAAACGTCCGTACGGCACCTCTAACCGCCACTCCGAGAAGAACTTTGTAGTCCCCTACGCAAGTCCGCACTGTCCGGAGGGCAAACAAAGAGTCAGGGTTCGACTGTCACGAAATTTGGTTTTAAAAATTTTTTAAAGAGCAAATAAAGGTCCTTAATTTTTTCCCTACTACTACATGTTTTTGCTATCAAAAATATTTTTAAGCTTAAAATTCTTATTAATTCAATTATACGTTCCTAATTCGTTCCAAAAACTAGAAGAAAAATCGATGTTTTTAATACTCGACCATCGATCAACCTAATATCGATGTTGAAGATATGTTCTGTAGTTCGGCGGAGTCATTTAATGGATGGTATTTATTTGGGTACATGCCAAAAATTAAATTAAAAGTACTAAAAAACAAAAAAAATAAAAATAAATAAAACAAGTAAAAAAATAATTAAAAAATCGACGTTTCGGTGGCAAATCTGCCACCGTTGTCAAGATAAATTGAATAAAAATAATAAAAATAAAAATTAACTATTATTAAGGTTTTAAAATTTACAATTTTAATCTTTTTTAGGATATTCTGAAATCTCTTTGACATTAAATGTCGATTTTTTAATTATCTTTTACTTGTTTTAATTTCTTTTTTTTTTGGTTTTTTAGTACTTTTAATTTAATTTTTGGCGTGTACCCAAATAAATACTATCCACTAATATCGATGTTTTTATAACATCGATGAATATCGCACATCTCTAATACTTAGTAATTTCTAGTCCTCATGTGAACGAAAATTGCGTAAATCCGGAATTAATTCAATTATACGTTCTTAATTCGTTCCAAAAAGCCGATGTTAGAAGAAACATCGATGTTTTCGATACTCGACCATCAATCAACCTAATATCGAAGTTTTCATAACATCGATGAAAATCGCGCATCTCTAATACCTAGTAATTCCTAGTCCTCATGTGAACAAAAATTGTGTAAATCCGGAACTGCGGATTGGCAGTTTATAGAGGCAAAAAACATAAATTTAGATTATAAATGTGACTTAGGCTCTCTATTGAACTAATATTATTAACAAAAATACCTGATAAGGACAAAACTTAACAAAAAACCTTACTTAACAAAAAAGTAAAAAAAACAAATTCCGGAACTGTCACGGATCTGTCGCTTTCAACATGGCTGCCAAAAGCCCAATAAAATTTCGATATTGTAGTCACGTGATTCCGGAACTTCCGACGTTCCGCAATATTTTACCATACATGAGGACTAGGCATAAGTATCTTCGGCTACTGACTTTTCAAACCAATAAAATACACGAGAAAATACATTTTTTATTCTTGGCTACTGCAAATAATATAGTTAATATTTCTTATTTACATAAGTACTTGAAAAAAGTAGCACTTAACTTTAACTACAATTTTGTTTAATAGTGTTTTTATCAATTTCGGGTATGGCTACTAAGATAAAAAGTCATTAAACCCATTAAAAATATTTATTTAACATCTTTATTTGTTGCAAGTACTGTAACGTCGAAGAAAATATCTGTTTTTATTTTGAGTTTAAATTAAATTATTTCTGCTATTAGTCCGGTCAATTTATATATTCGAATTTACTAAAATTCCTATTCAGCTGAAAATAAATAAAAATTGTTCAAAACATAGCTAAAAACAAAATTTCAAAACTCCCCATTATTCCGACCGGTAGAAAAGAATTGACTCGAAAGCAAAGGTAAAAAAGTAAGTTTTCGCGAATTTCTCAAAAACGGTAAGTTTTATCGCCAAATTACTTTTGCAAAAATTGTAGAACATGAAATTATCTACCAAAAAAGTATCAATAATTGCTTCTCTTAATACGACCGGTTTGACAGCGGTAATACCGGTGATATCGAAATGTTAAGAAACCGCGTTTCATGATCTAACCAGATTTCATGAATGGTACGGTTACGGAACAGGAACCAAAAAATTAAGAACCGTGGTTAACTTACGGAACGTCACCTAAGATATAACCACATATAACGAGGCAAAGCGTTGCAAGCATCAAAATAAGCATACGTTTCCACCAGGGCCGTATTAACTGTTGAGGCGCCCTAGGCTAGAATTCCGGAGCGCCTATTCTCTTAAAAAATGTTTAAAGAGCAAAAAAAAAGTCCTTTTCCCTCCGAAGCGTCTATTTTTGAGTACCAGGCACCGAAATAAAATTTGATGACCAAAAAAAAGGTCATTCCCTCCTTTTCGCGCCTATTTTCCTATTTAATTTCGAAGCACCTTATACACAAAAAAATAAAAAAATTATTCACCAAAAATCCCCACTCAATCTAAACTTTTTTAAAAACTCCCTTGTCTAGCGCCTATTACTTCCCTGTCTGGCGCCTATTTTTTCATGGCGCCCTAGGCTGTAGCCTAGTCAGCCTAATGGATAATACGGCCCTGGTTTTCACGCCACCTCAGAAGTAGTGTACTTAGCGCGTTTTACAAACTTACCCTTAATTTTAATGCCAAATAAAATAAAAATGTAAAATATGGGGGTTTTTATTGAAAAAAAAAAGATTTTTGGTAATTTTCTTAATTTTATTTGTTAATCATCCTGTATTAACATATTTTTAATTTTTATAAAAACTTAGGCAAATTGGTTACTGTTAAATAAATATTTTATACCAAATTAAATAATACGGGATTTTTATAGGAAAAATTATTATTTATTTTTTGTTCTGAAAACGTTCATTGTTGACAATTAAATTTAAATATGTCAAAAACGCTTAATCTTAGGTTTAGGACATTATACATAAAATATGCTTAGAATCTGGTGTAGAACCCAAAAATGTAATAACATATAGGGTGTTCCATTAAAAATAAGCCAGTTGATACGCACTTCCGGAATAACAGGAAATTCCAGAAATGTAATATATTTTCCATATAAAGATCAATGTTACTTAAACTTAGCGCCAAAATTTAAAAAAAGTGTCTTTAGTAGTTTCCGAAATCTTTTAATAGGACACTCACCGTGAAAAACCCTGTATACGTGTCATGCTTATGCATATTATGGCGCTTGCAACTCTTTGCCTCGTTTTATCTTAGAAACGGTTGTATTTAGGAAAAAGTTAGTAATACTTTTGATGAATATAATTTTATGATCTACAATTTTTGTAAATGCAATTTTGCGATAAAACTTACCGTTCTCGAGAACCTCTTTTTTTTCTTTTGACCTCGAGTCATATTTTTTCCACCAGTCGGAATAATGGGGAGTTTTAACATTTTGTTTTTAGATATTTTAAACAATTTCATTTATTTTCAGCTAGATAGGAATTTTAGTAGCTTCACCCTTATGTTTAGGTCTAATTTGACCGGACTATATTAGGGATGCGCGATGTTCATCGATGTTATGAAACCATCGATGTTAGGTTGATCGATGGTCGATGTTTTGCCATCGATGGTGGAGTATTAAAACAATGATATTAACATCGATGTTTTGGTTAGTTCTGGTCAATGTTAACATCGATGTTTTCTTCTAATATCGGGTTATTTGGAAAGAGTTAAGAACGTGTAATTTTAGTAATTTAATAAGATTTTTGATAGGAAGAAAATATGTAGTAGAAAGGAAAAAGTAGAACCATCATGTAGAAGTAGGGAAAAAAGTGGGACCTTATGTTTTATTTTTTGCTTTTCAAAAAATTTCGTATATCAAATTTTGCTAATTTGCCACTTAAGCCACCCCCGCGATAAAAAAGTTATAAATACGTCCGTGCCATCAATGTTTAAGAAACATCGACGTTTTGTTGCCATTGATGGTCACTTTCGATGTCACCATCGATGTTCAACATCGATGTTTGGCTTCGATGTCTCATCCCTAGACATTATACAAAAATATTTGTTTCTTTGTTGCAGGAGTAATGACTGCCGAGCAGTACCTAGACACCCGCGCCAAAGCAGTATGGAATACTTGGGGCAAAGAAGTACCCGGCAAAATGTTGATTTTTTCTTCGGAGAACTCGACTAGTACGAATATTCCTCTCGTAGCCCTACCAGGCATTGATGACAGTTATCCACCTCAAAAAAGTCGTTTACCATGTTCAAGTACATGCATGATAATTATATAGATCAATATGAGTGGTTTTTGAGGGCCGATGATGACGTGTATATAAGAAGCGATAAGCTAGAGGAACTTTTGAGGGCTGTAGACTCGCGAAAACCGTTGTTTATTGGTCAGACTGGACGAGGAACAAAAGAGGAAAGAGGACATCTTTCTTTGGGTAAGTATTTACCTCCCGAATTAACAAAGGAGTAA
The DNA here is from genome assembly GCA_014170235.1 of Listronotus bonariensis. NCBI lineage: Eukaryota > Metazoa > Arthropoda > Insecta > Coleoptera > Curculionidae > Listronotus > Listronotus bonariensis. The sequence goes on from JACEGR010000584.1 coordinate 164,026, forward strand.
AGGTTTATTAAATAGGTTTTTAATAATACTAAACAATGTAATTCTTTATAGATTCAGATGAAAACTTTTGCATGGGAGGACCTGGGATGATTATGAGCAGGGAAACTCTAAAAAGGATAGCGCCATATATTGAAGACTGCCTTCTTAATCTTTACACTAGTCATGAAGATGTGGAAGTTGGAAGATGTGTCAGAAGATTTGCAGGAGTTTCGTGTACGTGGAATTATGAGGTAAGTAAATTAAATGTTTTTATGCTTTTAAAAACAAAAATGATCAATAAGGTTTTTACTTTTGATATTTATCAGGAATTATAAAGAAACACAAAATGTTTAAAAAAGTTATATGATCTGAGCATTACGTGTGCCATCATGACTATTCACTTTTACAATTCACCTTTAGTTCTGCAGGAATTAATAGTGAAATATTTAAAAACACACAATATTTAATTTTACTGTGTATGTATATTAAAAATGTCATTTTTAACACCGTTGGGTAAACAAGTTTTCAGTGAAAAACGTAAACAGACTTAAGAAGTCTTCTGGTAACAACTAATTTTTTCTTAGTTCGTAGATAATGTTGAATCTATCAGAAGGGTTATGTTATAAATTTCCTAAAAACATACTTACTACATAGACAACTTTTGCCAATGTTTAGAAAAGAGACGATTTACAGCAACGACAAAGCGAGACAACATTTGCCCCACCTTTTGCTACCGCGGCAAAAAAATCATTTTAATCTACGTTTTTCTCAGGCTGATTTTATTATACTCCTAACATTTGGTGGTTCTTCGACCTTCGAGTAGTGCGGACGTTTTCTTAGAAAACTACTTAGTTTTCCTAGGTTGTGGAGGCCAGGGGTGCTGTCCAGGCGCTTTTACCCTCGGGGATCAAGGAAAGACTCATACTGTTTTTTTTTAATCTCCACGAAGGCTTAAAGCCTGAATACTAAGGTATTGTTGGTGTCTAAAGCGAGGTAAGAAGAAGTTTGTTAACACTTGACTTAAATACTTGAAGAATGGGGGGAGTGGTAACAGAATGACCTCTGCGGGCAGCAAGTTCCACAATCTAGAAACTCTAGGGATAGAATAATGAACAAAGTTAGAAGTTACGGGCCTGTCCAGTTGGACCATATAAGAATGCATACAATTCTTCAGAGCAAAAGCCATGGAAGTACCTATAAAAGGAATAAATCCCCCACAGTTCCACGATGGCCGAGTGAAGGATCATTAATGAGGCGAACAGATATTCTTTGAATAAAATCAAGAATGCTAAGGGTTGTGGGGGACGCCATGCCCCACATATGAGCACAATACTTTAAAGGGGATCGGATTTGGGACACATACAGAATATATAAATTAGAAGAGGAAAAATACTTTCTTGCTCGAAAGACAAATTAAAGCTTTTTTAAAGCTGCCCTGGTTATAGATACAATATGTTTCTGCCAGTAGGTCATTCTCAAATGTGACGCCCAAGAGATTGAAAGTGCCTTTGCTCTGAAAAACTAGGCCGCTTCTTAGCAAAGGATGAGAATTTGGTGACATTTCTCGCAACAAGGAACATGATTGTGTTTTGGATGCATTAAAATGGACGAGATTTTTGTCGCCCCAATCTAATATTAAATTAAGGCCCTGTAAAAGATATCTACATGGCTTTGCGTTTGCTTTCCAAATCAGGTTTAGAGACTGGTTTAAGAATCTAAAAACTGGAGTGAAGGGTACAATCGTGGGCAAAACTATGAACGGAATTAATTGTGGATAAGAGAAGGTCGTTGATGTGAAGTAATAATAATGTTGGTGCCAGTACTGAACCCTGAGGCACTTCAGCATTTACTTGGTGAAAGCTTGAAGAGTGTCCATCCACAATAACTGATATACGTAGATCAAAAAGTTAGCTAGAGTGCCAAGAACATAGTTTAGTTAAAAGACCATACAAGAAAAGCTTCTTAAGGAACGCATCATGCCAGAGTAATTCCTAATCCTTTTTCCACCACCGAACAAAAAAAAGTTTAATAAATGGTGTTCTGCAAAAATTGTAGTAATAAGGAAATTGGTTGAAATTCGAACGCAAGGAGTAACCAAGAGGTTAATGTGTGTGCCTCTGTGGAAAAAAAGTGATTCTTGCCATCAACTTACATTCCAAAACGTACAGTGTGATATTTGGAAAAGAAATAATTACGAAGCTAATTAAAGTAGGCACACTTAAGAGAATTTTTTAGATAATCAAATCAAGTGACAAAGTTTTGTAAAACCTTAAGAGAACCCATAGATCAGAATGCCAAATTTACAAATAATATTTTATTTACAGATGACAATTTTTTTCCCTTAAGTCGACACAACTCATCATTCGTGCGATATTGGTCTCAAAAAATCTGAATTTGAGTCAACCATTACAAAATCAGTACCCGTAAAAGGTGAATATTTGGGCCGGCATTATAGACAGTAATATTGTGGGTCCTGTATTTATCAATGGTATTGTGATAGTATCTTAACTGCTAAGAGAGATTTACTTCTTTTGCGGCATAATATTATATCAGCTTTTTAAAATTTGGATGTTAATTTTGAAGAAATTTGGTTTCAACCGATTGGATTCCCTGCTCACAATGCAAGAGAAGTTAAATATCATTTTTTTTAAGTCTTAAAGAATAAAATGCTTTCAACGAACATTTTTTGCACATTCGTGATCAACGCACAAAAAAAACCGATATATGTACTTCTAGTAAATTTGGTAACACGTCCGATAATTTAAAAGTTAGTTAAATTTTATAATAAAACAATATAATAAAAAAATCCTAAATTAATTAAACAAATGAGGGCGTACCACAGAAATTAATAAAAAACAATAACTTTTGTTGCCAAGCTCGTACGGTAAGCATATGTAAATGTACTGAAAACGATCAATGCGAATTATTCAATAATAAGTTAATATTGCTAATACGTCTCAAGGCTCGCAAGTTTGGCGAACGTAAATCAAAATTTGTCCAGCTGAGAAAATTGTACTTGATTACTTCAATAATATAGATGTAAATTAACTATGCCATAACGGACTTTTGTTTGTCCCTTTACATGTTAGAAAATTGAATTAACATTGTTATTGTCTGAATATGGTAGACAATGCATTATTATTAGTATTAAAAGAAGAAGAGTTTCGGACTTCCATTGTCTTTATTTTATTTATTCACACAACGTTTCGGGCAGTACTATTTCTGTCCGTTTTCAAGTGTAAACTGTTTACACGAACTGTCAGGGGCGTCGCCAACCGATGGCCCAGGGGGAGGCAAGTTGATATGGAGAATAAGGAAAGTATGAATTGTAGAAAAAATCGAGAGCACATGTAAATTTTCACTAGTAGAACGAGTTTTACATCTACGGTGTGCGTTGTATTAAGTGTTTTAGTGATGGATTGAATGGATCATGGATTCCGTTAAAAATCTGCAATGAAGGAAAAAGTATAAAGTCGGTTTTGTTGTGCCTGCAGCTCAGGCCTAATAACCAAGACTTACGTTTTGTGGATTTATAAAATTACTCGGAACGTTGATTCTTAAACATTCCATGTTTTATTTAGGTTGTTATACACCGTGTCCCAGGATAGGTGCTACAAGAGGACAAATAGACCTACAATTTTTGAATTTTAAATCAAAATTTTATAAAACAGGTCGCATGGTCCAAAACTAATAAATACAAAATTTTACTCCAATTGGTATTATACAGGGCGAGTTATACTAAAAATATGAAAAATACCCTACTACTAAACTAACTACTTTTATTTTTTAAAATATAACAAAATTGTATAAGCAAATGTTGTAGAGAATTGATTTGGGTCAAAATTTAAAGTTAAAGCATGACAATAAAAAAATGTGATTGTCAATTTCTTACATTACGCATTACAACTTAAATAATGGTTAAGAGGGAGCAACATTTAAAAGAAAATTTAATTATTATTTTTTAAAATTTTCTATTTTAAAAACTGCCTAATGTAAAAAAGTGACAAAAATATTTTTTACTTTAATTATTTGATTATCCAATTCCTCGTATATCTTTTAATTAAAAATTATATACCGGGTGTTGTGTTATTAAACGTATAGTTAGGATAATTTTTATGTAAAATTAAATTATTAATTAAAAAAAAAAAACAGGAAGTTATCCAATCATGTGTAAACGATTTTAGGGGTCAAAAAATGTCCTTTAATACATGAGAGACGCCTTCTCGTTTTCCGAAAGTATCTAAATTGGTAAAATATTTATTACTAAAAACGATTATTTTTTCGAAAATTTAACAAGTCATTAATCGAAAAGTAGGACGTTAAGGACATACCGGGTGTCAACGAATTTATTAGACAAGCATAGGTTATGCATATTTGTTACTTTCCACGCACTTCCGGTTTAACCGGAAATGGCTCCAATTTTTAAATTTAAAATGAAACAATCTACATATTTTATATTTTTGGATTCCTGAAACAATTTTAAGTCAGAATGTGAGATTTTTAAAAAATGTAAGCCTACTTGATTTTTAGACCCATTTTTAATATAGCATCTAGGCAAAGTTGGTAGGACAATCGGTATCCGAATACGAATACCGGAAAAAGAAAGTATTTGAATATCGAATAATTGAATACTTGGAAGAAAAAAGTATTTGAATACTCGTTATTATTGAATACCCGGAATCGGTACTCGAATGGTGGAAAAAAGATTCAAATACTACAAAAAAAAAAAACGGAGCCGAATATTTTTAATTTTATTATAAAAAGGTTTCCATATTATTATTGCATTGCGCTTGTGTTTCTCTTTTTCCAAAAAAGGTCCTCACCTCCTTTTTCCGTCTTTTTCTTCCCTTTTGGTATTTGGATACTGCTTCCACATTTCGGTATGTATTCGAATACTTGGAACGACGATATTTAAATACTCGAAAAAAGTATTGATCGAATACTTTAAAAGTATTCGAATACAGAATACCGATAACTAACAAAAAAAGTATTCTGTCGAATACCGAATACTAAACACACAAATGTATTCGAATAATATTCAAATACCAGCAAAATGTATTCTGAATACTATTCAGAATACTCAGGATTCGAATACGACCCAACTCTACATCTAGGTGGCCATGATTGGACGCAAATTAATCTAGTGACCCTATATAATGATAGACAAAATATTATCGGCTAATTGACATTTTTGTGTCTAACTATTATTTTTCAACAGGCAACCCTTTTAGACAAGCACTTTTGAAATAAAGGATTTTCTTTAACAATCTAACTATACCAATTTATTTGCGATCGGATTAAAATAAAGTCATAAGTAAAGGATCATAGCCACCTAGATGTAATACTACAAATGGCTTTTAAAAAAACAAGTAGACATAAAAACTTTTAAAAATGGGGATCCAAAAATGTTAAAATATACAGGGAGTTCCATTTAAAAATTCAAAATTTGAGTCACTTCCGGTTAAACCGGAAGTAACTAAAAAGTAAGAAATATACAAAAAGTCTCATCTTTTCATACCATTTCAATATACCAAGTCTTATTTTAATATGTCCAATACTCTGGAAGTTATGGCTTATCTAATAGATTCGTTGATACCCGGTACATTTGCATAAAGTTTTTCTCTTGTTTTTTGTTGCAAAATTATATCCAAAATTTATCAGTTAATAAGTTTCTAGAGACTCTGTATATAAGAGTAAAACTACTCCATGTATAATGTGTCAAAAACAAAAATATTTTTATTGGGTAATAAAATGAGCAGTTTGCTTCTTACGCCAGAGTGTGTAAAAGTCGATAACGTATCTTAATCCCCTATTACAACGCAAAAAGATAAGTTGGTAGTTTTATTGCCTATATCACCTTCAGCTTAAGCCTAAATATTGATCAAAATTAAATATTATTTCTAATTAATTATACAGTGTGTATGTAAAGTGTGGCGCCAAATTTGCTATGGTAGAATACACTTAATAAAATAGGAAAACAAGTTTATAAGAACATGGGTCCGCACATTTTTCTTTTTGAAGTTACAGGATGTTAAACTTTTCATAAACCCTAAAAATATCTAAAACATTATTTTTGGTACAATTTGTGTGACTAGATTTCACACTTGTTTTCACAGTCAGTGGCGTAACTTAACTTTTTTTGTCGGCAGGTCTTTCGTGACACTACTATACTTAATAAGTTTAAAGTTGTGCTAAATTAGCTTCTTATAGTAAAACTTTTTTTTAACTTTTACACTCTATACCTAGCTAAATTTTTTTGTGAATTTTAATATAGGAAATACATAATTTTTATTTAGCGTTTATATTATTACTTGTCTTGAAATATCCTTTTAAAAGTTTAGGAATAAGTTATAAAACACCCGCATATCTATAACTAGCTTTTGCCCGCGGCTTCGCACTTCTTAAATTCGGAGTAAAACAATTCCCCTTTCCGATACCGTAAAGAATTTGGATTTAATTATATACATATAAACCTTCCTCTCATCATCATCACTCTAACTATTAAAAAAAAACCGCATTAAATTTCGTTGAATAGTAATAAGAAACTTAAAAAATTTTTGTTCTCCCTGTATAATATTTTTTAAATAATAATAATTATTTTACAAATCTTTATATATAAGCAATTTTGTAAACCTCTAGATGGCATAATAACATTGCAATGCATTTTAATTTTGAAAGTTTTTTAATATACCATCTTTTTGGGCCACCCTGTGTGTCAATTCTATATTTTGTTTATAAACCGTAGATACCTGTACACAACGTCAGTAACGTCAATATCAAATTTGAAATGGAAACTATTTTTTAAACAATCTGTATATGTTGTTTTTTTGATATTATTATACATATAAACCTTTCTCTTGAATCACTCTATCTATAAAAAAACGCATCTAAATTTGTTAAATAATATTGAATTTTTAATATAAACAACTTTTTTAATGACTCTGTATATGTTTTTTTTAAATGTTATAATACAAATTAACCTTACTATTAAAAAACCTCATTAAAATCCGTTGAGAATAGTAACGTCAATATCGAATCTTAGTTATAGTTTATCCAAGATAGCAGACCCGTGCTCACTTCGTTGGGCGTTAATATCTAAACTTTTTGTTTCATCATAGTAAAATCTACCCTATAAAACTCCCGAATAGTGTAGTTTTTTGATTGTAAAATAATTTTTATAATAGGTTTAGTACTTCCGAAGATTAGCGGCTACAAACAAACAAACCCACAAAGTTACAAACTTTACCTCTTTATAAATTAGTATAGAAGTATAGATAATAAAAAGTAATTTTATATTAAAAGATAATGTCTTATAGTAGGGGAGCTCACGATGCAAAATGGGGATTTACTCGAGCGTCAAAGAGACCTATTGGGTTGCAGGGCTTAGATGATAAGAAGAAAAAATGCTATATAATGTATGCATTTTCATCGGTGAGGGAAGCGGCTATAGATTTTTAAATATGTCAGAAAAATAGTGTTATTATTTCGGCTTGTTAAAATTATTCGGGTCGTTTCGGATTATATATTTTCCGTTATCCTTAAATTATTTTCTTCAAAATAAAAAAAAATAAAAATATCGCTACGCTCGAAACTGTCAAAATAACTTGTTTTTTTGTAGCCCTCTGTTTTCTTTACGTCACTCTCAAATTGTCAGATTAGTGAACAGTGTTATTAAGTTATGTACAGTGTTTAACAAGTAATTAACTCACCCTATCTTAATCTGACGCGCCTAACAATTTCTGATGGATATATTTTTGTTTTTTCTGATCGGCCCTGTATACAGGGCTCATATTTGGTTAAGGTATTTAATTGGATATAAGGTATCCCCCGGCGTATTATTCTGCTGCGCTGTAGTAAATCCCAAAATCCCGTCTTGGGCTCCCCTACCATTACTATTTTTTGACACCATTTTTAACGATGTACATAATTTGCATAATAATTCATCAATAAAAACTACGCTACTTCTATTGCCACTTACATGATAATAGTAATAACGGTGAGAATGTCCTTTGCATTGTGTATGTTAACCGTGTATCAACATAATTGAAAATTACTCATAATTTTAGCAAATTTATATAGGACTAGCTTTTGCCCGCCGCTCCGCACGCGTTAAATTTGCAGTAAAATAATTCCCCTTTCCTATACCGTGAAGATTTTAAATATTATTATACACATATAAACCTTCTTTTTGAATTAGTCTATCTATTAAACAAAGACCGCATTAAAATCCGTTGAATAGTGATATGAAACTTATTTTAAAAAAAGTTACTCCCTGTATAATATTTCTTTGAAATATTAATAATTATTTTGCCAATCTTTATATTTAAGCAATTTTGTAAACCTCTAGATGGTTTAATTAAATAGTTAGAATGCATTTTAGTTGTAAGGGTTTTTTCTAACATCTTTTTGACCCACCCTGCATGGATAATCTATTTAATCTATATTTTTTTTATAAACCATAGAAATCTGTGCACAATTTTTATCAACACTTTTTTTTTAATTGCAGTAGTAACGTCAATATCGAATTTTAAATGTAAACAATTATTAAAACACTCGTATATGATTTTTTAAATATTTTTATACATATAAACCTATTTTTGAATCACTTTTTTTTAAAAAAAAACCGAATCAAAATTCGTTAGGTTATATCAAATTTTAAAAGTAAACCATTTTTTAAACATTCTGTATATGTTTTGATATATTATACATACCTTTCTCTTGAATCAGTCGCATATAAACATATACATATAAACCTTTTTCTTGAATCAATCTATCGATTAAAAAAAAACGCTTCAAAATCCGTTGAGAATAGTAACGTCAATATCGAATTTTAAATGTAAACTATGTTTGTAAACACCCTGTATATGTTTTTATTTTTGACATTATTATACATATAAATCTTCCTCAAGTGATATAGAATTTTAAATGTAAACTATTTTTTTTAAATACTCCGTGTATGTTTTTTTGACACTATTATACATATAAACCTTCCTCTTGAATCACTCTATCTATAAAAAAAACGCATCAAAATTCGTTGAGAATAGTAACGTCAATAACAAAATTTCAATGTAAACTATTTTTTAAACACTCTGTATATTTTTTTTTTGACATTATGCTTTTTGGCATTGGCATTAGCTGCTATCAGTCTGATAAGGTTAGAGAAAGCTTGGTGAATATGACCGTTAGTAAAAATAAAGTAAATACAAAATGGTGCAAAAATAATAAAGTAATTTCAATTAGTGCCTGGGCAAGTAATTAAATGGACTTTATGATAAAAACCCTTTTAAAAACTTTTCAATGGGTTTTATTTGACGTGTCTACCACTAATATTCATACCCCTATATGTGGAAGCGGCACTTTATCCCAGCTTGTCAATGTCAAATGTTTCGGGTGTCGCAATACTTTTTTGTCGGATAAGCTACCCACAATATTTTACATACAATTTTTTTACATTTAGCCAAAAACCGTAATGGTTACAGTCAGGAAAACCGCCTAGTCCGATACCCGAAACATGTGATTGAGCCTTATGGTTTTATGACTGCAACTCTTACCATTTTGGCACAATGTTTAAAAATTGCATAAAAAACATTGTGGTAAATTTGTCCGACAAAGAAAATATCGCGTTTGTCCAGTCCGACACCCGGATCATTTGACATTGACAGGTTGAGTTAAAACTCCGCTTCCATATATGGCGGTATGAATATTTGTGGTACATCCGTCAAAAGGAACCCCCATAAAAAGGTTTTAAAAGGGTTTTTATCATAAAGTCCATTTTAATACTGACCCCGGCACTAAATAGTTGTTTTGCTTTATAAGTGATACCTCACAATCCAAGTTGTTGTACTATAGGTTGTACAGACAATCTGTGCCACAACTCCACAGACACATTCCATCTTAACATTAATTTTTCCCAAAGATTTCCATTTGTATAAAGTTTTTATTCTGGCACCGACTACTAAGAAAAAATACAGTCCCTACTCTTTCCTCGACCTTCTTGTCTCCCCGGTGGCGCAGTGAACAGAGCTTTGATCTTCGAAGCCAAAAGTCGCCGGTTCGATTCCCAGCGGGGAGATATATTTAGGTGATCTATAGTGGCACAACCGCGTTGTCTAAAAGGTACTGTGAAATGCAAAACTGCATGTTTCATTGCTTGGACAACGTTGACGGAACGGGGGAAACGATGGGCTAAACATATAATAACCCGACACTCAAAGTAATCTGGTATTCGTGGGATGTCAAAAACATAAAAAAAATGAGTGTGGACGTTCGTAGAGAGCTACAGAGCTTTCCTGGGCGACTGAAGAAATTGTACGGGTGTTTGTTACCCTCGGGGAACGAAAAATGATTCACTCAAAATTGATGACATCTTACTTTCCGACCTTAGCGCTGTGAGCGAAGATTCCTATAACCTGATGTTTTTACGTTTGGCGACGGCCCCATGGTGTTTTCACTGTTTTCGTAACGGCCGACCACAGTTGCATGCGCCGCGGCAACCGTCTGTAATGACAGTGACCGGTTTTGCGCAATACCAGTAGTAGCTCTTGGTTTGACAGTCTGACAATTTATGAAAAAATTTAAAGTCCTAGAATAATAGAACAACTCGTTGCATAGTCAGCGGGCCCTTTAAATGCGGATAACTATGTCGGTTGATCTCTATTTTCAGCCTAAAAAGAGCTCATTCAATAACATGCTTTATACAAAATATGTAAACACTCATATTTTGTTTTTAAATGTTTCCATTTAGATGTTTCTAGACTTAATTACATATATCCTCCCCTAGAAATACCTAGAGAAAATAATTGGGGGATATTAAATCCGGCGAACGAGGAGGCTAAAAAAGATGATAGCATATAACATAACGTTAAAAAGCACTTGTTTATAGGTATTCAAAATATTCTCACGGCTCTTAGCCTAAGTATATTATTAGGAAAAATTATTCACTTTACAAAATTGCAGGTTTTCCTGATGCCAATTTAAAGATCGTTTATCATAACTGAAATTTTTAACATTATATTATTATGTAGTGCGAGTCTCTAACTTGAAATAAAATCAATTTAATCTTTGGAAACCCGTCATAAGTATTTTACTTGCACTTTTTCTATAAAAAAGAAAAATATATAAAGGGTGTTTAGTAACTTTGGGCGCAAACTTAAGGCAGTAATTCTCCATTAAAACATAAAGAAGAAAAAACGTTTTGTAAATATATGTCCTAAGCGCCTTACTTTTTGAACTAGCAGGGTGTTAAAATTTTAAGAAAATATATGAATGTTTTGTATATTAACTCATATACCGATTCAGAATTTTTGGAAAATTTAAAAACATTATCAAAATATTTAAAAATATAAAAACTAATAAATATTAATAATCTTGTTATTTATGTTGATTATATTTTTAATTAGGTATTAGCAATATTACCATGCAGATAATTATTTTCTATTTATTTACGCGACAAAGATACATCAAATAAAGAAAAGTCCGGAGATTAATATTTGTTTTGAAAGTTATTGAAAATTCAAGGAATTATTTTTGTTTTAAGGAAATGCTGTGTCCAGCTATTGTTTTTCATTAAAAAGTTTAGGGTTAATCTCACTGATCTGAAAAATAATAAGGATAAATACAGCAAAAATGACAATAACCCCCACGTGGGCACTGCGCAGTACACTTGTGGGCATGCGCACTAAAAATTTACAGACTAGCGGAAAACAAACAACAGGACCGGGTTTGGAAATTTGGTAAACGAGGGTTTTTTGGGGCGCTAATCACGACTTTTTTTTGGAAACGTTTCGTTCTCGAGATGTTCATCATCAAAGTTGAAATTCAATTCTTAGTTTCACTCTATTCCGCCTTCTTTTGCACAAAATTCTTGATATAACACCTAACAGGCACACAATATTATATAAACATCTTTAAAAAAAAACTTTTTTAGTTATTTTACAGGTTTTTTCATTAAATTCCAAATCTTTTACCCCTAAAACGCTACAACCATGCATACACCTATGTGTATAATGGTTTTCAGACATGGCGACTTGATTTAAAGCAAACTTTTTATATTAATAAAGAAAGGCTAAAAACCAATAAGAAAAACATGTTTGAAAAACACTAACTTTTATGAGAACTGCGCATGTGCAAAGGTGTACAGCAACTCTCCCAGTGTGGGGTCAAAAATTCGTGCGCAGGTCTATTGAAAATATATGGGGAACATTTTCTATTAGCTATCCGCTTTATTTTTCAGATCATTGGTTAATCTCTCATGGACGACACTGGCGGAAATTATATATTTCCTTGTTCATCACAAAATGTCTTTTGATCCATGGGAATTTTTCTTCAAATATCTTAAAAATATCTATATTGGTTTAAAAATTATTATAAAAAAATTATTTCTTTTTAAAATTTTAGTATAAAAAGTAAGACGTTTAGGACATTGGCTCACATAAACTTTTCTCCTAAACATTAATCTTACAGACTTAGGTATTTCCTTTTAGCTTCAAGTTAAAAATGTTAAATCATTTACTCAGCACTAATATTACCAAATTTTCGAAATGCAGGAGTGTTACGTGTAAACCTTTATCTAATTTGCGCTTAGTGTTTTTAGATTATTTCCGATAAAATTTAATTGATAAATAAGTAGGGAATTTCCAAACTCTTATTTAAATATTAGGGGTTAAACATGTGTCTGTAACGTTATTACCTAGTTTATGTTTTTGGACAAATATTTAAAGTGACAATTGATTAAATAACTGGTGTAAGTAATATTTGTTTTTTTTTAAGTTGGGGAATTACCATCTAGTTATCAATATCCCTCGTATATTAAAGACTAAACATTACTTTTCTTAGTAGCAAACATAGCCGAGGTCCTTTATAAACAATAATTATTTTTAAATTGTTTATCAGTTGGAAATCGCGGGTCAGTTAATTTTAATTTCCATTTCTAAACTTTCTCGATAATTTTAGAATAAGTTATATTATAGCTAAAATAATATTTATTTAAACAATAACAAGTGGCGGCCTTATACAAAACGTGGATGTCGATACCGGCTATAGAAGGTGGCTTGCGGCCGACCCTTCCCTCAGGTTTTGTTGGGTCCTCATCAGAAAAAAGAAGTATTTTTAAAAATCTAGCTGTGCATAAGGATGTGTCATTGAATTTTCTTTTAGGTAATAATATCTGCAAATGACAAAACATGTAAGAAAAGTTTTTTTTTTTTACGTGAGGTAATTTTTTTAGGTAAGATAGTATAGTATGAGTAACAAATGGGGAATTCTAAACATAACTTTGCCCACGCCGACATTAAATTTATCCACGGTACGCCTTAAAATCATTAGCATTTAGGCCAGGTATGGGCAACCTTTGACATGTTGCGGGCCAAACTTTAGTGTGCAAATACGTTCGCGGGCCGCGTTTAAAAGTACTACATTGTAAAGTTAGTAGTGTGGTAGTGTTAATAATTTTTTGCAATAGTCACAAAGCAAATAGACGGCACTAGATCAGCTCGCTAGGATTTCGCACGTCGAAGTTATCACTTCGGTAGCTCAGATACTGCGGTGGTAATCTCGACGTGCACAAGAAAAGGTCCAAAATACGGTATTTTTGACGCATTTTTAGGTTAGGTATAGGTAGTTTGATAGATTTGTTTAGGTTAGAGGAAGCGAATGGTTTAATTAAGGAAAAAAAAGATTTAATTAACCCGAACTATGACCCCTCACCTATATTCTGTCTTCGTTTTTCGGTATTTTGTTACTTGATATTACTTGAAAAAAAAAATATATATATATATATATATATATATATATATATATATATATATATATATATATATATATATATATATATATATATATATATATATATATAATATCTCGTCTTATATATTTGTAGTAAATTTAACTCCCTACAAAAAGATTATTTTCTATTTTTTAAATAAATCTAATTATTAAAAAGATATTCGAGATCAAAGATTAAAAAAAATTTTAGAAAAAAAAACTTTTACTACTTACTCAAACTCACGGAATCAAGTAAGCGAGCAAGCCGAGTGGCGGCGATTATCAAAGACTGAGGCACAACAAAAGAATATTTCTTCTCAACTGTTCTACACTAGACGAAAATAGACGAAAGAATCTTTTGTTTGGTGCCTCACTCTTTGATGATTGCCGTCACTCGGCTTGCTCGCTCACTTGATTCCGTGAGTTTGAGTAAGAAGTGTAATTTAATTTTTTTTTTAATTAGATTTTTTGAAATGCCCCATCGCGGGCTCGATTTAATCATATAGCAGGCCCTTCTGGGCCCCCGCAAGGGCGGTGCATAGCTACGCTACTGAATGTCGGTGATCTTTGCAAGGTCCATTTTTTCCAGTTAAATGGTACCTATATACTTTATAGTTTATCCAAGCTAATATTTTTCGAAAGACTCACGTGAATCCGAATAGTAAAAAAAAATATGCCAACCCGTTGAAACATTGCACATACCATGCTCCGTGTGATACGTTAAGCCACTGCTCAGGCCTGTTAAATTTTAATTTCATATTTATTTAAAACCACAAGTTTTGCTAGAAATTGTGGGTTCATATTAATTTAAAGGTAAGAAATATCGAGTACACACTTTCAGTGTATTAATTTGTGTGTGTGTTTTTTCATTATCATGCCAATATTTTACGAACAGTGCGACTGCAAACTGAATACAGCACTATTCTGTGGGATATTGTGTCATGCGCATAGCACGAATTTAGCCACTTTTCTTTGTGCGCATGACGTTAAATCCCAAAACTCTTAGTTTAAATTGTTCCACTTACCACTTACAATATTTAGCAAATACTTTAGTGTTATGACGTAAAATATTGTTTAACAAAGTTGTTAAATTAAACTCACGAAAAAAATGCAAATACCATTGACCTTTAAAGGATTATATTGTTGATAAGACGTAGACTTTGCAAATTTATTAAATTAATATTGTCCTATTGGAACTTTGTAATTAGCGGCTACCTATTTTGTATTACTTTAGAAATCGTTCTTCGATATTTTAAATATAGATACCATTTA
The DNA here is from genome assembly GCA_014170235.1 of Listronotus bonariensis. NCBI lineage: Eukaryota > Metazoa > Arthropoda > Insecta > Coleoptera > Curculionidae > Listronotus > Listronotus bonariensis. The sequence continues at coordinate 179,038 of JACEGR010000584.1, forward strand.
CTAATTTTTTAGCTTATATAATTTAATTCTGACTATTCTGAGTACAATTTTTGTCTATTATTTTTTGTCTTTTAAATATATTATTTATGTAATCACTTACGGAAATAAAAAATTATACAGGGTGTTCGGAAAATGCGCTAGGAAATTTTATGGGGTCATTCTGCAATGAAAAATAATGTTTGTAAGTCCTTTGACCAAATGTCGAAATCTTCCCGGTTACCTACCAAGTTACAGGGGTTAAAAATTCAATTTTAATTTTTGTTTTTTTCGCCAAATTGCATTAATTTTTTAACAAATCTAGTTGAAATTTAGCACACAAATAAAATTCTGCAGATTCTTAAATTTTAAGATAAAAGTACTTTCCCTTTATTCCGCCAGAGAGCACTTTACCTGAAACGGTAAATTTATTTACTTCTTAACTTTTTATTTTAACAGATATCGCAAAGACAAGTACGCCATTTTTCCAAAATCAAAAACTAAAAAAATAATGTACTCTTTATTTTAGTCGATAAACCCCACCGTCTAGCCACTAATTAACATCAAAAACTTTCCATCAATTTCAACCAATTTACTTCCGTCTTTAAATAGAATTAGCAAATCAACTCTATTCTATTTTTTTTCTTGGTTTTGGTCCCTTCAGGTTTAATCCACCAGCTCCCCCTTCCGGACTCTGCTTTTCAGGGCTTCGTCGGCGGAAAATCGAGCTCGCAGCTCCCAGGAAATTCAAAAAGAAAACAAAAATTATTCTACAATCGATGCAATGCATAAATTGTCGGCTGTCAAACCAAGAACAGCTACTGGTTTTACGTATAACGTTCACTTTCACTACTCCCATGGCACGCCCATCTATTTCCTGCCATTTGAGAAATACCTCGTGTTCACTACCAAACAGGATACCATCAGCTTATAGGAATCTTCGCTCATAGCGCTTAGCTCCAGAAAAAAGATGCCGTCAATTTAGCGTGAATTTTTCCTTGATCTCCGAAGGTAAAAACGTCCGTACGGCACCTCTAACCGCAACCTCGGGAAAAACTTTGTAGTCCTCTACGCACGTCCGCACTGTCCGGAGGTCAAACAAAGAGTCAGCAAATTAAGTCGCCTGGTCTTAAATTGTGCGAAATTTGACCACTACTAATATTATACGTTTATTTCGGGCCTCTTCTGCATTTCCATTGCAGGCCCATAACAAAATGCATACTGTGGTACTCAACATTTTGATTATTTCCGTTCCATTTTACAGCACCCTTTCTTTTTAACACAAAATAATCTTTACAACAAAACTTAGCAGTAATAGATTTAATAATAGTTGTTAAATTTCACTTAACTTAAGACCAGGCAACTTGATTTGCGGATTTTATTTAAATATGTAGGCAATAAGGCAATTTGTTTGAAATGATTGGAAACTTTGATGTTAATTGGTGGCTAAACAGTGTGGTTAATCGACTTTGATAAGTAGTACAAAAATTTTTAATTGTCCTTAAAATAGCGTTCCTAGCTTTGCAATATCTGTCAAAATCAAAAAGTTAATAAATTTTATATTTTAGGTAAAGTGCCCTCTGGCGGTATTAAAAAAGTACTTTTATCCTTAAATTCTAGAATCTGCAAAGCTCGACTCGTATGCCGAATTTCAAGTAGATTGGTTAAAAAATAAATGCAATATGGCGAAAAAACAAAAATTAAAATTGAACTTTTAACCCCTGTAACTTGGGTACCAGGGAGATTTTGACATTTTGTCAAAGGACTTACTAGCAATGTTTTACATTAAAGAATGACCCCTTAAAATTTCCTAACGCATTTCCCAAACACCCTGTTTTTAATACCTATTAAACTTATAAGTACCGGTTCTCAAGTCTTAAATTTCATTTCTGTTTTTTTAAATTTTTTACCGTACAAAATAAATAAAAATAAAGTTTGTTGACTTAATCCCATAGTTTCTGAATTAGTAATCAGATTTTTATTATCTCTTAAGATATGTAAGGTGCAGCAGAAGTATGTTTTTTAAACACCCTGTATATTAAATCATTTTAACAAATTCTTTTAAACAGTTTAAAAACATAGTATTTGATATTTATTGCTCTAATAGTTTTAATAATATGACCATCCAAAACTAATAAACAATTTAAAGTTTTACTTAGGTATATCACAGCAGTTGTTGTAAGCACTAAACTTACCCCTGTAGATATACAGGGTGTCCAGTAACTTAACCAATAAATGGTGTGTGAATGAGAAGGAGTAGGGGTCAAGGTACAATAAGCCTTCAGGCTGCAGTGCACCACCTAGGGGGCGGTCGTCGGACCTGGGTGGGATGACCCCGAAAGGGTGAAAAAAAAAACTTAACCAATAAACTTAAAGGGGTGATTCTACAATAAAAACTTAGAAAAAAATTCATATAAACATATGTCCCAACCGTCTTAGTGTTTGAACACGCGATGTTAAAAATTTAAAAAAAAATCGTTTTTTTATTATACCTTTTATACCAATTAAGATATTTTAAAACATTTGAAAGACATCTTCTATGCATCAGAAGACATTTTTTGACATACAAGAAAAAAATTACCAGTATTGTTCATAAGGGGTTTAGGGTAAATATTTTTAATAAAAAAAGTTACGCCACTGCATTTTTTAAAATAAAAATCTTTTTATTTTAATTCCCGTATGGTTTAGAACAAATTTGGTCTCTTGACTTTTTTTTGTTTAATAAACGCATAAAAACCATTTTTGGCATGGTCATTTCGTATACTAACCAGAACTAACCAGAACAATGCTAAATTTTTGGTCATCAGTACATATGTATACAGTGCGCATAATTTGCCGCTTCATAAATTCAGCTAAGCCAGCGTCCACACTGATGAATAATTTAGCATTGTTCTGGGAGTCTAAAGTGAAACTATAATTGTCTTTGCTAATATCAAATTCTAGAGTAAAAAGAAACCTTTGTTAGTTATTCTTTAATTAGATACGGACTTGACCATGCCAAGAAATGGTTTTTAGATATTTAATATATACCCCAAACCCCTTATGGACGACACTGGTAAATTTTTTTTTTTTTTCAATTTTTTATGTCAAAAAATGTCTTCTGATACATAGGAGAGGTCATTCAAATTGTTTAAAAATATTTTTATTGGTATAAAAGTATAATAAAAAAACGTATTTTTTTTTAATTTTTAACACCTCGTAGTTTAAAAACCAAGACCTTTAGAACATATGTTCATAAAAAGCTTTTTTCTTATTTTTCATTGTAAAATCGCCACCTAAAGTTAACATACACCCTATTTATACGCTTCAGTTCTTTTAAAAATTATGCTTTAATAGTTATTAATAAACGTAGTTAAACCTAAAAATACACAATAATAATAAGAGTTCTTATGTCTTGTTGGTATTTAATTACCAGCTTTAAATGAGCATAAAATTTGATACCCAGTTTCCTCCCTCTGTGTTAATAGCTTAAAGTACGTATGTGTTAAGATGAATACCATCTTGTTAATATATTTAGATTTTATAGTTTGTTGCATATAGGTTTTAAAGACAATTTAATATTTTTAACAGGTTTATAAAAAAGTATTACGTGTACCAAATGATTATGATTTTGTATCTAACAATTAACTAACTACTTAATGGGTTATTAAAAGCATAATAAGAAAATAAATAAAATCAATAAATAAAAATAAAAATTGCAACAAAAGTATAGTGTTATATTCTTACTAGTATAAAGTTCTTCTTAACAAAATATAAAGTTCCTTAGCGAAATCTAAAAATTATTTTTTTTCAATAAAAAAAAGTTTTTATTTACCCAATAAATGGTTTGAACCTTGCCAAGAGAAGCATATCTATATTCATGTTACATACATCCTTCTAAAGGTTTTTCATAAAAACATACCTACCACCTCGTATAGTTCTTTTCACGATCTAAGAAAGTGACCTGAGCTGGGATAATGACATGCAATAAAGCCATAAAAGTATTAGCCGTGACAGAGCCGTATTAGTTTTGTTGTTGGCGAATAATAAATAAATACCTGAAAACTCTAACATTTGGGTCATTCCTTTTACTTTATTTTATTGCAATGTATAATTTTGCAGGTGGTCAAAAAATACTGGCATTATGGCATTTTATACCTGATAGTAACAAAAGAAAGTAAATCTTTTTTATAAGGTATAGTGCGGTCCTGCAAAGTAAATATCAAAATGTGTTGTTTTATTGCATTTCAGCCTATGTCACTTTTTTAGATCGTGAAAAAAACTATACATTGAACTGGGAACGGTATAATATATTTTCTTAATGTTAAAATAAATTCGTTTTTTATCTTTAGTAGTAATATTAGAAAAATGTGTTCAGAAAAATCTCATCTACAAAATTTTGCGCAAGGCTGTTTTTTGTCTGGTCGTCAGAATATGTTGAAGGTCACCCTAAAAAAAAACAATATACAATATTTGTAAAGTTTGCATATAAGCAAAGACAATCATAGTTTCACTATAGACACCCAGAACAATGCTAAATTTTTGGTCATCAGCTTGGACGCTCATTTCGTGGAATTTATAAAGCGGGTATCTATCGAGTACACACGTAAACAGTACGTATAATTTGCCGCTTCATAAATTCAGCCTAGCCAGCGCAGCGTCTAAACTGATGACCAAAAATTTAGCATTGTTCTGGGAGTCTATTGTAAAACTACAATTGTCTTTGATATAAGGGTAGACAGAAAAAGCGGGTTTGAACTTAGGATCACTGTATGTATATTTGAAGGTATTCTTTTTTACTGCTTTACTGGTGTTTATAAAGATAGCATACACGCGAAGAACGGGAAATGTCAAGTTAATAATTTTGTTCAGTTTCGCTCTTACCATTTTAGTTTTTTGTTATATATTCTTTTTTATTTAGATTTTGCGAAAACCATAAGACCCATGGACATGTTTTGGATATCGGATTGGGCGTTTCGTAACTGTAACTCTTACTTTTGGCAAAATATTTTAAAATTGTACATAACATATGTAAAACATTGTGGTAAACTTGTCCGACAAAAAGTTATTCTTTGCCCAGTGCGGCACCCGAAACATTTGAGATTGACAAGCTGCGTCAAAGCGCCGCTTCCATATATGGTGGTACGAATAATCGTTGTAGACTTATTAAAAGGAACCCACTAAAAAGGTTTTAAAAGTGTTCTTATCATAAAGTTTTACTGGCCCAGGCACTATAAATATTTTCTACGAACGTATTTTAATGTTTTGATTTTTCAACACCAAACTGTTCTACTTCAAACTTTAAATTAGTTGTTTCTCAAATATACTTTTCATGAATACTCATTTTTCTTTTTCATGACACTTCATATGTTAAGTTTAAGTCTTAAAACAGTCATAATATACAGTGCTTGTCTTAATGCAGGACGCCCCTCCTAACTTCTGAATTGTATGGTACTTTTTCTTGAAAATTTAAGGACTTTAGTAAGACAACATAAACCAAATTTTAGACAGGAAATGACAAAAAGAAATGTCAACCTAGGCGTCATTTGACAAGAAAAATTAAATGGAAAGGGGTCTTGTGGCACATCATTTTAAGGCTCCTGACGAGTACTCTATAACCCCATAATATAAAGTCAACTTTACGTACTACAAAATGGCGGTACTTTAAAAATTACTTGAATACCTCATTTAAATAGCCGTATTTCCGAATCCGATAAAGTTAGATACACATAAAGTAGTATTTTCTTAAAGCTCTTTTAAGATTTCATTTAATAGTAATATGATGATACTATACGGTGTAGGACAAAAAGTATACATTTTTTTAATGACGTACCCTGTATATTAGATCACCATTAAAAAGATATCTAAAAGGCCTTTAAGAAAACACCAAATTAGGTATATCTAACTTTATTAGCTTTGGAGATATGGCCATCCAAATCAGGTATTCGGGTAATTTTCAAATTACCCTCCTTTTTGGGGGTAAATGGATCCACTTTGTATTCTGGGGTTATAAAGAACTCGTCAGAAGCTTTAAAATGATGTGCCACAAGATCCCCTTAACATTTAATTTTTCTTTCTAAAATGGCGCTTAGCTGTCATTTTGACATTTATATCTGTCATTTCTTGTCTAAAATTTGGTTTATGTTATCTTACTACAGTTCTCAAATTTGGATAAAAATTTACCAAACAATTTAAAAGTTAGGATGGGGGTCCTTACTTTAGACACTGTATACTCGTATATTGACGTAATGTTTTTAAAAACATGTATTCAAACAGGGGTTTTGTGAAAATAAAAACATGAAATACGTAAACGGAGATGACCTGACCAACAAGAAATAAAAAAATTATAAGAAACAACATCAAGGCAATCGAGTATGGACAAATACATGACATTAAGTAATTACGTATGCAAAATTATATTTTTAATTATATTCTAGGTTTCTAATATCATGGTAATCATAAATTTTAAAAGGTCAACTATTAGAACCTATATTTTGTTGATTTTTTATTTAAGCGCCAGCGAAAACAGTTAGTTTATATTTTTTACAAGCTGAACAAAGTTCGGAAAATATGTGAAAATTAATTGTTGCACAGGGTCATTTAACAAGGACTGAACATTTAGGTTATTCATGTAAAACAATATTATTTATAATACACCACAAATTTGTTACTTCTAAAAATTTAAAAAAATTAAACAGACTTCAAAGAAATAAATAAAACTCACTAAAAAGTTATAAATAGCTTTTGCTCATTTAATATTCCCCGACTTCATTTTTTTTCTAATTTATTATTTTTAACTTCTTAGTAAGTTTTATTTATTTTTTAAAGTCGGCTTAATTAAAAAAAAAAGTGTTAATTAGTCGCTTTTTAGTTTATTTTTGCTTTTCTATTTATTATTATTACTTTTAAATCCGTAAGCCTATACTATAAAAAAGACTTCCAGTATCTTTTTCAAAAACTGCATTAAAAATCACAATGACGTGTAATTTTATTGATTTAAAACGTTCCAGACGGTCATGCAAAACTGTCACTTGGTGGGGGTCATGGTTAGTTCTGGTTTTTTAAATCTTTTTTCTTAATAAACCGATGAAAAAAACTAACCAGAACTAACCATGACCCCCAATGTCACTCAATTAAATTACACATCCCTATGCATTTTACTGTAGTCTCTTTTTCAGTTTGGTGAAAAATGTAAGTTTTGTTAAAGGATGCAATAGCACTTTGTAAATTGCCCTCGTATTATTATAATATTTATTTAACGTTACACCAATAGGGGGCGCTATTACAGCTTTGTTGCACGAACAACGTACGGCAGAGAGAAAACAATAGGTCTAGTACCTTACTCTCTTGCGACCCTGACTTAAATTTTTATTGGACCACCGAGGTAGTGCACACTTTTAAATTAAAAAAATATATATATTAAATCGGTCCACAAATGCCGGAGTAATCGCGTAACATACACAAAAAAAACATAATTCTTGGCGAATTGATAACCTACCTTCTTTTTAAAATCGGTTAAAGAAAACGAAGTGACTAGGGACACGTTGATGTGCCGCGATTATTTTTACCGGGCACGTGTATGACGTCACTACTGAGCTTGCCATTATTCATCATCAAAGTTGAAATTCAAACTATCCTTAATTTGGCTATATTCCACCTTCTTTTTGCACAAAATTCTTGATATAACACTAAATTGGCATACAATATTTTATGAACATCCTTAAAAACCTTTTTTTAGTTATTTTACACGTTTTTTTATTAAATTCTATTTTTTTACGCCCAAAACGCTGCAACCTTGCATACACCTATGTGTATAGTGGTTTCAAACATGGCAACTTAATTTAAAGCAAACCTTTTATTATATTAATAAAGAAAGGCTTATAATCAGTAAAAAACAGGTTTTAAAAAGGTTTTTAATGTAAAATGAAATATTGTGTGCCAATTTAGTGTTATATCAGGAATTTAGTGCAAAAAGAAGGGAGAATATAGTAAAAATAAGGATAGTAGACAGTAGTGACGTCATACACGTGCCCGGTAAAAAATAATCGCGGCACATCAACGTGCCCCTAGTCACTTCGTAAAGAAAAACATACATGGCGAATTTATAACCTCCTTTTCTTTAAAGTCGTTTCTGGTCAATTTTTTTAAACCATACTATAAATAAACTAAATCTTCGAAAAATTTTAAGCTTAAATGGCCAAGTTTTTTTAATTATTATTTTTAATTTCTAAAAATTTACAAGGTGATGATCTTGCAGGGCTGATGCCTGCCAGCTGATGATTGTCGTACTAAGCATGCTATGACTTATCACTATACAAATTTTTAGCCTTAAGCCATGTACAGACTTGGATACAATCGGGACAACATTGTCGGCTGACTGTATCTTGTTCAAAAATGTTTCAACAACAAAGTTGGCCAACATTTGCAGATACAAGTGTTTCGCGTCCACACTAGTTTTAAAGCTCGTACAAACGTGCCGATGTTTTCCATATTAAATGGAAAACAGGCGACTTGCCGATTTCTTGGATGAAAACGCCCACCGATGTTGCCATGGCGTTTGCAACAAGTCGGCCGACCGATGAGCAACATTTAAGATACAGTCGGCCAACAAATGTTTTCGCCGATTGTATCCAAGTCTGTACATGGCGTTACAGGCCTAACGTTACTTGAAGGGTTCACTAGCTCTCCGACTTAAAGCTTAGGTTTGACCTGATGGGGGATGGGATGAATGGTTTGTTTATTGACTACTTTGTTATAGTTAATAGAAAAATATCATAGCAATCTCTTGGTTTTCTTCTGACAAAACCCCCACTTTAATAAAACCAACATGATGGTTTTTCAGCGGCAAATTTTAGTTAGGCTAAAGTAGCAAAGGTAAAAAACTATTGCTAGTTTATATCAAAATTAAAGGTTAAAGTTTGGCTTGTTTTCTGTATCTTTGTAAAAGTCTTGTCGAATATCGCCTGACAGCTTGTGGTTTTGTTTTAAATATCAATTAATTTTAAATGTCATTTACGAAATTGCTTAGCAATAAATTATTATTCAATCAAAATATTTTGCCACCAAAATTTTCTCTCTCATAATATTATATGACGAAAATTTTGTTTGGTAAAATAAATTGAAAAGATCTCTTACTAGTATAATAGTATCTAGATTTTTTGTTAGTGACTGAGGTATATATGTATATAAAAATTGAGCAATTGTCTTCTTCGGATAATTAATTTTTAACCAAAAAAAAAAAAAAAAAAAAAATTATGGGTCAATAGAATATTTTAATGCCCGTTGTTATAGAGTCTCTATTGGATAAAATAGAGAATCCATTTATATTTTGATAATTTAGTAAATAATTCGCATTATCGTAAATTCATTTCGATCAAATTTTTCGAATAATTCGAAAATTTGAATTATTCGATTCGAAATTTGATTCGAATATTAATATTGGATTTCAACGATATTCGTACACCCCTACTTAATACCCATTTTTATCAGCTGACTGGCTGAACTGCAATATTCTGCTTTTTAATCTAAGTCGCTACTTGTAGAAAAAATACAAATTAAATTAGAAATGCTTTGTTTAAGTGTAATGAATTTATTTTTTTCTTGTAAATATTTACATGTAGACACTAAACAGAAATTTTATTTGGACGGGTTCAACCACTTTAAAAACTTAAAAGTATTTTAATTATTCTGTTGAAACACATTGCGGCTTGTCACTGTAGAGAAGTTAATTTGCTTTTGTTCAATTAGTTTTATTCAAAAAGTAATAAACCCCGCAATGAAGTGTCAAATAAATAAGTACGGAGAACATAATAAAGCGCCTTGCAATATCTGTCTTTGTTGTAATTGGCTGAAAATACTATATTAGATAAAGATAGACTATGCGTCTTGTTTTGAATGAAGCTTATTAAAAAGTCCATTGAAGATTTATTTATTACTTAAGAATAACATAAAATTTAAGTTGCTTTGTAACTTGGACGTGCTTTATTGCTAATTTATCAAAAAATGTGTCATTTGCTAAATAAATTAAACAATGATGGTTTGTTGTGGTTAAAAAATAATAGGAATATTTTACTTTCTTGAACTAGGACTTGGGATCTACTTAGTTTGGTTTTAATGAGGTTAGGTCTCAAATTTTAAAATAATTTTTAGCACCCCATAATAAAAGATAATAAAAAATAATTAGGTATAAAAATATACTAGTGACATGATTTTTACAACCAGTTTATTTCAAGAAGATTGCAGATTTACATTTACTATTAACTACTCGTAATTTAAAGAAAAACACATTTGCGTTTCTCGTAAATACCTATAGGTTTATGGGATTTTTAAAAATAAATCATGATATGTACAGGGTGAGTCAAAAGTCTGACAAACTTTTTTACTGGTTATTCACAAAACTTTTTAAATTTTCGTAAGTACGAAAAGCGTTGTGACTTTTGTTAAATAGATCACTCTATATTTACATTCTTGGTAAATTCCTCTTTGCATTCTTACAATTTTTTGGTATAGGTTAAAATTTAATAAATATTGTAGTTTCTTTTGAAAAAATTAAAAGGACAATAGTAGTATAACACTGTTTTTTTCTATTTTTGAATATTATTAAAGCAGCTATTAGCCTATATTTGTAGGATTTATTAATAAAATAAATTTTGATTATACGGGGTATCTAGCAAAGAGTGGCAAACTTAGAAAAAAATTAAACCTCCAAAACTTTTTCATTTTAAATGGGACACTCTATACTTCTTTTGATTGTTACTTTAGGCTTTGTAATACCCATATATACAGTTTGTCTCAGGATAGGTGTTACAAGAGGACAAATGAACCAAAAGTTTCGGAATTTATAACGTCATTTTGGGAAAACTGGTCGCATGGTCCAAAACTGATAAATACTCCGATTGGTACTTAATATACAGAGCGAGTTATAACTGAAAATATAAAAAAATACCAAGAGTAAAGAACCTTTATTTTTAAAATTAGAACAAAATCGTCTAAGTAAATGTTGTAGAGAATTAAACTTTTTAAGAAAAAATTAAAAGGTCAATTTTCTACATTATGCATTAACAGCTTTTAAAATACTTGGCTAAGTGCAGCGAATTTTATAAAAAATATGTCATATTGTTTAATTTTTTTCTCTTGTCCATTATTTAAGTAACAATGCGTAATGTAAAAATTGACAATTCCTTTTTTTACTCATGCTTCCTTCAAATTTTGACATAAAATTCAATTCTCCACAACATTTACTTATTCAATTTCGTTCTATTTTTAAAAATAAAAGTGGTTAGCTCCTGGGCATTTTTCATATTTTTTTCAGTTATAACTTGACCTGTATAATACCAATTGGAGTAAAATTTTGTATTAGTTTTGGTCTATGCAACTTTTCCAAAATTTCGTTTTAAAATTTAAAAATGTTTGGTTCATTTGTCATCTTGTAACACCTATCCTTGAACACACTGTACATTTGCTTAAGGTTGGCCCATATCTAAGTCAAGAAGTTTTTGCAATATTTTTGATTTTCTTTTTTTTTTAATATTAATTTTGGGTTGTGTAATGTTTTAATTATTAATTTTTTAAATTGATACTTACGGTCTATTTTATCTGTAGAACATAAAATAACTGTTTTCTTTTATTCTTTGACATACCACGAAGGCTAAAGTTCAAATACTAATGTACCGTGAGTGTCTTAAGCGAGGTAAGAGTTGTTGCAACACGGGACTCAAATACTTGAATATTTGGAGGGAGGGAAAGGAAACACCTTTGCGGGCAGCAGGTTCCACATTCTAAAAACTCTAGGTGTAAACAATCAAAAAAGTGAAAAGCTTGGGCTTAGTCCAGTTGAACCGTATAAGGATGCATACGTGCGGCACTACGAATTTCCCTGTTGGAAGCTGCAAGTGGAGAATTATTGAATTTATTAGCTTGCCGATTAAACAAAATGCAATTTTTCATTTAAAGGCAGGTTGAACATTATAAATTTTGGTTAATAGCAGTTATATAAAAAAAAATGCTTGTGATACTATTACGCAATCTTCAAATATATATTATCCTTAGATAGCTAAATTTCTTTGTAATTAATGATACAGCAATTTTATAATTTTATTGTATTTACGAAATGATCTGTTAAGGAAGCTTTTAATCCACACTGACAGTTAAAAACAAATAAAAAGAATAGTAAAGTATTAAGAATTATAAAATTTATTTAATGATTGTAATTATTTGGTGATATCAGAGTTTATCAACTAAAAGTATAGTTAATGCACCCGACGGCGCGGCTCCGATCAGGCCCCGTCCACTTCGCCTTTCCTCCGACTACTTGCTGGCCAAAGCAAAGCCTGTTTTCCTTTTCCATAAATTCCATACTGTACAGTCGTGGCTCTACCATGCCGGAACTCTTTAAAAGCCGGTTTCAAACGTGCCCGAAGAGAGTGCATTAATTATTCCTTTCGGCGATCGTTAATCATTGGTATTATTAATGTATACAGGATGATTCGATATTAGCTTTTATAAATGTCAGTTTTTTTAAAATTAACAATTATAGTGGTGCCTTTATAAATACACGAAAATAAACATTAAGCTGCTTTACACAGTCCATATTACAGGGTGGGCCAAAAGTAAGTAGCCCATATTTTTTTAAACAATAGCAAAACTATATGCACAGCTTCACTCTAACCACTACATTTTTATTACTAACATTAATATTTCTATTCGTATTGCCCGAATTTAATTTCTAATATTGGCTTTCAGCCATAAGTATCCGCGATTTTTTTTGTATAGTCTTTCTTTAAGGTAGTCTCAGAGAAAAAATCTTGAATGCCAGTTCATTTGATCGCCTTTTGGTTGTAATTGAGTGATCATCATTGACTCTCTTAATCGCTTGTAACGTGGTCTACGTGTTATAGACCGATCTTAGCGACAATAGCACGAACTGTTTTTTTAGTGGGCGCATGCAGCTGTAGCATTCGTCCTAGGTCCAGACCCACAAGGTTTAGTGATTCGGATTCCATTTTGTAGGTTCCAAATATGTCCTCTCGTGGACCCTCCAGACCCCTACATTCCATAATCACGTGGAAAGGGGTTTCATCCCCATTTCCGCACCACCTGCAGATGTAATCTGCTACCAGACCCAATCTGGCGAGGTGCTTTAAGTATACCAGTGTCTAGATACCATGCCTGTAATAGTCCTCAGCTGAGTTCTACTCATGCCCAGTAATCTGGATGCAAGGTCCTGAGAGGGACCCATTGCCCTGGTATGCATTATCTTTGTCTCCGATGACCACAGTTCCTCAAACTTTCTTTTGGTCCAATCCTTGGCCCAGCGCTTGAGGACCCCACCGGACATGCCCGGGGGCAGGGTACTGCCAGGTTTGGGTTATTGCTACCCGCTACCGCCAGTCTATCCGCTGCCTCGTTTCCTTTGATACCAGGGTTACGTTCGTAAACCGTTACAAAGTACACATTTCTTAAATTTCTGTTACAGAGGTCGTTCCTAAATGTATTATTTATTACACTGCTTTCTGTCTTACAGCGGTCAAAAATAGTCTAGAAATGTAACTCTGTATTACATTATTTACCGTGCTTACAAGCGCGGTAACAATTTACCGATTTTGCGCATTTCACATTTTTGTCTCTGAAAAGAATAGGAAACAAACGAAATTTTTCTAATTTTTAGATTTAAAAGTTTTTAAAAACAAACAAATGATATTTTGCTGATGCTAGTATAGTTGTCAGAACAACTTTGTTTATTTTTAGGCCCTTTTTATTTACCTAGGTACTAATTTTTCTCCAAACCACAAAATACCTACAAACTTTTTCAAATTCAAAATAAGAATATTTTTATACAAATACAAACATACAGGTTTTTTAAAAATTGAATAAATTAATAAGTTTTGATTTGTTTATAAATTGATTTTTGGTATATTAAAATTGTAATTTATATTAGATTTTAAATAAATAAATAAACATTTTTAATTATTTTTCGTTAGATGCCAGGTTACAAGGGACTTTACGTTTCATTTCCTGAGTAGCGTTCAAAAATTGATGTTACAATGTCTCTATACAAGTCTCTATACAGTCTGTATAGAGTATATCTGTAGACATTTACCACATAAACCATTCGTCTATTGAAATCACTCCCCTGACGACCCTGGGCAATAGGTGGTTTATATGGATGAAAACAATGCATTCTAAAGACCTATGCACAGATGACTTAGGAATTGTTGTCTGTTTTTCTACTTTTCTACCGATGTTGTGGGATAATCTCAAACGTTTTCCATTATATTCGCCTCTTCGCTCTCTTCTGTTTTTAAAAATGTAAAAATCCATTATGGCGTTCGAATGAAAATCGAAAGTTTGGGTAAATATCTCAAAAACAAATAAAGTTAAAAAATATGTTTACCTAAATTAAATTCTTCTTAAAGAAGAGTTTTAATAATGTAGTAATCTTAAAACCGTAAAATTGGTAGTTTGCGAGCTACTGACAAAAGTTAAAAATGCACCATTTTGCTTTTTCTTAATTATCTCAAATACCATAAAAGATAAATAAAATCTGGAAGCAGACTTAATTTTGCAATTAAAGTGTCTAAAACTTTCCTAATTTAACCAACACTGTAGCTCTAATGGTTCCCGAGTTAGGCTCAATTTGGGACACACTGTATAACAAAAATATTAGACTTCCTCGGACCACTGGCTCACCCCAAAATGTTTGTCTGCCAAGAGATTGGAACAGTCAAAACTGTCTGGCGACTAAGGAAATATCTTCTTATAGGTACCCAATAAAAATTATATAAAGTTAAGCTCTTACAAAATGACAAAAGTTAAATTTTAATTAATTGAACTTTGGTACCTTGTGCCTGCCAAAGCAACTATGAGTCAAACTTCATAGTCTACCATCGCTTCTACCTATGTTGGGAGCTTTCAGAAAACGACGAAGGTCTGCCGCTCACACGCACTTGGACTATAACCATTTTTAATTTTGGAATCTTATGTCTAACAAAATATTGCTTAAAAATTATAGTTCTTAAATAAAAACACAGTTTCGTTGGATGCCAGGTTACAAGGGACTTTACGTTTCATTTCCTGAGTAGCCGTTCAAAAATTGATGTTACAATGTAATACATTTTTAATGTAATTTTGATTGTATTGCAGAGTACAAGGATTACTTTACATTTTATTTATGAACGCACTCTAGTGTGTCCTGGTACCCATACCAGATTGATCGTATTGGACTCTGCTAATGTATTAAGAGTCTCTATACAGTCTTTAACTAGCTTAACTCAATTGTTACCCTATTCAGTAGTTGTAGGGCGGTTCTTGAGTCACTGCATATATATATATATATATATATATATATATATATATATATATATATATATATATAGGTGTTTGCCTCTGTATTGCTCACGAGTTGATCACGGTTTAAAATTTGGCATATGTAACTTGGATAGAGTTAAAGTAGAGCGTTAGAAGCGCCTTAATTTATTAAATAAGTGTACCAAATTTCATTTAAATCGGTTAAACGTTTCTTAAGATATTTAAAAAAACAACTTAAAAAAATAACGCCTTATATCTCAGGAATGAAGCAAGTCCGGACAAATGTTTAAAGGATTTTTTTATTAAACTGCAGTTAGAAAACATCCTGTATTTACTTACAAAAAATCTTGCCAAAATAAAAGAACAGCAAATAGACTTAAAATTATGCCAATAAACAAACAAAATTATTTATACTGTTCTGAAACCTGAAATGGGATCAGTTTATTTCACGTATAATTAATCTAAGCTTGTTTTAAAGTCGAATTAAAATATTTTTACACTTGTAATTACTCAGTTACGTGGATTTTTTTACTGAAATTTTTATAGTTCTGCAAATAGATTTATTACCAATGTGACGTACTAAAGGAAGTTCAATAAACGTTATTTAGCAACTTTTGATTTTTTGTTAAAAGAAGAAAATTTGCTCACTTACTTACCTAATATTATTTATTTACCATGGCTTTTGGATAAAATAATGTACTTTAAATAATTGAAATTATCATATTAAAAATACAAACAATTGTCTAGAAAAAAAACACATAACAACATAATTTTTTTAATAATTAAAGTTTAAATTACGATTAAAATTTTGCTATGTGCATATTGTTAATCTAGAGCCGTGTCCAGACGGGTGTAATGCAACCTGCAATGTAACATGTCACGCAACAACATTGGCTCGTTTAGACGGTTTCACGTAAGGCCTCGGGCACGATAACTAGCATCCGCGTCAAGCGGCTGATTTTAAAAAACATGTTTGTTTATTCTCGCATAGAGATCAAAGACAGTGCTCTCACATTTTCCGCTTAACGCTGGCTGCTGACACGCAATTAAACTCAACTGTAAAACAAAAATGTGTCAGTAAACAAGAAAAATAAAATTACAGTATATGTCTTCCTCACATTTTCACAAACAATTGTATAGAAAAAAAAATAAATAACAAGGCTATTTTTTTAAATAATTTAACCTTTAATTACGATTAAAATTTTGCTACTGTGTCCATATTGTTAATCTAGAGCCGTGTCCAGACGGGTGTAATGCAACCTGCAATGTAACATGTAACGCAACAACATTGACTCGTTTGAACGGTTTCACGTAAGGCCTCGGGCACGATAACTAGCATCCGCGTCAAGCGGCTGATTTTAAAAAACATGTTCTGTTTATTCTCGCATAAAGATCAAAGACAGTGCTCTCACATTTTCCGCTTAACGTTGGCTGCTGACACGTAATTAAACTCAACTGTAAAACAAAAATGTGTCAGTAAACAAGAAAATAAAATTACAGTATATGTCTTCCTCCATTTTCCACCCATTTCTCGCATTTTTTCCAACACCTTGCGGGTTACTCGGCGTAACGTCTTTCGCTTGATGGACGCAATCACATCCCGTACCCTGTGTTCTAGTTCCAGCCTAGTTTCGGGCGAAGAAAACTCGTACACCTTATTTTTGCGTGCCCCCATAGGTAAAAATCAGGGGGTGTGATGTCCGGTGATCTAGCTGGCCAAGCAATCGGCCCATTATTAGAGATTATGTTGTCATTAAAGGTATTTCTAAGGACCTCCATCACCTCCCTGGTACTGTGCGCTGTACATCCGTCTTGCTGGAACCACAAATTATTCATTTTATTTGGCAGAACTGTATTTCTAATGGCCGATAAAATCTGTTCTTGCAAGAGTAGCAAATACCTTAAACAGAAAAATAAATGTTTTATCTAATTGTAAGACCTAAATTAAAGGTGTATTTTAAATTACCTATGATGCCACACCAGACATTAAAGCCAAACCGTGTTTGTAGCCGTCTTTCTTCTAAATTATATGGATATTCTGTATCCCAGGAGTGATAATTGTGCCTATTAAAAATTCCACAATTTGTAAACCGGGTTTCATCTGTCCAAGAGAACCTTGGATTGGAAATTGGGTATCTGTTGACATTTACCACATAAACCATTGACTAACAGTGATTCGTCTATTGAAATCACTCCCCTGACGACCCTGGACAATACGTGGTTTATATGGATGAAAACAGTGTATTTTTTAAAGACCTATGCACAGATGACTTAGGAATTGTTGTCTGTTCTTCCACTTTTCTAACCGATGTTGTGGGATCATCTCTAACGTTTTCCATTATAATCGCCTCTGTTGCTTCATTATTTTTGTACAAGTTTTGGGATTCGGTTTCACAAAAGATCCATAGGCTAACAAGTTCGTAACTAAGAACCTAAAATTGGTTAGGTTGTTGCTGCTCAGGAAATTGTTCTTCGTATGCAAGTGCCACAGCTTCTGTATTTTTGTTAGATTTAAAATAAATTTCTAGCATATCCACCTTTTTATCATCGGTATAATCAAAAGCCATTATTGCAAATACTTAAAATATTCAAAACTTGAATTTTTGTTAAAGGCGTTTCTAAACGAGAAATAAAATGCACGCAAATTTTGACAAATACATTATTAAAATTATGAGATGCGTATCATTTATTTTTATGAAACGTGGTGGCCATTACGCAGTCTAGTCCTATCAAATAAACAAAAATTATTGTTTTTAGAGCTTAAGCAATCTAAAAACCTAGACTTGGGATACATCAATAAAAAGCTCTTAAAGAGATATCTTTTAAAAATGTAAAAATCCAATATGGCGTTCGAATGAAAATCCAATCAAAGTTTGGGTAAATATCTCAAAAACAAATAAAGTTAAAAAATATGTTTACTTAAATTAAATTCTTCTTAAAGAAGTTTTAATAATGTAGTAATCTTAAAACCGTAAAATTGGTAGTTTGCGAGCTACTGACAAAAGTTAAAAATGCACCATTTTGCTTTTTCTTAATTATCTCAAATACCATAAAAGATAAATAAAATCTGGAAGCAGACCTAATTTTGCAATTAAATTGTCTAAAACTTTCCTAATTTAACCAACACTGTAGCTCTAATGGTTCCCGAGTTAGGCTCAATTTGGGACACACTGTATAACAGAAATATTAGACTTCCTCGGACCACTGGCTCACCCCAAAATGTTTGTCTGCCAAGAGATTGGAACAGTCAAAACTGTCTGGCGACTAAGGAAATATCTTCTAATAGGTACCCAATAAAAATTATATAAAGTTAAGCTCTTACAAAATGACAAAAGTTAAATTTTAATTAATTGAACTATGGTACCTTGTACCTGCCAAAGCAACTATGAGTCAAACTTCATAGTCTACCATCGCTTCTACCTATGTTGGGAGCTTTCAGAAAACGACGAAGGTCTGCCGCTCACAAGCCCTTGGACTATAACCATTTTTAATTTTGGAATCTTATGTCTAACAAAATATTGCTTAAAAATTATCGTTTTTAAATAAAAACACAGTTTATTTTTTTGTGGTTAATTGACTCCATGTTATAACAAATTTGTAACAAAAATTTTCACAAGTTTATTTATTTTGTCGATGATTGATTGTGTTGGCACACATTTTATCATTTATGTTAGTTTTATATTGGAGATATTAAAACGTTTGGCATTTAGGATTTAACTAAGAAATAAATCTTGAATTCATTTTTTACCTATGTTTTTCGTATTAATAAAAATTAAAAAAAAACTAAATAAAAGTCAAGTTAAAAATAATAAAAAAATAAGGACGGGAAGAATATAATATGTTCCGGTTATTAAAGTATAAAAAGCGTTTGTTTATTTAGTTATTTTTAGTTTTCACATACATATAGGGTTGCCAACCCTCCCGATTTGGGCGGGAGTCTCCGCTTTTTTGACATGTCTCCCGCCTCCCGACTAAATAGTAAAAACTCCCGCTTTTCAGACATTACCTACTACCAGATTAAAATTTAAAAAAAAAGAAATAAAAAAGTCACTATACTATGTAATAATTTATTATAAACAATCTGACAACAGCGCTCCCGGTAAATCACCGGCGCGGACACATCAGCTGACCGGTTTCAAAAACGGAACCACGTGTTCATTTATCACCTACTAGCGACATTCTCAGTGGAGCGAGTGGAGCTGTTTACTATAATGCAAACATTGAGACGCTCACTGATTAAAAAAGGGATTAACAATTTTATGGATCCATTGCAAACTCCTTGTTACGAAGATGTGACGATGAAAGGAAAGTACAAATGTTTAAGAGGGAAGCAGATGCATTTCTGGAAAGAATTATCAACTACTTGAAAAAGTGGTAAGGATATTTTTAAATGAATATGCTAATTAAAATTAAAAAGTGGCAAGTATTTTAAAGTACATTTTTTGGATTTTAGGTATAACCATAACGATGACAACAAATTTAAGTCATTAACCGCGATGATTTTGAAAAATAAACCCCAAATGAACAATTTTCTGAAAAATCTGCTCTGATTTCCATATCGACATTGATGAAGATGTATTTTTGAAGAATATGTGACGATGACCGAATTTTATGAAAACCTGCCAGAAAATTTTGACAATATGTCCGTTGATAAGCAATGGGTTACCTATTTTTAAAAACATACTGCAACAAATTTTCAAACAATTGCGTCAGTTGTTTTTTCTATTCCTCATTCAAATGCAATGAGTGAAAGAATATTTAATTTGATGGGATTAGCCTGGAGAAAAGAAAGAAACAGGCTGGATATTACTACATTAGAAGCTGAGTTAATGGTAAAACACAATTTTACTATGTCATGTACAGAATTTGCTAAGTACCTAAAAAAGATGGTGCTCATATTTTACAAAAACTAGGAACTGTAAAAAATATAAATAAAATAAGACTAAAGGAAGATAAAGTTAATAAATAATTTATTTTATTAATTTTGTTATGTACAATATGTTGAGCCGTCGGACCTAAGAATGTAGGTATTTAATTTTGTTAATTTGCAAAGGATTATTCTCTTTTTATTTAAAAAATACTCATATATTTGCGTATGTTTACTTTAATTTTTATTTCATGTTAAGCTTTTAGCTCTAATTAGTGTTTAATAAATAAAATTTGTCAGTATTTTGTTTTTATTATTTATTGTGATAAATTAACTTTAACTTCAACACTTTAATATGAGAAAGTAAAAAAATCTAAATTGACGGTGAAATGGCGAATGCGCTGGCACAAAAACCTCTCTCTCTCTCTTTTTAACTTCGTGACAATGACCTCCCGCTTTTGGTTTTCTAAAAAATGGCAACCCTACATACATATGTGCTTTATGAGTTTTCCTTCTTTTTCCGGTTTATTGTTATTACCATTTGATTTGATCGGTAAGTGCGCTTGTGGCGGCTTCGGTTGTATCGGCGAGCGTCGATCTCCGGAGTTAAGCAGTGGAATGCGCGCCCATAATTTGGATGGGTGTCCGGCGACAGTGGTGTTTTGGGCAGCGGCACACGGTGTTTCTGCTCGGGGAAGCGGACCGAGCAACAACCATCCAAGTTATGGAATGAATGGTGTGTGAATGAGAAGGAGTAGGGGTCAAAGTACAATAAGCCTGCAGGCTGCAGTGCACCACCTAGGGGGGCGGTCGTCGGACCTGGGTGGAATGACCCCGAAAGGGTGAAAAAAAAATACTAAAAACCGTGTTATAACTGCTAAACTTATGTTTTTTGTGCTATTCGGCCGTCGTAGATATTTGTTTCCTTGACGTTTCGCCAGAGCGAGTGGTTGGCATCCTCAGAAGGTTCCTAGTAGACTACTTGCTACTACGTTACTAGATTACGTAGTAATTACTACTGATGTATATATGTAATATAAAAAAATGTTTTCCGTTTATGTTTTTATATAAATTTTAAATAAAATATTAAGTTTTAAAGAAACCAGTAAAGATATTTATAAAACAAAAATAAACGTGTGCTTAGGATTTTTTTTCTGTTTTCGAAATGTAATACCTAAATTCTTTAGTCAAATATTAAGAAGTTTGTTTATTAAAATAAAAGTTCTGAAACTCTGAGTAATATTTAGATGATATTTATTGAAGTTACTGTGCATTTATAATTATTTTTACTATTTTTAGATGCCTTTTGATTAGCATTACACAAAATCCAAGTGTTCGGTAAAGCCCGATATATTTTTTATGGCATTCCATGGTTTCATTTAACTTGTACCAATCGATTTTGTAGAGGAATGCAGTATTTCACTGAACATAAAAAATAAATCATTTAAATTCATACTTACCTACACGTTTGCTATTATTAAAATAAACAGTACAGGACTATCAATATTTTTCAGTAAGTTTTTTTTCGTGTATTCTTATTTTACACCTACTGTACGAGGTACAATAATTTTTTAAAAGAATTAAAAGCATATACAAGGTGTCTCTAAAATACGTGTACACAATTTTGTGACTTATGGCATTAAAATAGATCGATTTAGGTCATCTTACATCTGTCTAAATTTACTAGTTACCAGGCGTTAAAAATGTAAGGACTTTTTTCCAAATTTTTAAAATTGTTTTTATGACATTTTATTAACATGGCATTTTGTAGTATTTGATCGCTTATAAAGTAATGTTATTACGGTTGTGATAACCACGATATAAAGGGGTTAAAAAGCAAAAGCGTGACAATTGGCTTTAAAAAGGATTAAGTGCAAATTTACATAGCTAAAGCTAAACATTATTTGGCAGCAAAGTTATCTAAAATTACTTACTTAAAAAACCAAATCTTTATAGACCCATTTGCTTCTTACACCTTTATAAACAGGGTGGCCATTTGAAAACGAAACAGAGCTTATTATGGACACGTCAATTTTTGATTTTAGGAGGAAACTTTTTTGCCAATTTCACCTTCCAAATTGCAACCCTCTAGTAGGGGTAAAAGTCACCCCCAAATCTTAAATGGAAAGTGAATTGGATGATACCTTATTTTGAAGGTCCCTCAACCTGATTACAACTGCCAAGTTTAAAGTCTCTACTCCTATTTGAATTGACTTAACAGCTTGTCGATATTTTGATTTTTGTCTTAATGTATAATAATAAAGTACCTTTAAGAGTAAGCTACTTTAGACTAGGGGGATTTGTCTCCCCGTGGCGCAGTGGACAGAGCTTTGATCTTCAAAGCCAGAAGTTGCCGGTTCGATTCTCAGCGTGGGAGACATAGTTAGGTTAAACGATCTACGACGCTAATAATTAATTTTTTCTGGCAATTCTACGTAGAATACTTTCAAAAGCAGGTAATTACATTACTGTTATGATCTTTAAAATATTTGTTTGTTTTATAAAATTATATGAAGTTTAAATTATTAACTACCCTATTCCCTTTTTTGTAGATCATTGCTCCTTAACCCTTTAAACTTTTCTTACATTTTGTTTTAAAATAATTCTTTCAGCCTAAAAAAATCCTACGTTTTATTGGTAATCTGTTTTTAAATAAAAAGTCAGAAACTAAAATTCATGTTTTATTTATTACCAAATATTGCAGAACAAAGCTTTAAGAATTAAATATTAACTTGTATAAGGCAAAAGAAAGGTTTTTTTGTAATTGCTTTTAATTTTTTCAGATGCAAGTTATTTTTTACCACAACAAAAGTGGAGAAGCAGCTTATTCTGGAAACTTAAAAACTAAAGAAATCCATAAGGCCATTACATTGCATCCTGTCAAAAAGCCTGATTATTTGTATAAGCTGCATACCTATATACAGGTAAGTTCCAAACAACAAACAACTATTTTGCATTATCAGACTGTTGGTAAATATACAATGTATTTGTTTATTGCCCCCGACCCTCCCCCAGCCCCGGATCTAGTGAGAGGGGAGAGTGGCAAGCTGAGGTGCGTGCCACAGGCCCCACATTTAAGGGGCGGCAAATTCAACAGACGAGTACAGGATTTTAAGAGTGATTATTGGAATTGGAAATTTGAAAAAGAGATACAAAGTTAATACAGAATTCCGATTAAGATCGTAATAGACACACAGCATATCACGTATTTCCAGATTAAAGTTCTTAAATTTTTAAGAAGTACCTTATTACGCAACTTTATCCCAATTACCTCTTACGGTTTCCAAAATCTCAATGGCTTCTTTCGTAAATTTAAGACACCCTATATATCACACAGTAATACTAGACCAGTCAGCGACTAGAATAGGAAAAATTGTCAAAGATGTCTCTAACAACGTTAAATTTTCATAAGTTTCCAAAAATTTAAAAATAAAAAAGTAGGTCTGACAAAAAAAGGTGATAAAAACATCTCTAAAAATTACAAAAAAGATGTCTAGACAAATTAACTAAATTATGGTTTGTCTAATATGTATGATTTTAATAAAGAAATATATTAGCAAAACGAGTAAGGTCGGGCCACACACAACCGCACCGAGCCCGGATTCACGTTAATAGAGGAAAGTGGGGTAAACTAATTCGGGAGTATTCAAAGGCACTTTACATGCTCTCAAAAATAAAAAATGCATTTTTGTCAACCTAAGTCTATTGTGTTTCGTATGTATATCTTTTTGTTTAAATAAAACAGATTTTCCTACTTATCTCTGTTTCTTTTTATTCAAAATTAAAGTGTAGTATAGGTAAAAGTCTGGCCACACATAACCTCACCGATGTCCCACAAGACCCGCATTGTAGCACGACCGCGTCTCGTACGGTCTGAAACTTGCCCAGCCAATAAAATCATACGTGGATCGGATAGCGCCGATGTTCCCCGAACCAAGCTTTGAGATTATGAGCGTCACATTTTATTTCAGTTCATTGCATAAAAAATTAAAAGTTAGTGGTTAAAAGTTAGTTGTTGTAGAGATAATATCACAAATAATGTAGATACGCACTTCTGGCAGGAAAACCTCGATGTGTCTAAAGTAAAATGCAAACGTAACGTTTTTACTTTAAAATAAAATGTGAAGGTAACGTTTTTAGTCCATACCAAAGATAATTGTAGTTTTACTACAATTGTACTTTACTATAGACTCCCAGAACAATGCTAAATTTTTGGTCATCAGTTTTGACGCTGGCTTGGCTGAATTTATGAAGCGGCAAATTATACGTACTGTTTACGTTAGTACTCGATGGATACCCGCTTCATAAATTCCACGAAGCGAGCGTCCAAGCTGATGACCAAAAATTTAGCATTGTTCTGGGTGTCTATAGTGAAACTACAATTGTCTTTGTCTATACTAATATTATAAAGAGGTACAGTTTGTAACTTTGTTTGATTGTTTGTAGCCGCTAATCTCGGAAATACTGATCATAAAAATTCTTTCACAATCAGAAAGTTACACTATTCAGGAGTGTTAAAGGCTATATTTTATTATGATTAAACAAACATTTTTAAGAAAAATATTAGCATATGTATGTCAAGTCACCAAAAATATATAATACATGGCCCTGACCGACTTCCATAACTAAACGGTGTGGTTGTTCAGTGGTAGAATGTTTGCCTGCCACGCGGGCGGCCCGGGTTCGATTCCTGACAATTCAGATTTTTTTTGTATAAAAATAGTGTAAGACCTCAGACACGATACTAAGCGCCAGCGGCCAGCGTTGAGCGGAAAATTTGAGACCGCTGTCTTTAATCTTTATGCGAGAATAAAAGAACTTGTTTTTTGAATCAGCCGTTCGATGCTCACGCTTAGTATTGTGTTTGAGGCCTTACGGGTCGGCTAGATTAAAGTGAAATGCGAACGTAACGTTTTTACTTTAAATTAAAATGCGAACGTTTACTTAGGATCATTAAAATATCTATGGAATAGCAAACCTTGAAAAATAATAAAAAGTAAAATTTAAATTTTCGATATTTTTGCTTGTACATTATACATACGTATACTTTGAAATTTAATATGCTTTATATTTACATACGTAATTACGCACTCTACTCAGCAAAGCTTAAAATCCAGATATGTGTTAATTATCAAAACAAATAATGATACACTGCGATATCCTAATTGTACAAGAAGCCTATTTATAGGTAACATTTAAAGGAGAGATAATTTTATTCGCATTTCGGATTATACATGTTTGTTTTTATATTTTCAAGTCAACAGTAACCAGAGTTGGGTCGTATTCAAATACTCAGTATTCTGAATAATATTCAAAATACATTTTGCCGATAGTATTCAAATACATTTTTGTGTTTAGTATTCGGTATTCGGCAAAATACTTTTTGGTTAGTATTTCGGATTCTGTATTCGAATACTTTTGAAGTATTCGACAAATACTTTTTAGTGAGTATTCGAATACCAGCGTTCCGAGTATTCGAATACCGAAATGTGGTAGCAGTATTCAAATACCAAAATTGTTCATGATTGGAATACGAAAAGGAAACAAAAATACTGAAACATTAAGATAGGGACCTCAAATTTTTTAGGAACGGTAGAACAATTCGGTGCGTCTAATTTTTAAGCACCCACGTAAAAAATAGGTGAGGACCGGTATTCGAATACCGATTCCGCGTATTCATGAATACTGCGTATTCGAATACTTTTTACTTCAACATATTCAAATATCCGGTTATTCAAATTTTTTTTTCCGTGTATTCGTATTTGAATACCGATTTTCAGTATTCGACCCAACTTTGACAGTAACCATATATGGAGGTGTCGTAAGTGACAATAACATGGCGTGGGCTATTATAGACATGGGTGGAGTCGCATCAGTAAGCCCTCTTTTCTTTCGTCCTCAAAAATCTATCGAATAAATATATACCAAACATACTGTTTAGACGCTTGGATATAGGCATTATCCGAAACGTCTTGTATCAGTTAAAGACAATTCAAATGCAAGTAACTGATATTATTGGAAACCTTACCTTCTGTTACACCTTTTTTAAAGGGGGATTAAATTTTAACATTTTAAGAAAAATCCAAGGCTTTTGCAAAAACCGCATCTTGATGACTTTATTTGTTCTAAAGCTATTTGCAATAAAATTGAATCAAAATATATTAAAGCAATATGATACTGTATTTTTGGAAAAATATAATCAAAAAATAATATATTCAGTTTTAAATAAAACAATGAGGTTTTGAAGAGGAACTCTAAAACTGTGAAAGTTCAATATTGTGAACATCCAGTGAAAAAAGTAGGTATACATTTTCAAATTTTTTAAAAAATATGTATTTTGGGAATTTTAAAATAAGCATATATTTTAATTGGATACTTGAATTATATAAAATACAAAACAATTCGTAATATGTTCAGGTTTTAAGCTATTGAAATTATAAACTAATAGTAATAAAAATAAAACAAATTTTAAAACAATGACTGAGTAAACAGTGTTAAACTAAAAACAAATTCTGTATTTAAGCTCAACACACTTTGGAAAGGGGTTAGTAGAATCCTGACTCCAAAAAATACTGGGTGTTCCCATTGTCCACACAGTTTAAGGGAAGAAAGGAGGATGTTTATTTTAGAAGTATTATACTGGTAAAGTTGTAATTTTATTTGGTGCCAAATACAATTTTTATTTATTTTTTAAAGTGAGTTTTAAGTGTCCAATACCCCATCCGAGCCTCAGGCGACGTATAAAAAAAAAAAATACGTTGCCACAATATTAAAAATTATTAGATATTAATAATGTTAATTTTATATATATTTATTTTGATATTCTATTAAAATATCATTAAAGGTAAAAAATTCTCTTTAAATAATAGAGTCAGTAAAGTTGTGATTTTCAGAAAAATATAGTTTCTTCATTATTTAATTTAACACATGAGAGACTGAAAATAGGCCTTAAGGGGTCTTTTTTATTTTTCAAAACAAAAGACCGTGACATCAAGGCGTGCATTATTATGGTTTTTAGTAATTTGTATTATTAAATCGAAAATAAGAGTGTTTATGTCCTCGTTTTGAAAATGCAGGTTAACCTACTATTAAACCTTGTAAGTATCGGGTCTATACTTAAGAGAACTGGAACGATGTGAAGTTTTTGCCATGTATAGTTTTTTCGCCCTGTCGGCATGATCTACTAATTAAAATAACTCCATAAAAAAGTTGACTGCCTGCAATAAAGTGTAACAAAATTCTATGCACGATTTTTCAGAAACCAACTAAAAATTACCATTTTTTCTTTTTGTTAGACTTTAAATTCAATTACAAAACACTGGTAGATTACAATCTCTTTAGAAGGCCTAGTTTTTGCCCAAATAAGCTCCGTCGGCCTGATCTACTAATAAAATAACTCCTTAAAAAGTCGATTGCCTGCAATAAAACGATAAACGGTAGTCGGGAGAGCACGGTCGTATTATACCTTCACTATACGACTGGGCCCTCCCGACTACCGTTAATCATTTTATTGCGGGCAATCGCCTTTTTAAGGGGTTATTTTATTTAGTATATCATGCCCACGGAGCTTATTTGGGAAAAAAACTAGACCTTCTAAAGAGATTATAATCTACCAGTGTTTCGTAATTGAATTTAAAGTCTGACGAAAAAGAAAAAATGGTAACTTTTCAGTTGGTTTCTAAAAAAATCGTGTATAAAATTTTGTTATACTTTTGATGTCAGAAAAGGTCGATTAAGGTCAACTTAGCTGCTTATAGGATTTTCCAGTTCTCTTGAAAACGTGTTAAATAATTTTATTACAGTGTGGTCCAATAAGTGTGCAACAATTGGAAAACAGTAAATAATATTTTCTGTCAGTTCTATATTGATTTGGATAATTTATTTTTTAAATAATTCTAGTTCTCTGAACCACAGGTCTCGTAAAATAGCTACAACTTCTTTTTATCTAGTCCTATAAAATAAAAAGAAAGATTATAAATAACAAAATGCATAGTAACTTCATTTTTTATTTTGTGAAAATAAACTATTTCAAACATCGCCACGACGATATTTTCCAATATCGCAGTATCTTTTAGGCCCGATTCATACTATCGGTACGTTCCCGGTTCGTTCTCAGTTCGCTCTCGGTCCGATATAATCTCGTCATGTTTACACTCTCGATATATTCTTAGTCCTATACACGTTTCGCTCCCACTCTTTCCTACTGCTTAGGTCTGCTTTAGTCCTTTTTCAGAAGTTTATGTTACTATTTTGTATTTAATAAAATTTCTTTTAATTTTCTGTAAAGACGCGGTGTTTTTGTGTTTAGTTGCTTTAATACGGATAATGTTTCCAACTTCTGGAAGTAAAAGAAACTAAATAGGTACTATCGATTACATAAACTGCCATTTTGAGAAACCAGTAAATGTTCTAGTATCCTTATAAGGACTGTGCCCTGAACTAAGAAAAAGCTAAAAAAAACACCTTAAAAAAAATTAAAAATTCAAAATAAATATAAATGTTTTGTTGAGTTTCCTTCGGAAAATCGTAAAATCAGCGAACTCATCCGTATTCTTTATGAAAAAATAATAAATCGACCAGTTTTAACAGATTTTAATCTTAAAATATTGATATTTATATTATTATATATAAGTTTTTTTTTTGGACTTAGTAGCCTTAATTTGCTTTATCCCGGGACTAGGACCGGAGCGGTCTTATTTTTCCCGACTGCTTTTGGCGTGTACCTAACTAGAACCAGCCAATGAATGGGGCAACATTTTATTGGTTAAGTTGTAGTCTTTTAAAAGCTGTATAATAGCTACCACTGTGCGAAAATTCCCATTTCTAATGTCCTTAATTATAATTAAAGCTTATTAAATAAGTCTATTATGAAACTCGAAAATTGAATCACTCATCTGTTAAATTAGATAGTTGTACGACAGTTTATTTTAAAATAGGTTTATAAATACTGAAGTAGATGGTGTAACGAAAGTGACAGTTTTTTTTATTGCAATTTTTAAGCAATTTATACATGGTAAAAAGTAGAAAAAAGATAAACATTCTAAAAGCAAATTTACTGTTTAATTGGCATTCGAGTAATATAACTATTATCTGTTGTAGTGTACGATCTCAAAGTGACGTGTTTAATAGGTACATATACTCTTGGTCCCCATTTGGTTTGCCACCTTTTATTGTCAATGACCAGGAGTTGTGGCGTACCGTGCAAATTTAGGAACACCAAGAACATAATATTTTCTACAATTGAAAAATTGAAGATCCAAAAAAACAAAGGTCCTCACTTTCCAAGAAATACATTGTTTTTGATATTTTGTTTGTGTTTGCGTCTATCCACCAGTAACCGGGAGAAATTACTGTTTGACCGGGAGCCGGGAGACTGAGTGCCGAAACCGGGAGACTTCTGGTCAAACCGGGAGAGCTGGCAATCCTAGTCCCCATGCAACAATAGTATTAATAACTTTATAATACTAAAAAGCGCTCTTGTTTAAATAACTGCAATTTTAAAAATTAACATATGGGACTACTTATTAATAAAAATATGCTGTGTTTTTAAATTGTTTTTGGCTTTTTTAAAATATATATTTGAGCTCAAAAAAAAGTACGTCGCACCATATGTCCGTCGGAGAACCATGATATTTTTTAAACCAAAATATAAATGGCGTAGTGTGTACACTGTCGGTAATTTGTCGGTAATCTTGGTAAATGATTACCACCATTCATCATTTTTTCTATTACTGCCGTCTCAGTCGACCAAGTCTTACAAAAAAATGGTTGGTTTTAATAGCTTTGTTCGCGGATTCGATTCTGAACCGGTTCTGGGACTATTCGCATGCGCAGTGAAAAACAGCGTTCGCGGTTAGTAAAATTCTGAATTTTTAGTAACAGTTCTGTGTTCGCGGGTTACAATAGCATCAGTTCGTTACCGGTTCGTAACCTGCCACTTTTTATACGGGTTAATATACCTGTTGAATATTTTTTTATATTTTTGTGAATCTGAGCGTATATAAACAAAGGATTTTTAATTGTATTCCGTATGAATGTATGTATGCAATAAAATAAATAAAGATTTAATTAAAAAATATAGACATTATTACAAGATTTTACCATTTCTTTTTGTTTGAATTTTATCTTTAGTTAAATACACATAGGTTCTTATGTTAAAAACGAGAGGAGGCTGGGAATCCCTCGTCTTCCGCCGAGAGACCTCGAGTGGCATTCGACAGTATAACAATTTACCTTTTTGTTTAATTTTTTTTGTATAGTATCCAATTTAACCATGAAAAATCCTAACCAAAAGGCTAGGTTAGAATACACCCTCAGCTGTATAGAAAATCGTTCGCGGTAAATAAAAATTCCGAACTATTAAATAACTAGACATGCGCTTTAAAACAATTCTAAACCAGTTCGGTTCTGGTTCAGAATCGGTTCATTACTAGACCCGCGAACAAAGCTAATATGTGTCAGTCGGACAACCAGCAAAAATACGTAAGCAATTATTATTCTTTAATAAATTATGATGTTTAATATCGTTTTTAATTTTAATTTTTCCGTAAGCATAAAACAATGCCAAAAATAAAATATGTTCTATCAGATAGTCCTAACGTTTAAAAATTTCAAAAATATCAGTGGCGACAACCAGTTTCTTGGAAAACCAGCCACTTAATATAGTGAAATTATAAGCGCTTTGGATAGTATTTGATCTAGAATTTATACCGTAAGCATTAAACAAACACAAAAATAGCTTATGTTCTATTGGACAGTTTAAAGTTTAAAATGTTTAAGAAATGTCCGTCGGACAACCAGTCTCTTGAAAAATCAGTTACTTGGATAACTGAATTGTTGTTCGTAGGACAGTTTAATCGTCCTTGGGATATGGTAATATGGTTTAATTATTGACAAGTTAGTTAGCTCTGTTGGTAGTGACCCTGCTTTGTGATCTTGATTGTTTTGGGTTCAAATTTTGTGTTTTATTGTTGAACTGTTTAAAGTGCTTTGTCTATTCCAAATTACAATTAATAAAGTAATGACCTAGTAAATAAATATTATTAAAAAGGTTCATAAAAATATGATAATTTTAAAACTGGGACAAAAAAGTTGACCCATAACCATAATTTAATTTTTTATTTAATATGGTTTATGTAATTTCAGTAAAGTACAGGGTGGCCAAAATTGGGCGTTTTGATGGGTTATCTCAGTTATTACTGGAGCTATTAAGAAAACCATGTAGGTGTTATGGGCTCGATTTTAAAGAAACTAAAAATGACGTAGTTAGAATTTTAATAAAATTATTTATCTAAGAGATACGAGGGAAAATAGAAAAATTGACGTTTTTGATTTTACCCTACATATCCTTTAATACAAGAAAAAGCAAATAAAACATATGACCATTTTTTGTAGAACTTTTTACGTAGAATCTACAGAAAGTATTTGATTTTTTGTACAGGGTTGCGTTAAAAGTTACGATGCCAACTTGATGTTTTTCTTATGGAACACCCTGTATATTTTTAAACTAAATAATAGCTCTTGTCACTACGACAATAATTATGTATAACGTCGTATCATTATCTCGTGTAGTTTTTTATATATTTGAATTTCAATAATTGTTTTTTAGCGTACCCCGTATAAACACCTTCTTTTACAATGATATTTTAAAATACTAATTAAATGTAATAATGAGGCTATTTTTTTATGATTTATACTAACCTTAATAAATTTTTAAAAGTATGAACACAGTAAAAAAATGTGTGGTTTTGTAAAAGAGCCAAATTCTTGTAAATTGTCTTCTAACTTTTTAAATTTGGTTATATGTGGATGATGCCATTAGGTTATCAGGTGTTATATCATTGTTTGTTTTCTTTAATTTTTAAAGCCTCCTAGTCTGTAGCATATTTTTTAAAAGAGGTAATAAAATTCTTTTGTATTTATAGCGTTTTTGTAAACGTTGTCCAAATTTAGTATATTTAAATTTTAAAATAAATTTATATTTTGTTGAAATAACAGCCTTAAAAGAATTTTAATCTTATATAACTATTATTATTATATAAAAAAAACAGAAACATTTTAGTGATTAGCACATACATATGTAAGTATTAATTTTTGTTTATTGTGTTTATACTTTAAAAAGTGTATTAAGGTTAGTATACATCTTAAAAAATATTTTAATTAATACATTTAATTATTATTTTAAAATATTATTGTAAAAGAAGGTGTTTATACGGGGTACGCACAAATATAATTATTAAAATTCAAATATTAAACAATTACTAGAGATAATGATACGATATTATATATATTTGTTATCGTAGTAAAATATACAGGGTGTTTCATAAGAAACACATCAAGTTGGCATCGTTACTTTTTAACGCAACCCTGTATGAAAAATCGAATACTTTCTGTAGATTCTACGTAAAAAGTTTTACGAAAAATGTGTTTATGGTTTCTTGCTATTTCTTGTATCAAAGGATATATAGGGTAAAATCAAAAACGTCAATTTTTTAATTTCCTCTCGTATCTCTTAGATAAATAATTTTATTAAAATTCTAACTACTCCATTTTTAGTTTCTCCAAAATCAAGCCCATACCATCTACATTAGTTTTTTAATAGCTCCAGTAATAACCAAGATAACCCATAAATACTCCCAATTTTGCCCACCCTGTACAGTTTTATCTAAGTC
Source organism: Listronotus bonariensis (assembly GCA_014170235.1). NCBI lineage: Eukaryota > Metazoa > Arthropoda > Insecta > Coleoptera > Curculionidae > Listronotus > Listronotus bonariensis. The sequence continues at coordinate 211,837 of JACEGR010000584.1, forward strand.
ACTTGGTATACGGTATTTGCCAAATATTACTGTAAAATATACTTTAACCTCAACGTGCAGTGTACTAAATAAGTTGTAAGATGTATAGTATGACCTCAATTTCATGCGAACTTGTTTTTGATGTTGGGTTTTTTATTTTTGCGAAAATTATGCAGAAGTTTGTATAATGTATATGTATAGTTTACATAAAAATATACAAAGGATGTTAATGTTTAGAGATTTACGTATTTGGATTTTCTAAACTTATATTTATTATTCTAAATGTGCAATTTGAATATATGTATTAGTTTAACTCAGAATTGGACATTGGTTATTATTACTTTGTTACGATACTATCGTATAATTTAACAGTTATATTTTTTCCTTTTTTCTAAAAAGAAATGGAAGAGCATTAATAAACTGGGCTTAAATAATGAATTTTTTTAAATGATACTGTAAAAATTATATTCTTAGATGATAAAAAAATCAATTTTTGTGAAAGTAAGAGCCCCTAATATTTATTGGGAAGTCTATCATCTACTAACAGTTCTTTGACAACAGTATTTTTTATGCAGAACTCGCACATGTTTGATTTGAGAAAAATTACCAACGCACACTCTTAAAGAAAATTTAATTTCCTACAAAAAGCTTTCTTCTTAAACTGTTCTCAAATAAACCGTTTTCATGTATTCGAGCTTTTAACATTGAACTAACACACACACTCTAAACTTACTAACCACAAGTAATTATTGGATAAGCTTATATTCAAGGATTTCGTAATATAACTTTTTAAATAAACAATAAATATATTTCTATTATTTTTAGATGTGATAATAAACTAAATATGTTTAAAAATTATTAGTTATTATCTCTTTTTTTTAAAGTTAAATTCTTAAAATGTGTGGTTATTTGTCAAGCCCGGCAACGCCGCCAGGTTGTTTTTACTCGTAACGTAAACTAAACATGAATGAACCCTTCCTGACGCTTGCGAGTGACGCCCTCCTTGTCGTTGGTTTCTACCATTTGACCATATGGCGTGTGGCGTAGCTTGAGGTATCGGGGCTCATACATATATGTTGATGTTGAATCCAAAAGTAATTTCAACGTTGACTAACTCTCGAAAGTGTAAATTTATTAAAACATGTTAAAAAAAATATTTTTTGTAGAGCATCAATTTTTCTTTAAAATTATGTTTGGTGTTTTTGGATTGGATTTAAATTTTGATATTTGTAGTAAAAACAAAAATCCAAACCGAAACCAAAATTTAAAAAATGGTTCAATGTTCAAAGCTTGATTACATGGAAACGGCTTATTTGACAACAATTTACGAAGAAAGCTTTATTGTGAAGAATTTAATTTTCTTTTTAAATTTGTGTTCGTAAATTCTTTTAGATTAAGGATTATTTGCGAGTTCTGCATAAAAATAATGTTGTCATAAAACTGTGAATCGCAAATGACTTCGTAATATGAATTTTAGTGTATTTATTTATTATTATAAATAACATTTTCCCAGTATCGCGTAAAAAATATTCGTTTTTTTGTCTCACATGCTGGTTTATTTTTTTGTTTTAATCTTGTTTGGTATCGTCTAAATGGGATTTAAATTTTTTTACAATATACGGGGTGTTCTGAAACTCTACCGACCAACTTTAGTGGGTAATTCTACATTGAAACATAGGAAAAAACTTTATATAAATATACTATTTTGACATCGGGAGTATGTGAATTTAAGTTTATTTCCTAGTTTTAATTAAAAAAATTAATAAAATTAAACTTTTTAGGGTTTAAAAGTTCAAAGTGCCCTTCAAAAATCAATAATGTTACATAGGGATATAGCAAATTCCATGCAAGAGTTGGGATATAGGATAACTAGCTTGGAAAAGGCGTACATTGGAGAAAATATGCTTCTATACCCAATCAAAAAGGAGAACAGAAATATTTAGGGGACACTAGTCTCTTAGGTAAGTTCGCAGAAAATTTGATAAACATTTCAATTTTATATTAAGAGTTTCAAAATTTCAACTATTACAGACCATCGTTCCATTTGAAAAAAGGAGTTTTGTCCATAAATAGGATTTTCTAAAATTTGACTCCGCCGTAGGAAGTCCCAAAAAACAAAAGATGATTAATTTTATTTTTCCATGGCTACTTGACTTAAAATAAACCGTTTTAGCTTAATCATGACACTCTACAACATTGAAATAAAAAAAATGACCACAAAAGTGTCAAAAAAATGACATTTGAGATGTCATTGTATTCATAATGTTATATTCTATTAAAATAAGATAAAATATACCAGAGGTGCTTTTAATATGTGAAAGTAGCAGTCGTTTCTGGTTAAACCGGAAGTAATACAAAACAAGTGAATAGATCTACTGATTTACAAATATGTCAAATAACTATATACCAAATATCTTTATTCTATCCTAAAAGATAAAAAAGTTATAGGGGGAACCACCTGTGAGAAACACCCAGTATAGTAAGCAGGTCCTATTTATATTGTTTCGTATGCACCTTAAGACATAATAAAAATCTGTTTACTGTTTTTTAAACTATAGAATTACCACAATAAATTAATGTTTTTAATTATTTAGTACCATTAAAAATAAAAATGTTAGGGAGTGTCAATTTATAACTTGCCGCTAGATAAAAAAGCCACATCTTAAAATTTATTTTTTACAAAGTATTTTATTTTTAAGGTATACCAGTAAGTATAAGCAAATACCAACCAAGAGAGCTGCATAACGTACTGGAGTGGGAATTAATTTCAAAAACCCTATATTCCCATAAGGATTTAAACCCCAGGAAGAGGATTGGGTCTTCTTTAAAAGAAGGATTAAGTGATGTTACCAGAGAGGTACGTATAGTAACAATTTATCTAAACTACCAATTAAAAAATATATATTTTTACAAATTCGTTTAATTTGAGATAGCTCGTATCATAAGTATGCCCTGTGGCGGCTCCCACATAACAGCACATAAGTTCTTGACTCACTACAAAAATCTCAACACAGCACTTATAACTTTATTCAGATACATACGTACCTATTTAATACCTAATTATTATTTTTTTAATTATGCAGAATAATATTTAAAAATTAATGTATTGTAAACTCTCTATTAATTAACGATTCGCTAAAGCAAAACTTTAAGGAAACGACCAGACTGAAGAGCGACAAGTGACAGCGACAAGCGATAATTTGAATTCCTAGACTCAAAAATTGATATGTTTACAATATAAAGGTGAATATCCTTGTTTTCAAAAAATTAGTTAGTTTTCTAAAAATTACTATAGAACTTCAGTGTTAGGCGTTGTGGGTATTTCTTTTTACCTTATTCCTTTTTTGTTGGTTTTATATAAATATTTAGGTTCACGTTTTACCTATACTATAATTTCTGTAAGTGTGATAATGCTGCTTCCTCTCCCTGCACTTTTAACATTTTTGATACTTTTTAAATCTTTTTGTTTCGGTTTTCTAGTTCTTCATCTCATTTATATTCTCAACTTTTTCTGTTTTCTCCTTATTTCAGACACGTCATCGTCCTTTATAAAACATATCATCATGTTCGAGAATGTTTCCGAAATGACCATTTCCAAAATTGACGATTTTAAATTCAAGCGCAAATTTTTTTACGGTGGCTATCTTAGAAACCGTCTGCCACGGTGCATGTTAAATGTTAAGGGTTATTTTTTATATATCATACACTCAAAGGTGGTTTCTTTCATTATTTAAAGCTAATAAACGCATTTCCGTGATAATGATCTATTGATGTACTTATTGTGAATAATGAGTTTAAAAGTAATTATCACATAATTAAAATTTATTAGGTGTACAACAACAGCCGATAATATTTTGGTTTCCCTTTACTACTGAGCCCTAGCATCAACTAGTTGCGTTTAGTATAGTCGTTGAAATTAAATAAGAGAAACCATAAAACCATAAACACAATAACCACCAATCGTTTTTTATTAAAACAAACTCTGTATCATACCGCTCCGCTTTGTCCTACTATCAGCGCAAAAAGGCGCCGACAAGTGAGGTAATAAAATTTTGGAGTCAACGAGGACTTGAAAACTTTTATGATCCCTTATTTGATGCCATCGACTATACAGGGTGTCCCAACTCTATTTATACAGCAAATTACTTTGCCCCTGTACAATATACAAAAATACACTTAAAATAAAAAATGTTTATTTGAGTACACTTTTTTCCTGACAGTACTAGTTAATATACAAGGTGTCTCAAAAACATAATTTTCATTGTCAAGTTGGTTTTTTAAAATGGAACACCCTATATATTTTAACAAATTTTGACTTAATAATTAATTCTGCATCAAAAATATATAACACACTATACGTCAATTATTGCTGGTTTTTGAGATATCAGCAGTATGTTAATATACTTATTGAAGACTAAATGTGAAGAAAGAAAATAATATTTTGGTTCTAATTATTTTTAAATAACTCTGTCACTGTCAAAGTGACAAAACATATAATAACATGCAATTAAATACCTTACATTGTAAAAACTACTATAAAGTAAGTCAGCTATTTAGTTTATTTTAGATACATACTTACTAACCTAACTTAAAAACCCGCCATAATTGACGTAATGTTGTTTTTAAATTGCAATTCAGTAAACAGGTGTCCAAAACAAACTATTTCTGACATACCTGTTAGTAGTTCTTACAATGGAAGGTATTTAATTACTTGTTATTATATTATTTGTCACTCTGACAGTGACAGAATTATTTAAAAATAATTAAAACCAAAACATTACTTTATTTCTTCTGTTTTAATTGTTAATGAGTATATCAACATACTGCTGATATCTCAACAACCAGCACTAATTGACGTATAGTGTGTTATATATTTTGATGTAGAATTTCATACAGAGTCAAAATTGGTTAAAATATATAGGGTGTTCCATTTAAAAAAATCTACTTGCAAATAAAAATCATGCTTTTGAGACACCTCGTATAATAACTAGAACTCTCACTAAAAAGAGTGTATCCGAATAAACATTTTCTAATTCAAGTTTATTTTTGTATCTTGTACAGGGGCGAAGTTATTTGGTGTATAAATGGAGTTGGGACACTCTGTATACAATACAGTGAGTTTGCGTGTAATAAAATATAAAAATTGCACAAAAGTGGGGTACATATTTTTGATTGAATTATTCGTCCAATTCCCGCTCGAGACGGCACTGTACTTAATGAATTTAATTAAGTTAATAGTTAATTAGTATCCTGTATATCCGCCCCTTTTTGATTATCAGCAAAAAAATTGTTCTTTTTCTATTGCTTTAGGCATGTACTTGGTGTGCCGTTTTTATTTGTTTTGTTGTTTCGAAATAATTGTAATTGTACATGTCCTTGTTTTAAATTATATTTTTATGACCTTTTTTTACTTTTATCTATGTGACTGTTTAATTTCGTATCCAAAAATTTCGATACTTGCGACTTGTGACTTAAAGTAAATAAAATATTAATTACAATTTTAAAATAACTAAATAATAACAACAAAAAATATTATAATCAAACAAAATACAAACAAGTTCGTATTTCCGGAATAAATAAAATTGCTTTAAGAGTAAATAAAAAGTATAGTTAAATAAACGACGTTAATCTTACAAAATTATTTTTTTAAAGATAAAGCTGCTAATTAAATAAACAAAACGGGGTTCCAACGTCATTGAGGATCATTTTTATGGCAATGGCGATAAACGGTGACGATGTTACGCAAGTAAAGTCCATCTTTTATACCTGGGTTACTCAGAAAATACAAACGCGTTTTTAAGATCACTTAAAAAAAAACATATTTAGCGCTTTTTATTTTTTAATAGTCCACAAAAGTAGATAATAGTTCAAAGAAGTCTTAGACTACAGATTATGGGTTTATTATAAACATCTTTTCTTTTTAACAATTTGCGATATTAGCAAAAATACAGGTACTTAACTCTTAAGCAAAAATTACATTTTTGGCCAAACCTCGTAGATGGCTGACACAATTTAATATCGGATGATTTCATTTTAGGTTTTGGACCATGCAGAACCTTTTAAAAGAATAAGTTTTTTCGTTAAATCAATAATAAAAAGATTTCCATATGACGCCAACTTACGTAGACACACTGTATTCATAACTTAATAATAAGCAAAGTTTGTAAAAAATATGAACATTCAAACTTTGGTGCCTTTTGTGTTCAAAAGAGAATTTATCGGGTTAGATAGTTTTTTGGCCATGATACAATGAATACAAGTGTATCACCTGATCAACACCTCTGACGTAGTAATGTGAGAAAATATAACATAAATGTTTTTGAGTTTTTAAACAGTGGTTTATTACATAAGTTTCATTTATCCCAATAAGAACATTTTAAACTAGGTAACATTAAATACTATAATCTTATATTAACCGTAATAATATTTAAAAAACTAATTTCTTTAAAATCACCCTGATATTTAAAAATAATTGCTGTAATTCACAAATTTTTGATTCTGAACTTTAAGCTTATTGTAAAAGATAATAAAAAAATTTGGATCAAGACTATACACATCCCTATTCATATAGGAAATACCTTAGCTCCTGTAAAAAGTACAAAATTAAACTTTAAAAAAATGTTTTCTCGGATACACTTTTTTTATTAACAGTACTAGTTAATATAGGTGTCTCAAAAACATATTTTTATTCTAAATTACGTTTTTTTAAATACAGGTACTTAACTCTTAAGCAAAAATTACATTTTTGGCCAAACCTCGTAGATGGCTGACACAATTTAATATCGGATGATTTCATTTTAGGTTTTGGACCATGCAGAACCTTTTAAAAGAATAAGTTATTTTCGTTAAATCAATAATAAAAAGATTCCCATATGACGCCAACTTACATAGACACACTGTATTCATAACTTAATAATAAGCAAGGTTTGTAAATAATATGAACATTCGAATTTTGGTGCTTTTTTGTGTTCAAAAGATAATTTATCGGGTTAGATAGTTTCTTGGCCATGATACAATGAATACAAGTGTATCATCTGATCAACACCTCTGACGTAGTAATGTGAGAAAATATAAAATAAATGTTTTTGAGTTTTTAAACAGTGGTTTATTACATAAGTTTCATTTATCTCAATAAGAACATTTTAAACTAGGTAACATTAAATACTATAATCTTATATTAACCGTAATATTATTTAAAAAACTCATTTCTTTAAAATCACCTTGATATTTAAAAATAATTGCTGTAATTCACAAATTTTTGATTCTGAACTTTAAGCCTATTGTAAAAGATAATAAAAAAATTTTTGGATCAAGACTATACACATCCCTATTCATATAGGAAATACCTTAGCTCCTGTAAAAATTACAAAATTAAACTTAATAAAAAATGTTTTCTCGGATACACTTTTTTTATTAACAGTACTAGTTAATATAGAAGGTGTCTTAAAAACAAAATTTTTATTGTTAATTACGTTTTTTTAACTAGAACATCCTGTTTAGTTGATTAAATTTTTATTTTGTATTTAATTCTACATTAAAAATATATCACATAAATAAATCACTATACGTCAATTATTGCTGATTTTTGAGATATCAGTAGTATGCTGATATTATACTTATTAACGGTTAAAAGTCAAAAAAGAAATTAATATTTTGGTTCTTATTATTTGTAAATAACTCTGTCACTCTCACAGTCACAAATAATATAAAAACATGTAATTAATTATCTTGTATTGTAAGAACTGCATATAGGTATGTCAGCAAATAAGTTTATTTTAGGTACATATTTACTTAATTGCACTAAAACAACAGCCATAAGCCAATAATTATGGCTGGTTTTTAGGTTAAGTAAGTAAATATGCATAGAAAATAAACTAAATAGCGGACTTACCTATTAGTAGTTCTTACAATTGGGGGTAATAAATTAAATGCTTTTTATTATTTGTCACTCTGACAGTGGCAGAATCATATCAAGGAAATTAAAACCAAACAATTTTTTTCTTTATATACTTCTAATCGTTTATAAGTATATCAGCATACTATTGATATCTCAAAAAGCAGCAATAATTGACGTATAGTGTGTTATACATTTTTGATTTTATTTTAATTTAAAAAACCTAGTTGGGAATAAAAATTCTGTTTTTGAGACATCTTGCATATTAACTGGTACAGTTAATAAAGGTCTGTTCGTAAAGAAATCAGAAACTAGTCAGCGTCAATCAGATTTTACAAATACGTCCGGTGACCAGTTGGCAACTGGTCACCTGACTAAATAATAATACCCGATTTGCGCTAACTAGTTTGTGATTTCTCTACGAACAGGGCTAAAAGATTGTATCTAAAAAACATTTTTTATTTTAGGTTTATATCTGTATCTTGCAAGTGTAAGTGCAAAGCTTTTTCGTGTATAAATAGTGTTGGGGTGTATATTTTTTTCATTTTATGTAAAATTAGAGGCAGTAGCTTTATAAAAGTTAAACAAGCAGAAAAAGTACAATTGTTGTATTTTTTCCTCCAGACAGGTCCGTTGATCATATCTTGATTAAAACCACGTTTTTTCCTTAAATCGATAAAATGTATTATGACTTAATCTACAATACAAAGGGAAATTGTATTTTAATAAATACCCTGAATTAAAATCATCAAAAAATTTATGGGTAATGGTTTTTAATTTTTATTCCTAATTCTGGGATTAAATAGATTAAATTTTATCTAAAATTTTCCCTTGTTTTGGTAAGTAAACGTCGTTTATTAATAAAATAATTTATTGTATATTATTTTTTATTACATCACTTCTAAAATTCTAAAACGGGCTACTATAATACTACTACTATTACCATAAAAAGGTTAAAGTAATATTATTATTTGTAACTAAAACATGCTGTTTCAAGGGCCACCATTAGGATCTCAGAAACGGTACAGGGTTGATTAAATGAAAAAAGTTGCGCATTTTTAGCTTAAGAATATTCCGTTATAAAAGAAATCAAAGTTTGCAGTCGTTATCGAGAAAAAATTACGAAATTTTGCGAGAAAGTTTCTTATTTCTCCCACTGTATTTAAAAAGAAATTTTTAAATAAAAATGTCATATTATTATTGACACTTTTTTCATTCTATAGTATGATGTCACGATGTTATTAAATTTAAGATCCGAAGTTTCGTCTTCGGCCACCTTTATCAACCTTTTTTTAAACAGGCTAAATTTTGGATTCTAAATTTATTAAACTTATATTTTAATATTAAAACCAATGATATATCACACTTTACATTTATGCGACGTTTCATCAACTATTTTGTCATTAAAATTTATAATAATATTAAATTTATCAAGACACGTTTATTTTTATTCAGGGTGTTTCAGAATCTGTGGGTAATCTCTCAAATTGAAACAGAACACAGAAAATAATACGACAAGTTCTTATAATTTTTTTCTACATAACTTTTCACTGGCGTAGATAGGGGTAATTATCCCTCTCCCTCAAGGATGCTTTGCTGAATTCCTTTTTTTGGTAACGTATACACAAAACGTTGTGTGGCGTAGGTAACATATTAAGAGCATATTTGTTTTGATTGTTACCTGAAGACTTTTTTTTGGTTGTCATATAGTCCGGAAGATCCATTACCCCCACCCCCAGAAAATGAATGAAATTAAATTATTTACGCCAGTGGCCCCTTTTCCCTGTATGTACAGATTATATGTGTCCTTATAAACGCAAATTCTTGGTTTTTAAGATAAATGTTACATACATACATGGCAAGGTTTTTGAAAATCTTTAAAATTAAAAAGAAAAAAAATTGGGTAATATTTGTTAGTCTAGATTTACACTTTAAACCTAATTTTAAAAATATTTTTTTATAAAAAATACTTAAAAATCAGTTGCGTATAATTTTTTACACTAAATTCGTCCAGTTGCCGCTCGCTACGTCACAACTCAAAGAGTGATCCAGTAAAATTAATGACTGAACTTTAAGAACGCCCTGTATATTTTTTTACGTTGCTGGCAACTTTATATATTTTTTTATATTTTAGATTATGGAATTGATTAACCAGTTTTCAAAACAACGAGGCAGAGTTATAGATTTTAGAGAAATCCTTTATGGCTATTGGAGGTTGGACCCTCAACATGGAGTAGATTTAATTTTAGATTTATTGTTAGTTTATAAAAATACAGAGGACACAAAATGACTGTTCAAGTTAGAAGACATGCTTACGTGCAGCAAGCATTTTCTGGTAAGCTGTTTTATTTTCCGTAAAGAGAAATAAAATAAATAGCAACTAGGAAGGTTCGGGTTCACCGTCCTAATTTCTAAACAAAACCTGTGTTCGGATCGATATTTATCACTCAGTAGAAACATTAAAGCTAAAATGCCAACTTAGCTGATTAACGCGAAATCTTTTTTATTCCTTCAGCCGTCAAAAACGTTTTTAATGTAGGTTGATATAATTTTTATTCTGTAAAGATTTAAACGTAAGTTAGTACTGATTATATCAAAATGTAGGTAATCAATTGTATTTTATCACTACATAGTATAAAGCACATTTCAAAAACCTAATTAAAAAAAAAAAATTACACTACTTACTCATCCTCACTGAGTTTAAGTAAGCGAGCAAGCCGAGTGGCGGCGATTATTAAAAAGTGAGGTAGAGTCTCTCCGCGATCTTCAAGTTGTGCGGTCACGTTCATAGCTCCAGCAGGCTCCATAGCGTCCCCGGGTAGGCAGCTGAAGAAGTTGTACGGGCGTTTCTGTGCCCTTGGGGATCGAGAAAAGACTCACGCTAAATTGATAGCGTCTTTCTTCTGGAACTAAGCGCTGTGAGTGAAGGTTCTTAAAAACCTGATGTTTTTATGTTAGCGGTGTGCACGTGTTTTCGTAACGGCTGAGGACGGTGGCGCCCTCTACTGGAAGCGTCAGCAAGTGACAGTGAAGGTTATGCACAATAACAGTAGCAGTTTTGTGGATTGACAGCTACAATTTATGCATTGAATCGATTATTATTTCGTATCGAACCAAAGTAAATATTTGAATAATTTGAACCGGAATTTCTGGGAGCGGAAAGCTCGACCATCCAGATTTTCCACGTACGATGCCCTGGAAAGCATAGTCCGGAAGGGGAGAGCTGGTTAATCGTCTTGCAACGGGACCAACAGCAGAGAAAGCAAAGCAAAGCAAAAGTAAGGTATTACAAAAGATTATTTCGTTTATTTTTGTCTAGTGTAGAACAGTTGAGAAGAAATAATCGTTTATTGTCCCTCACTCTTTAATGATCGCTGCCACTTGGCTTGCTCGCTCACTCTGATTCTGTGAGTTTAAGTAGTGTAAATACAATTTTAATATAGGCCCTATATGGTGGATGGCTCGTTCAGTTCTATCTGAGCAACCGAAGTGATAACTTCGACGAGCGAAATCCTAGCAAACTTCTCTAGTGCAGTCTATTTGCTTTGTGACTTCCGTAAAAAATATGAACACTACAACACTACTAACTTTAAAATGTAGTATCTACTTTTAAACGCGGCCCGCAAACGTATTTTGCACACTCAATGTTTGGCCCGCAACATGTAAAAGGTTGCCCATACCTGGTATAAAAACAAAGTCGCTTTTCGCGTTTGTATGTATGTATCTATGTATGTATGCTTAAATTTTAAAAATACTGAATTAATTTTGATGCAGTCCTTTTTTTTTAAATAGATAAAGTGGTTTAAGCGGATGGTTTTTTTTTGGTATAATAAAGATGCTTAATATATTAGAATCACTCATAAAATCAAGATTTCTAATGTGAATTCGTAAATAAATAATTTTTTTGCGCTTACATTGCAAATGCTGGCTGGTAGAGAGAAAGGGAAATTGTCTGGTTAGTTCTGGTTAGTTTTGATTATTTCTGCTTAAATCTGAATCTGGTTAAATAAAATTTAACGCGTGCGATGCCGCGGACAAAAACTAGTTATGCCATAGTAAAATATTATGTTTTGTAAGGTTTTTGAAGAAAATTAAAAGTTTAAAAAAAATATTTGTTATCAGTCAAGATAGCCCACAGAAAAGAAACACCCTGTATAAACAATAGTTTAGAGAAATCAACGCCTTTTTATTAGCGACATTGTATTTAGAGGCTTTTGGCATTCCTAATTGATCAGTGATATCACCATTGTTGCCAAATTTTAATAAAATTGCGGTGTTGTCATAATTCGGTAACTGGTAAAAATTAAATTTAAAAAATTTAAAATCTTACCAAAGTTGGCAAGCTCCTTTTATCCTTTTATTTAAAATATAATAAATTGGTCATTTCATTTAAAATGCCAAAAATATTACATGTAGCGCAAAACTAAAAAATCTGGCAACAATGACTGTACTGGTCAGTTCTACTTGCCCAGAAACCCTTAAGTGCCAAAATTTGTAAACGCAGCTTAAGTGGTTTTAGAGATATTTGAGCGCATATAAACTTTTTACCTAAAATGTGGTGTTGTCATGTCTTAGCAGCTAGTAAAAATGAAATTTTAAAAATGTGTGGACTTATTTAATTTAGCCTGCGCAATTTAGCGCAATAATAATTAATGGGACTTACTATTAAAAAAATAAAAAAATACGTGTAACTGGTGTAAAACAAAACAGGGAAATCTGGCAACGATGCCGATATCACTATTAAATTTTTCATGTCCGATACTTCCAGATACCAAATTTGGAATTGTAGCTTTAGAGATTTTAAAGATTTTAAAGATATTTAGGATCTGCAATACTTCTTATCAAGACAGTATGTTACTGACACTGCAATACAGACCTTCCCTAATCCACTGAACCAGTGTAGCGATCCATTTATATGTTAATGGATTGCTGACTAAAGTAACTATAACTTATTCAAGTAAACAAATTTAATCTTTTTATTTTTTTTTAGGTATTTTTGTAAGAGAAATCACAAACCAACCACAACAGGTAATCCAGCAGAACGGCGTTGAAAATAAAAACATTCTGCACAAAGTGATCAATACAATCAGTGAAAATCTCCCTCCTCTTCTTGCTTTTTCCCGTGATAACCAAGACAAGTCTGTGATAAACTTTTTACTGCCATTAAGTGGCCGATATGATACCTTCGTGAGATTCCTAAGCTTGTATGAGGACGTCTGTATAAACAACTGGGAAGCCACTAGACTTTATGTGATATTATTTAGAAGTGAACAATCGCCTAGTGATTATAAAGCTACGTTAAGACGTATAAATATGTTAAACTTTAAAATTAGTGCAGGGTTTTCAAATGCGCATCGTCATCATGACGTCATCACTGTGATAGAGGGGAGTCGCAATGAAACGTTTTCACGCGCAGGCGCTTTGCAGAAGGCTGTCAATGTTTTGACAGAGAGTGACTTGATGTTGTTTATCGACGTAGACGTTGTGTTTGACCAGAAATTTTTGGAAAGAGTGCGTAGAAATACTGTTAAAGGAAAAAGTGTGTATTTTCCTATATTGTACAGCTTGTATAGCCCTAAATTATTAAATATAGGTATAGATACTTACGCAAACACTAGCTTTACGTATTTTACTGAGAACCAGACTGATGCAAATAGAGGGTTTTGGAGACAATTCGGGTTCGGTATAGCGTCTCTCTACAAAACCGACTATGAAGCTCTGGGTGGCTTCGACGTGAAAATTACGGGTTGGGGAACAGAAGATGTAACTTTTTTCGATAATGTAGTGCAGAAATATAGCCATAAACTTTACAGATGTGTAGATCCGGGGTTAATACATGTTTTCCACGAAGTTAGATGTAACTCTACCGAGTTAGACGCGGAGCAGAGGAGTATGTGCCTTGGAACTAAGGGTAGTACTCTTGGTTCTATGGAGACTTTACAAAGACTGTTTGAAAAGTATAAAAAGTTGTTTAGGTAGCATTGAAATAACTTTTAGCTAATTTTTTATAGGAAGGTTTATTGTAAACTTGTTTGTCAGTCTGTCGTTCCCTTTGACGCATAGGAAACAAAAGGAATCGTCGAAAAGAACAAGTATTTCCGATTTTACAACATGGTTTTTTTATGGTTTTTATGGAAAATGCCATTTCCCTATTTTATTTACCCAATTTTATCTAAAATTGGGGACTCCCATTAAAAATTTAAAAATACGTATTTACGTATATTACGATGGGAAAAATACAGATTGTCAACGGATGAGGTTTATAAGAGGAAAAAAGGAAAAAAATAAATAAAAAAAGTCGTTTCTGATAAAAAAATTGATTGTAATAAAAATGTAATTCACGAAGAGAAAATGTTGATTTTTACAGGGTTTGCAAAAACTTGAAAATCATGACTTATTCTAATAGTAAACTACCTTTTAAGCAAATTGTTATTTAGAAAATTAATTTAGAATTAAGTTTTTAATCGATAAAATTAATAATACAGAATTTTATTAAACTCTAACGCTTTGATCACATTCGTTTACAAATGAAAAACTGTGCTGTGTATGAATTTGAGAAGAAGCAGGTGTTTGAAAAGTAAGTTGAGAGATAGTCTTCGGGATATTTTATTATAAGAATTTAAAAGAATTAGTTTTTGATAACACTAAAATTTATTTAAATTTTTTAATTATACCCCCGTAAAAAGTCATTCAAAATGCTTTTCTAAGACTATTTAACTTAAAAGTTAAAAAAAAATAAAGATGGACTTTTGAAAAAATCAACATTTTCTCTTTGTGAATCATATTTTTTTAGCCATTTGTAAACCCCGGGCAGTCTGTATATTATTTATAAGACCCGAAAAAGTTGTAAGAATGGGATTAGGTATAGACATCCAAAACATAGTCAGGGTGTTACAAAATGTTAAGAAAATTTAAAGGCAGCTTCTATGTCTAATAATGTTAAAAAAAAAATGAGACCGGTAATGTTTCGTTTTTGACAGTAAGGGGTGTCGGTGTTTTTGTCTTTAATACCTTATTTTACATTTATCAAAAAGTACTTTAAAATATTAAGATGAGTTTTGGTATATCAAATACTTATTGGGACACCCTTTATACTTATTTAAAAATGTAGGCTCGTGGTGACTCCATGGGGTCATGTACCCGTCTTCCTAAAACACTATGAAATCTTGGTATAGTACGCCACTGCTTTATTAAACTACTAAACTTTTTGATAACTATTTAAAAACTAAAACACCTGTTATTAACTTTTTGGAAATCTAGTCCCTTTGTTATAAAATAATTTATAAAATAGTGTCTGTGATGTCCACGTAACGTAGAGGCAATCATATCTGATATTAAATATATTTATTAGTCATATCTATAATATAAGGCCTAAATAAAGTGTTCCAGTTAAGCATCCATTTTGTGGTTCCAGTGAAATAAATAATGTGTACATATTTTTTTAGATACTTCGTAGTTCCTAAATATACAGGGTGATTTAAAAATCGATCACGAAACTTAAGGGAGTGATTCTACTTGACAAAATAAGGGTAGAGCTTCATATAATTTTTTTCAAAATGTCATTCGTTTTCGAGTTACAAGCCGTCAAAGTTCAATTTTCATTTTGGTTTTTAGCCATATTGCATTTATTTTTAACCAATCCAGTTGATATCTGGCACACAAAACGCAGCTTTGCAGATTCAAAATTTTTAAGACAAAAGTACTTTTTTAAAATACCGCCAGAGGGCACTTTACCTAAAACTTAAAATTTATTTACATCATAACTTTTTATTTTGACAGATATCGTAAAGCCGGGGCGCCATTTTATAGACAATCAAAAACCTAAAAATAAGGTACTCTTTATTAAAGTCGATAAACCTCACCGTTTAGGCACCAATAGACATCAGTTTTCATCAATTTCAATCAACGACAATAACTCAACCGACAAACTTTACGGGGGATTCTACAACAGAAAATAAGAAAAAACTTTATATAAACATATGTCCTAAATGTGTTGAGTGTTTGAAAAAAACACTTTTGTATTATTTTTAACACCCCGTAGTTCCAAAACTAAGACGTTTAGGACATATGTTTATATAAAGTTTTTTTCTTATTATTTGTTGTAGAATCGTTTGGTTAAGTTTGTTAATTGAGTTACTGGACACCCTGTATGTATGTAGGTAATTTGATTGAAATTGATGAAAAGTTTTATGTCTATTGGTGCCTAAACGGTGAGGTTTATCGACTTTAATAAAGAGTACCTTATTGTTAAGTATTTGATTGTCTATAAAATGGCGCCCCAGCTTTGCGATATCTGTCAAAATAAACAAGTTATGATGTATTTGTTTTTGAAATTTTTAGGTAAAGTGCCCTCTGGCGGTATTTAAAAGAAAGTACATTTCGTCTTAAAATTTTTGAATCTGCAAAGCTCGATTTGTGTGCCAAATATTAACAGGACTGATTAAAAAATAAATGCAATATCGCGAAAAAATCAAAATAAAAATTGAACTTTGACGGCTTGTAACTCGAAAACGAATGACATTTTTAAAAACAAATTATATGAAGCTCTACCCTTATTTTGTCAAGTAGAATCACCCCTTAAGTTTCGTGATTAATTTTTGAATCACCCTGTATAGGGTCATCTAAATTAAGTGTTTGCCATTGGTAACTTTATTATTACTCAAAAGACAAAATAGTTTTAATTAACAAACTAGTAGCATAACGATCTTTAAGATTAAATAATTGACAATCGGGTTTTTAAGGTATAGAGTAAAATAACCCTATTTTAAATGGAACCCCTTGTATAGTCATCACTTTTACCATTAGAAAGATATTTTAACCACCTTTAAAAAAATACAACAATTGGTACATGTTTTAAAATAGTTTCTAAAATATAACCATCGTCAGGTTTTGGTGGTAAACAGCATTTTTAAAATGAAACAAACTAAATATGTTATTACCATTTAAAAGGTATTTTTATAGTGTTTATAAAAAGTTACTATTGTCTAACACATAATTTGGATGACCCTGTATATTATTATGTATAGGTAATATAATTATAATAATAGAAATATTAAAAGAGCACCCACTAAACATAATATATAAAAATAAAACATTTTCTATCATTATACCTACCTAATACCCATATAAATAAAACATTTTGTATATTTATTTTATAAATTTATTGTTTTATTAAAATTTTGCTCTTCAGCAAATTAAATTCAGTGTCATTTGATTTAAATATTAAACAAAAACAAATTAAAAACATGAGGAATGTTGGACCTTTGGTTTGGACCGAGTCAAATTAAAATCGTTTACCAACGTTACGCCATCGATTGCATACTAACCATTTAGTGTTCCAAACTCGCAGATTTCTCCAGAGGTTAAACTTTGTAAGAACCACACCTCGATCTCACAACCCTAACGGCTACCAAGCTCCACCCACCCTTAGCGACGAGACTATTTGCATGACAACGGTACCGTGTTATAGAAGTACTAAAAACGATGACGTGGTATTTTTTTTTAGAGCGTTCGATCTCTACTAATGCTTTTATCTTAATATAATACTTTGGGCAAACCTTAAAAAAATGTTTAATGTTTTATTGTTTGGTGGGCATCTTGGCATCTTGTGCCATACCAATTTAAATTGCATCCAGTGGCTCTATTGTGTAACTAAAGTAATTACTTGGAATTTTATTTATATAAGACTTGATACTTGATTTTTGTGTGTTAAGTAGAACTAATAATGGTGTTATAATTTCCATTAAAATATAATACCGCCATTACTGTCTCTCGAACCAATTGTATTAATAATTACACAGCCTCACAAAATAAAGTTGGTGGTCGAAGGACTAAGCCATTTCAAGCAGCAAGCTGACGTCTTATTGACGTCTCTTTTAAGTCATTTTTGGTCACATTTGGTCAGCAAAGACGTCATAAGATGACGACAAAATGATGTTAAATTGATCTCCCTAAGTCACAGACAAAAGACGTCCCGTTAATGACGTTATAATGACGTCTTTAAAATGACAAAAAATTGACGCATATACTTTTTTTAAAGCTGAAACGATACGATATTTTATTTGAAAATTGAAATAGGAAAAAACTCCTTACTGCTTGCAAACTTGCACTGCAAGCAGAGAGTAAAAATTGCAAGGTCGCATCTCTCGGGACAACCCGAAGATGCAGATTTTTACATTAGCCGAAGATATTTCTTTCAAAGCTAATTGAGATCACCAACCGCAGACCGGTCTCGAACTATTTTGGTCTCATCGGTACGGTGTAGGCGATAAAAGCGAAGATGTTGAATAAGCATAGTAGTTTATTGTCTATTACGCCATCTATTGGTAGAGTTTTTCCTATTTCAATTTTGTAAAATTTATTAGTCTTATTTTTCTGTCAAATGATATTTCGGTTGGATTTTGACACGAATCATATAATGTCACAAAATTTTTCTGGCGGGTTTTCTAAACATGACGTCATTAGATTTTTGTGAGCTAGTATGACGAAAAAATAACGTCGAAAAGACGGCACTTCAACGACGTCAAAAACAGGTCATTAAAATGACGTTAAAATGACGTCATAATTTTGGTCTGATGACGTCCTATGACCAAAAATGACTAAAAAATGACTTCATAATGATGTCAGCTTGCTGCTTGGGATGGTATCTTTGTTTTTGGGGTCGCTAAATCCGAATTTGGTGTCGGTTTGACCCCTATCAGGTCATGGTCATGGTCATTTAAGGGCCAAATTATCAAAATTTATTGAAAATAGACCACAAACAAACCTTTATGTTTTTGGGGTCGCTAAATCCAAATGCGGGAGGGTCTATTTGACTACGAATTCGGATTTAGTGACCCAAAAACCTCCAAATCTCATAAATTTGGTGTATTTATCATAACTTCTGATGGTTTGACCTTGGTGTCAACCTCATAGCAGAGTTGGGCAGAATACTAAAAAACGGTATTCGGATACGAATACGAATACCAGAAAAAGAAATTATTCAAATACTGAATATTTAAATACAAAAAAAGTATTCGAATACATGAATACCCGGAATCGGTATTCGAATACTGGAAACGAAAAGATTCGAATATTACTAAAGAAAACCTATGACGAAAATTAAAGAGCAAAAAAAAGGTCCTTACCCCTTTTTTCCTATTTTGCTTCCCTTTTGTTATTCAAATTATGACAATTTTAGTATTCTGATACCACTTACACTTTTCGGAATTCGAATACTCGGAACGCCGGTATACGAATACTCAAAAAAATATTCGTCGAATACTTCCAAGTATTCAAAGTATTCGAATACAGAATCCCGAATACTGACCAAAATACTATTCTGCCGAATACCGAATACCAAACAC
The DNA here is from genome assembly GCA_014170235.1 of Listronotus bonariensis. Classification (NCBI taxonomy): domain Eukaryota; kingdom Metazoa; phylum Arthropoda; class Insecta; order Coleoptera; family Curculionidae; genus Listronotus; species Listronotus bonariensis. The sequence continues at coordinate 231,055 of JACEGR010000584.1, forward strand.
ACAAATGTATTCGAATACCGGCAAAATGTATTCTGAATACTATTCAGAATACTAAGTATTCGAATACGACCCAACTCTGCCTCATAGGATCAATTTTACCACGGATTCGGATTCAGCTACTCTAAAAACATAAATGTACCATGATTGTGGTCTATTTTCAATAAAATTTAATGGATTTGACCTTGAAATGACCCTGACTATGACCTAAGGGGATCAAACTAACCCCGGATTCGGATTCAGCAATTCCAAAAACATAAAAATAACACGAGCGTGCTACCTTTTTGATAAATTCTGAGCATCTGACCTTGAAAAGACTTATGGGGTCAAACCAACCCCATATGCGGATTCAGCGACCCCAATAACAAAAAATACAATGGTCATTCGGACCTGTAACTTTTTTACTTGTTGGGCTGTGATTGACGTTAAAATGACCTTGATCCTGACCTAATAGGGTCAAACCGACCCTAGGTATGGATTCAGCGACCCCAAAAACATAAAGATACCATGGTCTAGTTTTTCGGACCACCAACTGTTTTTTGCGGGGCTGTGTAATTAAGCTTTATTTAATTTTTCGTAAGGTTTTTATTATACTAAAAATGTCTAGATGTATGTGTTCAAAAATGACTGTGCTGTTAATTTTATGAGAATTTTTTACAAAGCCCACTAAAGTTCTTTGAATGGATAAATGTTTCGTAAACAATATTTTAGTGTAAATCTAGGTGGTGCATGCATTTATAAAATATCCTGACGATTTTAATAAAAAATAATGTGCATTTAGAAATAAAGGTGTTTTATTTTTCTTTATATCAAAAACAAAGATCCATTCCCCGTACTCTGTAACTCAAAAGGACATTTCTTTTCTATTGAGTTATAGTGTGCGGGAGCAGATAATTTTTCTTTCTATGAGACATTTTTGCAAAACTGGCGCTACACATAAGGCGCGTTCTGCAATTGCCTCTTAGATGCAAGGAAATTTTGTTGACGTCATTTCAGATAAGACGAAGCGATCGGCAATTAACGAACGCAAATAAAATATCCAGATGAAAATATACAACACCTTGTTTTTTGACTTTGCTGGTATTTATTGTTTGTTTAGTCTCAGTACCAATTACCAAAGCACTTAGAGTTGTTTGATTAGTTAGTTATTGATTAGATTGTTTTTAAAAGTCAGAACTAATATAAAAATTTAATAAAAACTAATTAATTTCATCAGATTGCATTAGTAAGAATGCAGAGGCAAAACAAAACTATTTCTACATTAGTTAACTAGTATCCAAATCACTCATACGATAATTTCGTCATATTCCTCTTTTTCTCCAAGAAAAACATATATTTTTTTGGGGTCAAAGATTTCTACTTCTTGCAAGCTCATCTTTTTTAAGAAGGTGTAAAAACTGTGTAAATTAGATGGAAATCACAAAAACAAAATAAAAGAACTAACTTAACCTGAAAGCAAGATTAATCTGTCTCCTCGGTCAAAATGCCTGGAAGGGCAAAAAAAATGGTCCTTACCTTTTCGCGCATATTTCATTTATTTCGAAGCACCTTATTCACAGAGAAATTAGTTACATTAGTTGTAATCTCCACCTGAATTTTTTATAAAACTCCCCTGTCTAGCGCCTATTACTCCCTATTTTTTCATGGCTGTAGCCTAGTCAGCCTAATGGATAATACGGCACTGGGTGTAGTTTATTTTTGTTTATTTTGTACATATCTGACATGTTAACATAAAGCACTAATATACCAAAAACAATTAAGAAAAGTTTAATGGTATACAGGACGTGTCAGATCGATGCATTCAATTGAGCTTCTGTGAGTTCAGTACTAGCAGAGAGAGATTAGACAAAGGATGCCTGCATGTAAACATTCCGAGAGATGATGCATCGCTCTCGCTTTGTCATTGCTTTGAAGCGTAATTTGGACCACCTTCTTCTCACGCATTAGCAAAAAAATGCCCATAAATAAGTATTTAAAGAGGCAAGACATGTATAGTTTTGTTAATTACCATGCGATACCTGTAATCTAGTCCAAACCATTTTCAAATCCACCCTCAAATATTGTAGGTATATTGGTGGTGGAAATATCAACAAAAAGGTTAACTCTTTTTATGATCTCACATGATCTAGAACGGATATACGGAAAGCGTTTAAAAAAAAAAAAAAAATGAACAAGGGTAGTTAAAACGTATTTATTTTAGAAAGGCTTTTCTAAATTTACCTATAAATATAACATGCAGTATGTGCATTCCCATGAACATTTTGGAATGCGATTCATTAATTTCTTACATACTGCCATCTACCGTTCAAAATATGAACCCTAAAATACAGTTAACCTTAAAAGCCGTGTGTAAACAAGGCAGATATGTCGTGTGTTAAGTAGTGTCAAAATTTAAGTTTAAAAACGTGTAAAAAATGGGAAAAGGAAAAAATACTATTCCAGAGAGGTACGTACCTTTAATTATGTTAAAATATTCATTATATTAAAACTGTTTGACATTTATAAATGTAGCCATATGTTATGATTGCAATGTTGTCAGTTGTCATATTAATCGGCTGGCCTTGAACATATTTTGAGGCAGTTCACAATAAAAAATCACACATAACAAATAAAGCTAGGTTTAAATTTTTAAGGCCGCCTTTTGTGAATTACAGAATTTTATCAATTTAAAATTGTATTAATTAAGATATATTTATATTTAAAAGCACAAAAACTAAGGGCTTGTTAAGTATACTGCCTACAGATGTTGCTAGACTTCTAACTAGTCATTAATAAAGGCACCTTTTAGAATAACGTATTTATTGATTTTGGTTGTTTCATATACAGTTAAATGAGGTCACCACCCAACATGTTTTGTTTAATTTTCACCAAGTTGGATGGCGTAACGTTTTAAAAGCTTTGCCTACTTGCTAAGAGATGGCGAAACATGTTTTAAATTGATGTAGTTTTAAGTTTTTATAATGCTCTACCACAAATCTTTATTTCAAGGTGGTTGGACTACCAACCTTTGGGAGAATGTATAGAAGGGACAAAAATTGTACCATTTAAAGTGCCTTTAAAAACGGTAAGTTTCATTTAATTAACTTATTGTACTTCGGGTAACCCCGCGTAAAGCAACTTTTAGGACTTGGTGTAAAAATACAGTTTTTGCCAAATAAAATTGTACTTTTATCAAGGTTTGTTACATTGATAAAATCTTTTATGTTAGTCACTAAGAAACATACCAGAGCCTTTTAAAAGAACGATAAAAAAATAAATAATAGATTATTACATGTTTGTTGCAGCAACTTAAAAAAATAAATTAAAAGGACTGATATGTTTTCACTAACTGTTTTTAAAAGGATGTTAATGTTAGAGGCTGGTTTCCAATTTTAATTATCGTCACCCCGACGTTAAAAAGATTACAATACGATCTACAGGGTATCTCTAATAGGTATATGCAAGTACTATCATATATATATTGGACTATATATAATGATTATAATATACCTAGTCGAAAATATGATCATATGATATATAAGGTATAATATTTTGATTTTATTTTAGCGAACTGTTATCACTATGGATATGGGAAGAAACAATCTACATTGAATTCAGTCCTGAACAGGTTTAATAGATACACACCGATTAGAAAACAAACTGCACAAAGTTTAGGAAGAATGTGAAAAAAAATGTTTGTTTAGAGGCTCATTGTGGTAGACCTCGTCAAAATTATGTTAAGTGCAGTAGGACAGCTAGCCGCTCGTTTTTAGGGGGGTGGCTTAAGCCTCAGTGTACAATATATGTGTGTGAAAAACACAGAGAACTTGAAGGACATGTTAAACCTATGAAATGTTTATAATCATTAAATAATTAATTTAGTTACTAAATAGTTAGGTACAAATTTTCTTGTTTACAAAATATTGTAAATTACTAATATAATTCGTGTTACGATTCAGTGTGTATATTCAATAATTTTGTAACCTGACGCCTTTTATATTTAATTTTAAAGATGCGGGCCTATAAATTATCGGGTCTTGTGTTCCCGCATTATTTTAGTATTATACCTCCCTTTAATTAGCTGTCTCTTTTATGGGCGATCTTTTATATGGTTCAGAGGAACTAACCGTGGATCTCCCATGGAGGGTATAAAATAACCATATACCAAAAGCGAAAGGGTCCTCGTGGTTATTTTATGTTTTATATGGAAAATGACGACATTTAGATCAAACCTTATCTGGCATATAAGGTTAACCTTTATTGCTTTGTTTAAGTGCGATAGTGTGTTATCGTCATGACAAATTTCTATTTAATCTATTTTATAGGCCTTTTAGTTTCTAGTCTGTAAGAAAAACTGGTGGCGCTAAAACTGACTTATTATTCCTCACCCTGAACTACGGTAGATATACGTGCATATCTATAGCTTGCTCAATAGGAAGCATTCTAGCGCAGAAATGAGATGTATTAGTGATTATTGTTAATTATTTCTTTTTTGACAATTGGTGTAACTCATCATACCAATAGATGTTATATTTTGGGTACACGCCAAGTCAGAATATAAAACCAAAATTCCGAAAATTAAGAAAGTAAGTAAATTAAAATCTAAAAATCGACGTTTTGGTGGCAAGTCTGTCACCGTTGTCAAGATAAAATTAAATTCAAATAAAAACTTTAAAAATTATCTATTATTTAGGTTTAAAAATTATTTTTTTCAGCTTTTTGTTAAGGAAATTCTGAAAACCTTTGACATTAAATGTCAAATCTGTTTGTTTGGTTATAGTGTCATAGTGACGTACATAACTGTTGGTGTATTTATTATTAATAATACAAAAAGTTATAAGTTAGTTAAGTTTGACTTATCCTGAAGAGACCTTAGCATCTAGCAAAATTTACCATGTGTTATTTAAACTAACAGATATTGATGCTACACATTTATCTTTATTTAATATTATGAATGCACTTGTAGGCCATTAGCTAAACGCATAAAAGAACACAAAACATACATAAAAAACACAAAATTTCACAAATCTAAAATTTGTCAACACGCATTTGAAAACAATCACAGAATAAACTGGAATGCTTCAAGTATTTTAGCAAAGAAAACTTGTTCTAAAAACGCAAAATTAAAGAAACTGCATACAAATTATTAAATAATGATAAATGTGTAGCATCAATATCTGTTAATTTAAATAACACATGATTAAATTTGCTAGATGCTGAAGTCTCTTCAGGAAAACTCAAACTCAACTAACTTATAACCTTTTTGTATTATAAATAATAAATACACCAGCAACCAGTTATTTACGTCACTATAACCAAACAAATATATTTGAAATTTAATGTCAAAGTTTTTCAGAATTTCCTTAACAAAAAGCTAAAAAAATTTAATTTTGAAACCTAAACAATTTTTATTTTTTTTATTTTAATTTAATTTTATTTTGACAACTGTGACAGACTTGCCACCGAAACGTCGATTGTTGGTTTTTAATTTGACTTGGCGTGTACCCAAAAAACAACATTTAATAAATGAATCCGCCGACCCAATATAGAACAAATCTTCATCATACAATATTTAAATAAAATTCAACTTCAAGGAAAGTGCGTTGCAAATTTTTGGCGCCCAACGTGGGGCTGCCAAATTATTTTTTCTAAATTGTTTTTAATTCTGATCTCTGAAATCAATTAATGATTGGCCATAACTTTTGTGTGAGCTTAGTAACCATTGCATACCGAAAAACTGTTCACCTCGGCGCTACGCACCTCGATACCACTCGACCACTTTTCCGCTCGACAGAAATAAAACTTTTCACTGAGGTTTATATAATATTTTATTTACAGCCAAATGTTTTTAAATGTCTTTGTGTTTTTAAATCAAGAATATTTAAAGCTAACAAAATTATCATTAATTTGTCAGGTTGTTAGAGATATTATTACTTTATTTTACTTTCGGCCTACAAGAGACAAGTTTCCTTTAAAAAGTTTAAAAAATTGAACAGATTGTCCGAAGAAGAAGCATATCCAAGCAAATTGGAGCGCAAGGAATAAAGTGCGAGTAGAAATGTTATTTTAAAAACAAAAGAACATGTCAGGCGATCTTAACAAGACACCGGCTATTTACCACACGTATATCAAAAACCATAACTGTATAAATTAAAAATTGTTCTCACGATTCTTTTTGTCCCAAATCGTGGCCGCCGCTCGGTCGTCAGCGTGGGCGTCTCACAGAGATGCATCGAAAAGACGAAAAGAAGTGGTCTCGCCAAATACGGCGGTCGCGTCGCGCCACGCCAACCGACGCCACGCCAAATTTATTGGTCACGTGAAGAATGAAATAAATGACACGGTACGGACGATTAAATATGATGTTGTCCAATGACTTACATTTTAGAAACTGGTTGCAAATTTTGAAATAATCAAAGAAAATATGTGACATCTAATGAGGAATAAAACCTTAAATGTTATTTTAACAGAAATCTACTGTTATTTTTATAATGCTGTTGAAAACATTAAAACTGCAAAGAAAACCATGCAGTTATAACAGAAATATACATAAAATTGATTTACTTGGTAACAAGAGAGTTTAGCCAAAAATATAATTATGTAAAATTATAGGCGAACTGTCTTCTGGATTAAAAAGCGTAATTTGTGTCAATAGGAGTTATCAAAATTTATTGAGATTTAAAAAGCTGTTTACCTTTTATTACACTAAAATTAGAAAGTGTCAACATGAAATAGCGCATACTTTATGTAGACCGCAAATCTTAGCCAAGCTACCTAGAATAAGGTTATGTCACCAGGCTAAGAAGAGTTCATTTTGTTCTTCTAGCTTTGTTTGCCCCATTAAAGTCATATTGTTTGACCCTTTTTCGTGTCAACATTTATTACTTCAGAGTTATCCCCTCCTATCACCAACAAAAACGTCAAAAAGATTTAAATGGAAAAATGGGGTTAAGTGATAAATCATTCTAAGATGTTTAAAATTCTCTATTTACGGTCTTTAGTTTTTAAAAGCGGTTCCGTAGTTTTGGAGAAAATTCATTTGGATCTCTAGTCGGTGCCAGTTGCTGGTATCTTTAATTTTTTTGTTGTTTAATATATCAAAACAAAATTTGGTACGTAGGTATTATATGTGATTTAAATGTGCATTTTTATGAATTCATTTATTTGCTGCAACTTCCGGTTTAGCCGGAAGTCACTTTAACTTTCTTGTTTTAAATGTCACACCCGGTTTTCTTTAACTAATTTGAATAGAAAATGACATTCTGAGTACAATTATAGGTTAGATGTCAAAAAGTAGTAAATTTACTGTCATTGTACCCGATAAGTCGATTTTTATTTAAATTAGTAAAAATATACCGGATGTAGTGAGTAAAAGACAACAAACGAATTCTTGAAAAAATGCACATTTATGTAGTTTATTTAAATACCAAATGGCAATTTGATATTCTCCACATAAAATAGTTATTGGGTTAAGCCACCGGCTAGAAGCACAGGCATTTAGGGTAATTTTTTCTAAAAACTTCTGAGCCGATTTTGAAAAACCAACGACTAGTAAAAAGAGAATTCTAAACCCTTTAAAATTAGGACACCAAAATGTTTTTTTTTTTTAATTCAGGCAAAAAGGTTTTATTTACATATAAAGGAGTATAAATTAAAATTAATTTTGGTATTGAATTCTAAAATTGCTTTGTATTATTTTTGAGTATGTATTGAAATTTCAGATACTGAAGGCTCATTGAACTTTTTGATTGACACTTTAGTCAATATATGCATTTCGCTATGCTTTTAAAAAATATATAATGCAAGTCCAAAATACATCTTTAATTTTATCAAGGATAAAACTGAACAGGTAGTTACTTAACTTCTATCATCCTTATTTTATAAAAGCAATGTTGTCTGTAATGTAAAGAAATAATAAATGTTCTTCTTATATATTACTGACAGTTGACAACTACCCCGTACACTGCCATCAGGCGTGAAATATCGCCCTTTCGTCTGGCACCCGAACACGGGGTGACAATAAAAAATTAAAACATTACCGTTTAGTCAGGTCTTGGAATTTCTTAAAAATAAGAAAAAAAAAACGCCGACTGATTTTAAGGTGCATGGTTACCACCCGTGCGACCCAGGTAGGTAAAGGACAGGTGCCAATTTTCATGGGCGTCACAGAGTGAAATTTTAAAAGTAGTTAATAAAAGCTCTAAAATAAGAATTTGGTTTTTAAAATATACATCTAATTGCACAGAGATTTCCATGCCATTATGATGGCATTTGTACCCCTACCATATATGTACCCTTTAGATATCCGTCAAATTATTATTAAAAAAAAAGAGTCTCAGAAAAACTCGAGCGCGTCAAATTAAGACAAGGTAAGTTAAAAGCATGCAAAACCATGTATATTTTAAAAATTTGCCGATTTAGGTGTGGCATAAGGATTTTTTACACATTTGCGATTTACCCATTTTCTTGCAGACCCCTTATGAACGACACTGGTGATTTTTTTTCTGTATTTAAAAAAATATATTCTAATGAATAGGAGGCGTTTTCCAAACTTTTTAAAAATATCTTAATTGGTATGCAAATTTAAGAAATAAACAACAGTTTTTCACATTTTTTACATCACGTGGTTGGTTAAAAAGTAATACGTACGTTAATGACATATTTATGTTCATATGAAAATGTTTTCTTATTTTTCATTATAACATAACCCCTTAAAGTTGTCGGTGGAGTTAGTGGATACCTTGTATTTCGAGTAGGTACTGAATACTGTTCATTTTTTTTACAGCCATCCCATTCCGTTTTTTTGTAGTCCCATAACAAAAATATTGGTCATAGATTTAGATGCAAGCCTAGTACCT
>JACEGR010000585.1:0-182095 GCA_014170235.1 Listronotus bonariensis
GTTTTTGGTTGTTAAATTTTATTATTTGATACTATTTTACTTATGGATAGAAGGGCCACAGGAGGGGCTTGCTTGGGGATCAGATATTCTTAATCCGGCACTGGTAGTCAGGTAATTAGCTAAAATATAAGTTGGGAAAATTAATTTAGTCAGAAAGTTGCCTGTATATCTGTCAGTATTTTATTGCAGCACTTAAAATTACATTAATAATTCGGGCCTTAGCATTGGCCCAAATACGGTTAGGATAAATATTTAAAATGATCGATGATCAATAAAGGGATATATTTGTTTTTTTTATATAACTTATGTTTAAACTTGCTGTTATATAATAAAAAAATCTGGTTTATCGCAGTTAAAAGATCAATATTAACAACATTTAATTATACAATGTCTCCCCGGATAGGTGTTAAAAGAGAACAAATGAACAAAACATTTTTTTATGTTTAAATAATATTTTGGAAAACCTGGTCGCATAATCTAAAACTAAGAAATACAAAATTACTTCAATCGATAAAATACAGGGCGAGCTATAACTATAAATATGAAAAATGACTTAGAGTTAACTACTTTTGTTTTTAATAGTTGGGCAAAATTGTATAAGTAAATGTTAGAGAGAATTTTATTTTTAGGTTCCTTAGATCATACTGAACCTATTTGTAAACAGAAATAACACCTGCCAATTAATCCAAGACAAAATTCCCTATTCCCTGTACCATGTAGGGGAACTTGGTCTAAAATGGCATATTCGGGTAAAATGATACACTTCATAATTTTTGAATTTCCCGCCTTAGCAGCGACCTCTTAAAAATGTTAAAGTAGGTAATATGATCACTGCAGTTAGTATTGAAATTATTATAGTTATTTATTAGATAAGTGAGTTATATTACATATAAGTCACGCAAGAAAAGTTTAACTTTCGAGCCCGAAGGGCGAGAGAGGTAATTTTCTTAAGTGACTTATATGTAATAACTCACGTGTCTAATACAAAATTTTATCCAACACTTTCGTATAAATCGTTTTTAATATCGAAAATAATTTGAAAACGTCATCCATTATTTGTTACTTGTCATTGTCAACACCAGCCACAAAATTTTGTATTTTTTGGAAAGCAAGCTTGTTTGGTTGTAATGCATTTTGTTGGTAACTACGGGTTCTATAATTCACTAGTGAGCTAAAGGGTACTTTAGCTCACTAGTGACTTATAGTACACTTTATATCCTCAAAATCTGATCAATTATGTAGATATTATATGTAAGTGTTGGATAAAATTAATTAATTAAAAATGACATTTTGACAATTTGTTAAATTTAGGTTAAAATTACCAATCAATTTGTTTCTAAATGTCAGTTCTTTTACTTAAATAATTAAATGGTGCTAAAAAAAAGTAAAAGGAATATTCCTTGATGACCAACACTAAATTAAGTGAGAAGACGGCTTTAGGCATTAGTTACTGTTAATACAATACAATAACAATAATGGTGTTTGTCAATTAATTGCAGGATTTTTTTTGTTTGCTCTATGCAACTTAAAATACAGTACCTTTTTATTTTGGGTTAATTTAGGTTAATAGCTATTATTTAAAATTGTAAACTATGTAGTATATGTAAATAATTTTTTTCTATAGGTATCTAAAGACCCATTATGTATGAAATGTCACCTATATGAGGATTTATTAATACATGATACTGTGGACGAATGTCCAGTAACTTATTGATTAAGTGCATTATAATTTTATTGGCAAATATTTTGTCTTCTATATTTGTAAGAAGGTAAAATTAAGTGGGTATCAATACAGAAAGCTAAACTCGTCATTTGAATAAGTTTTGAAATTGAAATACCTTAAGTGTGATCAAAAGTATGTAATAAAATCAGATAAATCAACAAACAGCTAAAACATCAAAATTATATAAAATTGTGTTTTTATTTTATTTTCCTACAAAAATACTAGTCACTAATGAAAAAAAAATATGTTCTAAAAGACACTGATTTTACAAATATAGTTTAATTTATTTTCATTGATATGAAAGAAAAAATATTTTTTTCCTCTTAACCATGTTTTTATTAGAAACACCAAAATGTGTATAAATTTTAAGATTGAAAACTTTAAATAATCTTATTGTTATAAAATATAGTTGGATATAAAACAAGTTAAAGATAATCAATTAGAACTCACATATACACTATATGAACTTTATTGGGAAGTTCTGATTAACTCTTTGTAATATTTGTCTGAAAATTTTTCTTTTACGCACAAGATAATTTAAAAATCGGCGACCTAACATCCCATGCTTCTTTAAAATCGATATTTTCATTACAAACATAATGTTTAAAATGGTTTAAAAAGAAATAGCATTGGAACACACAATACACTACATTTTTTATAAAAAAATCTGCAAAACATTCTAAATTTAAAAGCATTTCTTTAAAAGAAAATAGGTTGTCAAACCTTGACAGTATTTTTAACCTCGCATATTTTAAAAACGTGTAATGGGTTAATTATTAGGATATGTAGCTAAGGCCAGTAAAATCACAGAAAACAGAAAACTTGAACTGGTAACCTGTTCGGCGCTAGATGGAACCACCCACCGGTTCAGGTGAGAATTCTTCATTGGAGCAGGATAAAACAATACAAGAGTTTTTATTTACATTTTAAGTCACCGTCGGTCTGTGTGCCCGCACGCGGCTCCTGTAGGAGGGGATAGGAGGATTGTCCTGACTTTAGACAAGCACTGTATATTTGTCCCACTTTGGATAATCTACTTTTATTGACCACTCTTTGTTTGACCTCCGGACAGTGCAGACGTGCATAGAGGACTACAAAGTTCTTCCCGGAGTGGCGGCTAGAGGTGCCGTACGAACGTTTTTACCTTCGGGGATCAAGGAAAGATTCACGCTAAATTGACGGCATCTTTCTTCTGGATCTAAGCGCTGTGAGCGAATATTCCTATAAGCTGATAGTATCCTGTTTGGTGGTGAACACGAGGTACTTCTTAAATGGCGGGAAATAGATGGGCGTGCCATGGGAACTGTCAGTAGTGAAAGTGAAGGTTATACGTAACACCAGTAGCAGATCTTGGTTTGACAGCCGACAATTTATGCGTTGCATCGATTGTAGAACTATTTTTGTTTTCTTTTGGAATTTCTGGGAGCTACGAGCTCGATTATCCAGATTTTCCGCCGACGCAGCCCTGAAAAGCATAGTCCGAAAGGGGGAGAGTGGTGGATTGGACCTGAAGGGACGAAAACCAAGAAAAAAAATAGAGAGAGAGAGTTACTTTTATTGACCAAGACTTGCCCATGGTAATTTTAAACTGGCACAACTTGTATTTCCGGCAATGTTTATATTCTACCTATAAAAACTTAAGATTTACGACAGTTGTAGGTGACTAAAGAACATTTAAATAAGATTAATGTGTGAAAATCATGTAATAATTAATATTTTTATTTATTATATTGGTTGCGTGCAATTTTAATGGCGACACATTAGAAAAGTATGCCGTGATTTCTTGTGACAATGTTTTCGCGTGTCAAAATGTATTTTTGCTGAACCGATAATGTACTGAATTTAAATATAAGCTGCTAACATTAAGCTTTAAAACAAAACTTTACAAAATCCATATTAATCACGCGATACGAAAAATATGGGCGGTTATACTTGTAATACCTCTAGGTTAAGGTTTAAAAAGAAGCATAATTGTACAGGGTGTCCAATACTCAACACGTTACCGACAAATTTTAAGGGGTGATTTTCTAATAAAACTTCCTTTTTTACAAACTGACGTATCTTAAAAAAACCTTGTTGTAGTAGGATCCAACACTTTTAACCTATGATAAACGCCCGATAAAACTAGCACCCAATGTTTAGCTTTTATAGTCCCTTGGTCAGTAATAAAATGGACTTCATGACAAGCACCCTTTTAAACCTTTTTAGAGTTGTTACTTTTGACGAGTCTACCACCAATATTCATACCGCCATATATGGAAGCGGCACTTTAATCTAGTCTGTCATTGTCAAATGTTTCGGGTAGGAACAGTCATGGCCCCGCCCTTTTTCATGCCACATTCTTCTATCTTCTTTTTACCTGAAAATACCTAATTGCATGCCCCTGGTTTTGGTTGTCGGCCTGGGCAAACGCATTACTTTTTGTCGGAAAAATTTACCACAATTTTTCAAAAGTAATTTTAAATATTTTGCCAAAAATGGTAGGGGTTACAGTCATGAAACCATAAGTCTCATTTCTCGGGTATGATTAAAAATTGCATGTAAAACATTGTGGTAAATTTGTCCGACAAAAAAGTGACGCGTTCCCCAGTCCGACACCAGAAACATTTGACATTGACAAGCTTAGTTAAAGCACCGCTTCCATAAATGGCGAAATAAATATTCGTGGTAGACTCGTCGAAAGAAACACCCTAAAAAGTTTTTCTTATCATGAAGTCCATTTCATTACTGGCCCAGGGACTATTATCCAAAGGCAAATATGGCTATAATCGTTAAACCTGCATCCTAAAAATAAATGTCTTCTGGTGGAAAGGGTGCGTCTCAATTTTTTTAAAAATATCTAAATAAGTATAAAAGTTATTATAAAAAACAATATATTTTTAAAAATTTAACACCCTTTAACTCAAAAACTAAGACGTTTAGGACCTATGTGCATATAAAGGTTTTTCCTATTTTTTGGTGTAAAATCAACTCCTATAATTTTTCGCTTTTGTTTAGAAATACTCTGTATATCCCAAGTTCGCTCTTTTGAAGCTCTAATACTATTTTAGTGTATTTGGGCGATAAAGAGATAAACATTTTCGCTTGTCTTTCTACTGAAGCATTATTCCAGTGAGTCCCTTTTTAACTTTGTTGCCATTTTTGAGTTCTTCTTTTAGTGACCTCTTGTTATGCCGCAGAATGGTTCCGGTCCGTAAAACGGAGTCTGTGCACATACTTAGGCTAGTTGGTTGGTAATTTCGTTGCCCTTCACTCGTTAATGTCCTGGCACCCACATCAGAGTTACTCTGTTGTTTGTACCCAGTTGATTAAGTGTCGGCATTTCCAGGCAAGCCTTGAGTCAAAACAGCGCGGATATCGATAGCGTAGATTTTAGATGAAAAGATGGTGGGAGAGTTACCTTGGTGCCTTGCAACTGTACATCTTCATCCGTAAAAATTTCCGCCCCCACTCCTTCATTCACCTTGGATCGGTCTGTATACCAGACCAGCGAGCTACGTTCCAGTTGTTATATCTTTTCCTTTTATAATACGTCACAATACTAGGGGAAAGTGGGGTGGATTCATACAAGAAGGCACCTACATACATTGAGTTTATCTAAAGTTAGACACGAAGTAAAATAGTAACGTAAGTGGGTGTGCACAGTTTTTATGTATGTTTACAGAATAGTGAAGTTTCAGAATTTTCGGTGCGGTAAGATCGAGTGCACAACACGAATCGTGTTTTTGCCTCACGTAAGTAATTTTATAACGTAACTTTGGACATATTTTATGGCCAGTTCCTATTTTTTACATTAATTATTGCTATTTATTCCTAAATATAATAATACAAAGGCAATAATTTAATGTGTAAATTAATATAGACAAAAACGGTTTTTCTATTTCATATTTTTTTATTAATTAGCATGTGATGGGGAAAATTCATACACAAGTATATGGGGCACATTCATACTGTTTAAATGTACTCCTGGCCCTTTATGAATATTTTTTTAACTACTATTTTTGTTACACAGACGATTATATTTATAAATATTATATAAAGTAGTTTAACTGAAGTAATGTTTTCATTTTTACGGAAAAAAGGGTGCTTCAGGAACTTTGTATCAAGGATCAGTTAATTTATCAGTCATAGTGATGATATTACCACAGATCTTAGGTCATAATCTGTTAATATCATAGGCATATTAATTTAAGGTTTTGTAAGTTAAGGTATCTTTGTGTTAACCAGAGTTTTTTATTTGATAAAATTAATAATGTATAGCAATATTTTTTGTACATTCTGAGATTGTTAGTTTTAATAAATATAAATGACTAAAATAAAGAATGTTAATAAGTGTCTTTGGTAGATAACCATACATGTAACGTAAAGACCTTTTAATGACACTCTGTTCACTCATCGGTAATTATGTTCATATCACGAAACTATTGCGATGTTAAAATAGGTATTAACAGATTTGGACAAAAACTGTTTTTTTAATTTTGAATCTTACTCTTTGTTTTGTATGTTAAAAAAATGTATTTGTGTTTTTTTTTATAAAGTATGGTATAAAACCATAACAAACAATAATTATACCGAATTAATAGTGATGTGAAATGTGCCCCTTCGGTTGTATGAATGTACCCCATTAGTGGGGTATATTTTGTTTTTTTTGTAAAAGTCTTATGGAAACTCGCGCATCTAGATTTTCAATAATATTAAGGTTCTTCTACAATATAACAGATATACCTAAAACACGGCATTTTACAAAGCAAAAATATAAAAACTGTATGAAGCCTCCCACTTTCCCCTATACGCTTTAGAGTGACTTGAGGTTATTATTTTATGCTTAAAATGTGTTCTTAACTGAAACAAGACAGCAAGTGAGATAATAAAAAAGGATTTCAAAATGCACTGCACTGGTTAATTGCTTTACACGACTCTTTAAAAACCATAAAAAATTATAATAATTGTAGGTCATGGTCTATAAAATTGTGAAATTATAAGGTAAGCGGTAAAAGCATAAAAATTTTAATAATTGTGGGTCATGGCCTGTAAAATTGAGAAATTATAGGGTAAGCGTTAAAAGCATAAAAATGTTAATAATTGTTGGTTATGGTGTGCATATTTGTGTCATTTTATTGTAAGTAATAAAAGAGAACGTTTTATCGTTTAATAAAAAAGGATGGTTTGGCACGACGCCAAATTCAGGTTGGTCAGAAGTGTAATGTTACTATTATTATGTATTTTAAAGTAAATTTTAATGAATGACAGTGAATATTACTAATTTTTTGAAAATATTTGCAAAAGGTATAAATTATTGGATTAAAAAGTTATTGTATGAAAACCATCAAACTGATTTAAACCTCCGCATAAACTAAGTATCTGCTGAATAAAAAGGTCCTTAAATAAATCTTAAGGAAGAAAAGATAAACAAATTATAAAACTTTTCATTATTTAATTTTTTTTTACGTGATATTGTTCAAAAAATATAAGTTAAAGTGAAGAAAAAGTATATGTTTTCGTCTAGTCAAGTCCTTCAAAGACCGTCTCCTTTCTACACAACGGCAAAAATTGCGCATGAAAGTTTTAAAGTGGCTACCTTCTTTAAAAGGGGTATCAGTAACAAAAACATGGCTACGAACTCTTAACTTTAACCAAAAATACAAAAGACCGGTTCTTACAATACTTTCTGGCTATTTTCTGTAAAATTGCACAATTATATGCTACATAGCAAAAAGAAAAGCCACGAAAAGTTTAATTAAACGTCGAATTTAACTAATGCCGTGAAATGGCACACAATTATTATTTCACGCTTAAAAGCACTTTATAATGACTAGTAATGGGCATTGAAATAAAAAAAAAAGAAAATTCCACTATTTAATTCGTTAAACAAAGAAAAATATAAGTTATCGGTCTTTGCAAAACTTTGCAGTTGGTTAGAAATTATTTCAAATTGTAGGATGTTTTATTTTTTTGCTAATATATATATTTTTTAATTTAAAAATTTACTTAAGGTATATTAAGCACGTAAAAATATTTAAAAAATGAATCAACCTTAAAAAATGAGTTAACAATTACACGATAAACAAGTTTTTTAATGGTTTAGTTGCTTTAGCTTTTAATCAATATTTAAATAACAAAACATGTAATTTTTTGCATTTACCGAGCCTTTTAGATATTACTTTAGCAAGCACGAAACATAACTGTTAGGTTTACGATGCTCTTTTAAAACCGTGGGAGTACATTTTAATTTTTTTTATCTTTATGACATCTCGCGAAGGCTTATGCCTAAATACCAGTGTACCGTGAGTGCCGGGTTACTGGATGTTTAATCCAATATTGTCGTGTTCCGTCAACGTTATCCAAGCACTGAAACATGCAGTTGCATTTCACAGCACCTTTTAGACAACGCGATAGTGCCACCACGGATGTTATTTTTAAATAACTGCTACCTAGAAATGGCAGAATACTACACAGTGGTTTGCCATTGCCAACTGTGAGGTGACGAGCTATTAAAAATCCGATGTCCGACTCCGAGATTCAAACCCGGATCGCTGCGGTAAGAGGCTGACACGCTAGCCACTACAGCACTGCTCGCCACATCACCACTGCTCGCCACATACCACTGCTCGCCACATGATGTAACTTTTTGCGGTTTTCGGTCCGTAAAAAAACGAAATATTTACACAAAATGTTCAAAAGAAATGAAAACTTAAACAAATTGACTAAAACTTGGTTATATTCAAGACTATGCATTTTTAATACATTTAATTATGTCAAGAATATAGGTAACGTAACTGTTTTAAGAACACATCACCAGGGCGTTGTTGCCAGTGCAAACCATTGTTGGCAAATAGTTATTAAAGGAAAAAATTTATACTAATTAGTTTATATTTTGTCGAATAATTTTAATATGAATCTCTGTTGGTTAATTATTATGTGTCTTAAGAATTAAACAATTTTTATTTAAGCTTCTTTACTTATTTTTAATTTTCACTCATTGATCTTAGCAATAATTTTTCAAGTTTATGCGTATGGGCTTCACCCTGTAAACATGTGTTCTACGATGCAGTTGCGTAAAAAAATATTGCCCAACAAATATATAACAATTTAAATAAATAAATTATTGTTTTTAGGTTTGCACATCTTTGTTACTTTTTGTTTTCTTAAAAAAGAACGCAACCTACCATGGCAGTGGCTTAAAGGAAATCATTTTGGGACATATGTTGAAAGGAAAAAAGCCTTGTTTTTGCGTAAGAGTATGTTTGGTTTTGGATAATACTTCTTTCTTGGACTTCTATTGTCTTTTGTTTTTAATAAATACACGACCTATTGGAAAGTGTCTACCTCCAACCGTTTTCAACAGATAACTTAAAGTACTCCTTCGATTTTACGGTTTACGGTGAACAACTCATAGTCGTAGTTTCTTAAGAGTAGTTTAAGTTATTACTTGCAAATGGTTGAAGATAGAGTACCATCCAAAACGTCGTGAATCAGTTGACAATAAAAGACAATAGAATTCCACAAAAGTAGTATTAATAAAAAAAGTCTTATTTTAACTTGCTTAATACATTTTTAATAAATTTTAAAACAGCCAGTAACTTTAACCAACGTACCAGTTTTTAAAACACCGCGTGTCAGTTTTAAAATAAGATTATCATAAAGCTTTTTAAGCACTTAAATAAAATATAAGCGCCCAATGCTAATTTTTAAATATTTAATAAAATATACATAAATCATGTGTTGAAAAACGAAAAGGACGAAAATTTATATTAAATCGAGGTCATGGCCTGGAAAATGGTAAAATTAAATGTCCGTCAGTAAAAGGGAAAGCTTTATGGTTGGTTAACCGAGAAAAGCTGGTCTTGGCATGAAGCCAAATTTCGGGGACGATTAAAAGTGCTAGATCATTTAGATTTTATGCCGTAAAGCAGATACTAGCGAGTATCATGGGGCACTGAGGTAATTGGAAAACGAATATTAGGAGGAACCATTTAATTGCTTTAAAGAAAGCAAAAACGTATCGTTAAAGTTTTGCAAGTCTACTGCAGAGGTATAAAACACAGGGAAATTAAAGTTTTTCTTTTTGGTTAGTTGACTTTGTGAATTTTGCATGCCTTTATAGGATTGAATGCATTTAATTTTTGCATTTTGTACATAATATTGTGAACACCCTGTATAGGGATGTAGAATTTTTAATTATGTATTTAATTATGGCGATATTGAAGAAAAAACACATTTTAAAGTAGAACAAATAACAATATGAAATAACTTTAAGGCTTAGACTTTGAACCTGCAAGGTACATTTCTAGGTCAGCAGTGTTAAGAAGTGTAAACAGTTAAATTTAGGTTCGTATAAATACACAAACTGACCCAAGAAAGGGGATTATTAGAAAGAATTAGAAAAATTCAAAATATACGTCACAAAATCATTACAACAATTGTTCATAATGTTAATGTCATGATATATCACCTACAAAAGGCAAAAATTAAATGCATTAAATCCTATTTAGGCAATTTATCGTCCTTCTAAATTTTAACGCGTCTTAGGGCCATAGTGCCATAGTGACAGTTTTCTGAACATGGATCCCGCTACTTAAATGTTTTTTAATGTTGCACTAAAGAACACCTAGAAGTTTGATTCCATAGTCCTGAAATACCCTGTATTTATATAATGATATATTTTGATTTAAATTTTTTTAAAAATAAATAATAAAACGCAAAATAAAAAGTGAGATACTCTAAAACCTGTGATTTATCAAAAATTGCGTTATAATTTTGAGCTCCTCATATTTTAAAATCATTTCATTAATCAAAATGGGGTTTTCAGAATTTTTTGTATTTTTTTACAATAAATGGAAAATGATAACAATAAGCTTTCGTGACAAAATTTGATGCAAAATACATAAATCACGAAGATGCAAAATGCAAAGCGCGAAAATTCGTAACGTTTCTGGGTCAAGGTGTGGAAAATTGCATAATTATATAACAGATGTGAAGTTTACCCAGAAAATCCTGAAATAATGTTGAGTTTCGGTAGCAATTATTATTTTATGCTTTAATGAGGGGAGGGGAAGGCGATGGTTAATACGTGCTCAAAAAGATATATTTTAAAAAATCTTGACAACGTCATAATTTATTTATTGTAACAATAGTACATTAAAATGTAAAATCGAAGGAATATTGTATACAACTTTTGTTAATTTTTTAATTCGAAAGTGTCTTAGAAGTTGGTTTGTTAAATTATCGTTTTTTTGCAGGTAAGGCTAGGGTTTTATTTTATATTTTAATGTTTTAAATTTCTGGTACACCTTAAAGTAAAAAACACGATCTAAAAAATAGCACCAATAAATTTTATAAAAATTTACCAAATTGACAAATTAAAAAAAAAAGTGTATCTGTAAAATTTTAAAGGGATCGGTGTGGTAGTTTATTAGTTATGATGGTCACCGGCATTGAAAACGTGAGCTGTAGGAAAAGCGCTATAAATTTCGTTTAAACTGGAGTTTTAACCTAAGTAAAAACCATAAATTAAAACAGGAGTTTGAACCTAAGAGATATAATATAGCTGTTGTATAGGTTGCGGTAAAATTAGATTTAGCTAACTTCACGATTTTATGAAGTTACCATTATTTATTACTATTTTTTGACAAATAAGCCCTGCGTCATGCATATGAGGGCTGTGCGATTTTTGGGTTTGTTTACATTATGATTTTTGTGTCTACTTTGAGTCATTGCTTTCAGAATAAATTATGTCTGGCGCTAGCTGTATATTGAACTTATCTTAAAATATTTTACTTTGTACATATTTCCTTGATAAACAAAACAGGTGGTTCTACTACAGTCTAGTAGGTCTTTCCAACGTGACCCTATTTTGGGGAAGTAACCTTTTAACAAAGACTTTTGAAAGCCTAAAGCGTTAAATAAATTGTTTATCTGCTCATTGATCAACATTTTTTACTCTGAGCAAAAATATTCTATCCCGTCTGGGATTTTTAATATCGTTCATATTATCTAGCTCGTCTTCATTATCAGAGAGTATAATGTCAAATATATCAAAGATGTGCCCATTTTTTAAGTAATTAATTTATTAATTAAAAGTATTTTTATTGAAATTTTATAAAATACTTAAATAAAAGTAAAAATAAGGTTAAGTGTTATAATAATAAGCAATAAATGACAAGATGCAGATAACTGTAAACTCACCTTGCAGTTTAAACCATACGAAATCCATCGTATAAAGTTTAAAATTCAACTGATGTTTCACTAGACCAGTAAAACACGTATTTTAACTAAACACCTAAGTTTAACTGTAGGTTAAAGTTTAAATCATACCTTTAAAATCAAGCCTTAAAGACCTAAGCACTATAAAATTCTTCTTCTTCTCCTTCTTGAAAAATGGCGTTGGCTACCTTTCCAGCGCCATTCGCAGACACATTAGGGTCGATACTATAAAATTTAGAATGAAAAGTCATGGATAAGGTGGTTATTTAAACCACTGTATCTTTATATTTTACCACAGCATTTTTAAAAATACATCTGGAAAATGTATTTTAAAAAATGCAAAAAAAAATAGGAACCATAACCTTGCCTTAACCCACTGGCTAATGAATATTTATTTTTAAGCAAGTTAGTTGTGTTTACATATTTAGCTAGTGCCTAATATCCGAAAAAAATGAAATCCCTCCCTTAAATTGAATTTTTACCCTTTTAGGACAAACAATAAATACGCTACCTTCAACCATAGAGTAAGGAAATTATAAGAGTTATCATGGAATAGCCGATTTAATGACAGGTCATGCGAAAACTCCCAATATAATTTTATTCGTTTCTCGTTGAAATACCGCCAGTTAGTCATTTCAGTAAGCTTACGTGTCTCCCCACCGCTGATGTTACACGAGGCGAGGCTTCGACCGACGCATTTAAAGTGTAAACTGGAAAAATGACAAGCCTGCCGCAAAAGCGGTACGAAAATTTTAGCATGCTATGGTTTCTCTTATCCGTAGGTATGTTACTTTATGCTTCAACGTAAGATGTTTAAGTTTTCGTGAGATTTAATGCTAAAAAATAGCTCACTTCAAAATAATTAGAAAGGTGCATATTAGGACAAATGTTTATGACAAAAAAGTCTTTTTAACCTTAAAAAAACGCCCTTAAAATATTTTAAGCAATTCTAAAACGCCATTCATAAACAAAATAAATAAAAGACAAAATTAAGAATGCAGTGCATTCAATTTTTAGGTCAAGGTAAGAAATATTTCATAGTTGTAGCAGATGTCAAAAGAAAAGGCTTCATTGTTTAATAATAATAATAATAAAAATAATAATCATCTCCATTTCTAATTATGTCCAACATACATTCTCTGTACAATGTACAAACAAAGATAAGAATCATAAACAGAAATAGCGTCATAAAAAGGAAAATAATGTATTGTTAAACTATCTATCATCTCTCTATCTAACTAATTACTAATATCTAACATAATCTTGCAATAAATATGGTTCCAAGTCAATTAGCAACTTTTTTACACTGTTTTTAAAAACTTTTTGACTAGTTATGAACTGTATACTAGCTGGTAAATTGTTAAAAAATTTAGCTTGGGTTTTTTTCTGTTAATGTTAATCTATGGACTGGATAGGTTACATTTAAAGTTCTAGTATTGTACCGATGAAATGTTTTCAGCCCGAACATACTTCTGTAATTGAAAAAAAACACTAGACACTTATACATTACACATACACTCTTCCACATGCTTTAAAAAGTCCTCTGCAACTTTCATAAAAACTCATTTTTCTAAGTATTCTTAATACACGTTTTTGCACAACAAATATTTTTTCTATAAATCTATTACTACCCCAAAAATGATTCCGTACTTCAGTACTGATTCGAAATTTGCATAATATAATATTTTTAAACTCTTTTTATTTAAAAATTTTGCAAATTCCCTAATTCCATAACAGACTGAGTTTAATCTCCCGATAAGTGAGCCTATATGGTGTGATCAATCTAGGAACTCATCCAAGTAATACCCAAAAATTTTGTGTGTTCCATCAAATTTAAGCCCGATTCTCCAAAAGATATTTGTTGTGGTTTAAGTACATTTGCTTGTTAACCTAGAATGGCTCAGCACGTAGCTGAGTTGCAGAAACGATATAAACGATAAGTCATTATATTGTTATGCTCAAATGCAGTTGATAATTATTATTTACTAAGGTTACACAAAGCGATTTATTGGGTATTAGACTAATGCAAATTAAATAAAAGCCTTTAAACTGTTTTTAAAGTCGTAATTCGCATTACGCATAATTGTTTTTTTATCTTTGGACAAACCACGAAGGCTTAAAGCCTAAATACTAACGTACCGTGGGTGTCTTTAGCGAGGTAAGAGGGAGTTTGTTGACACGGGACTTAAATACTTGAAGATTTGGGGGAGAAGGAAAGACCTCTGCGGGCAGCTGGTTCCACATTCTAAAAACTCTAGGGATAAAAGAACGAACAAAGTGAGAAGTTCAGGGCCTGTCCAGTTGGACCGTATAGGGATGCATACGCGCAAAACCACGAGTTTCTCTGTTAAGAACCGTTAGTGGAGGAACTATACTGGACAATTCTTCAGAGCAGAAGCCATGGAAGTACCTATAAAAAAGCAATAAATCCCCCACAGCCCGACGATGGGCAAGAGAGGAAAGCTTTTCTGTAAGTGATGGACGCCATGCCCCAGATATGGGAACAATATTTCAAGGGAGGTCGGATTTCGGACACATATAAAGTGTATAAATTAGAAGCGGAAAAATATTTTTGGCTCGAAAGAGAAATCCAAGCTTTTTTGAAGCTGCCATGGCTATAGATACAATGTGTTTATGCCAGTTAAGGTTACTTTCAAATGTGACGCCCACAAGATTGAAGGTGTCTTTGCTCTGTAAAACTTGGCCGCTCATAAATAGAGGATGAGTATTTGGCGCCCCAATCCAATATTAAATTAAGATCCTGCGACAGGGATATCTGCATCGCTCTGCGTTTGTTTTCCAAGTCAGGTTTAGTGATGGGTTTAGGAACCTGAAAACTGGAGTGAAGGGTACTATAGTCGGCGAAACTATGAATGGAATTAGTTGTGGACGAAAGAAGGTCGTTGATGTGAAAAAGAAACAATGTTGGTGCCAAAACTGAGCCCTGAGGGACTCCAGCATTTACTTGGTGAAAGCTTGAAGAATAACCGTCCACAATAACTGATATACGTCGATCAGATAGATAACTAGAGAGCCAAGTACAGAGTTTAGTTGAAAGACCATAGGAGGGAAGTTTATTAAAAAGTGGGGCATGCCAGACCTGGTCAAAAGCTTTGGGTATATCAAGAGCAACGATCTGGGACTCACCTAGAAACTCTAGAGACTTATTCCAACAGTGTGATACGAAGGAAAGAAGATCTGCTGTAGATCTTTTGTGGCCAAATCCATACTGCCTGTCATGCAAAATTTTGTGTTTTTCTAAGTACTTAAAAATTTGTGAATTAATTAATTTTTCCATTATGTTTGATGTTTTGATATATACAGGTATATTTTTAAGTTGATATATTTCTCTTAACACAGTAATACATGCAAGAAAATAGGAAACATTTTTCTAATAAAATTATGTTTAAAACATGCTTCCTTTTCGAAATACAGGGTGTTAAACTTTTAGGAAAAAATGCCTTTTTATTATAACTTTTCTACCACTCCAGAAATGCCAACAAAATTTGGTACACCTCTTTTAACCATTACATTTCATTTTTGCTGTAAAACTAAAAAAAAATACCAGTGGCTTTCAAACAAGCCATTTTAATGCGTGGCAAAATCGCTAAAATCTGATATGGCGTTTTGCATGTAAAATTCGTTCTTGTCTGATTTGCATTAAAAAAAAGGTCAAAAACTTACACTACCACAATTTAAACCTAATAAAAAAATAATCAGTATCTAGTTAGAATTGTATACATTTTTGGCGAGTACCCGACAATAACATTTTGGTACATAATTAAAGGAACATAAGGGAAAGATCAAAAAAGAAAAGTGAAAAAATGGGTAATCAGGTTAAGGTGTGAAAAATTGCATGGGTAATTATTCAAAACATTTTACTACCTAAATTAAAGATGTGATCTATATTGGTTAGGCGGATTCATTTATTGGATGGTCTTTTTGTTGGGTACACGCCTGGAAAGAATGGGACCGCTTCGGTCCTGGTATCGGGGTATACGAGTTGATCCTGTTCAGCCCTATGGACCCTATGAACTGGCCGGTCGCCTGAAAAAAAAAAAAAAAAAGAAAAATCCCCCAAAAACCCAAAAAATTCTAATTAAAAACGATGTTTCGGTGGAAGTTTGCCACCTTTGTCAAGTTAAAAAATAAAAATAAAAAATTAACTAATATTTTAATTAGAAATGATTAAATTTAATGCTTGTAAAATCGCAAACTGAAAATAGTTTGACATATGTGTCATGAGTGACATAAGTAACTGGTGTATTTATTATTTGTAAGACAAAAAAGGTAATGAGTTAATTGATTTTTAGCTTATACTTCAGTATCGAGCAAAGGCAACCAAGTGTTATTTCAATTAACTGAAATTGATGCTACACAATTATCTTTATTTAATAATATATACGCACTTTCTTTGATTTTGCATTTTTAGAACAAGTTTCCTTTGCTAAAATACTCGAAGCATCCCAGTTTATTCTGTGATTGTTATCAAATGCGTGTTGGCAGATTTTTGATTTATGAAATTCTGTGTTTTTAATGTATAATCTGTGTTCTTTTATGCGTTTAGCTAATGGTCTACAAACTTCACCTATATAAAACTTATTGCATTCGCAAGGTATTTTATAAATAACATTTTTTGTATTTTCATTTAAGTTGTATGGTTTTGTTTTTGTTAATTGAGTTCTAAAACATATTATTTAAAAGATATTTTAATTCAAAATAATTATCCTCTTGATTTTATAAATAATTGTTTCCATGAATTTGAAAATCCAAATATAAGAAAAAATCAAAATAGACCTATTACAAATTTATTTTTACCATACATTCCCGGACTATCAAATAAAATTCAACGAATAGGAAATAAATTTAATATTCGCACAATTTTTAAAAGACAAAACACCATTAGATCTCAATTAACAAAAACAAAACCATACAACTTAAATTAAAATACAAAAATGTTATTTATAAAATACCTTGCGTATGCAATAAGTTTTATATAGGTGAAACTTGTAGACCATTAGCTAAACGCATAAAGAACACAGATCATACATTAAAAACACAGAATTTCATAAATCAAAAATCTGCCAACACGCATTTGATAACAATCATAGAATAAACTGGGAAGCTTCGAGTATTTTAGCAAAAGAAATTTATTCTAAAAAACGCAAAATCAAAGAAAGTGCGTATATATTATTTTTTTTTCTGATTTTGGCCTTACAATCTAAGTGTTTTAGCCACGAAATAATAAATTATTATCGATGAAGTATAGGATTTAAAAAAAAATAGAAAAAGCCTAATGTACACAAAAAGACGGGGACACTCGCTTCACGCCCTGGGGTCTGTCAGAGCGACTTTAAAAAGACACACAAAGAGGACCACTAAAAAAGGAAGACATTTAAGGAGAGATTAAGGAAAATGTAATGTACAATTAGGTTTCAGTACGTGATGCAATAATTTTAAAAATTATAAGAGATAAAAAAGAAATATTATAGATTTAGATTGATGTTTTTTAAGAAGGAGTAGATAGCATTCATTACATCAACGTCGCTCGAAATTAAGACCTCTGGTAGCCAAATTGGAAGTTTAAAATTCTTGGATATTAGTATGTTTAGAAGAACTTTGGTTTCCTGGATATGTATTTGGCAATTAAAAAGATATGGTTTAAGTCTCCATATTCCCCGCATATACAAAGAGGATCTGGCTTCACTCCAATTTTATGAAGATGGCTAGGAAAACGCCCATGGTTGGTTTTAATACGACTTATTGTTGATACAACCCTTCGTGGGATGTACCTACATGTTATAATACCAGTGTTTGTGAGGTATATTTTTATGAATTTTATAATAAAGGTATTGGTCTCATTTCCATATCTCTGCCAATCCTGCTTCCATTTTCTAAGGCTGATTTTCTTGAGATAAGGTAGGTAATCTTGAACAATGAGGGATGTATCCTGATTATTGGTAGTTAGATGTGCATTTTTTGCTATTGTATCGACAACTTCATTACCAATAATGCCCATATGAGATTTAACCCAAAGAAAATGTATTGTTATATTTTTGTTTGTGGCCTGTCGAATCATATTTAATGTTTGAGTAATAAATTTATGTGGATACAGGTGCTTGGTTGTATAAAAGTTTGTTATGGATTTTAAAACTGAATGTGAGTCTGAACAGATCACCACATTTGTTTTATTTTGTGTTAATGCCCATTGTGTAGCGTAGAAAATTGCTGCAGCTTCTGCGGAAAAGATACTTAAATCGGAATTAAGGGTAACGGCCCACTGATAGTTCATAAGGGGCAATAAAAAGCAGCACAAAGATTGTTTTCTGTTTTTGAGCCGTCTGTATAAATAATGATAGAGTTATCCGGATACTTTGATAATATTTCTTTAAATAACAATCTGGTACTATTTGTTTCTGATGGATATTCGGGCAAATGGATTTCAGGAACAGTAAAAATAGTTTGATAGTCAATTTCAAAAAAACAGTTATTATCCTTATTTTCCTTTTCAAATAAATTAAATTTTAAACAATTTTCGTAGCCATTTGCTATTGGGGGAATTTTTTTGCCCAGTATGGATTGGTAAGATTTGCTATATATAGGCTGTAGGTCTTGTTAAATAGTATGTTGCTTTTTGTATATAGCTTGAGAATGAATTTAGAGGCCAGATATTCTCTTCTACACCACAGCGGAGCCTCAAGGGACTCAACCAACAACCGAACCAAACAAAATCAAAAATTAAACTTAATTACATTACATACTGTCTTAAAAATTGGACCCACAACAATGGATTTACCTTATCTCAAAGCAAAACAACAGTTGTATTTTTTACTCGGCGAAGAATTGAGGCACAGAATCAAATAACCTTAAACGGGTTAACTTTTCCAGTAGCAAAGTCTTTTAAATATCTTGGTATCGTGTTAGATTCCAAATTACTTTGGACTGAAGAAATTAGTTATCTCGTAAATAAAACCGAAAAATCTATTAACTTATTAAGACAAATATGTACGTTTTCGTGGGGCGCTTGCCAGCAAACCGCTCTAATATTCTATAGAGCTTATATCAGATCAATCCTTGACTACGGTTGTATATTCTATGGTTCATCCAGCAGCACAAACCTTAAAAAAATTGACAGAGTTCAATTTAAAGCACTAAGAATTTGTTTAGGGCTAATGAAATCTACCCCCTGTGCTATATATTATTAAATGAAGATAATTGTGTAGCATCAATTTTAGTTAATTTAAATAACACTTGGTTGGCTTTGCTCGATACTGAAGTATAAGCTAAAAATCAATTAACTCATTACCTTTTTTGTCTTACAAATAATAAATACACCAGTTACTTGTGCCACTCATGACACATATGTCAAACTATTTTCAGTTTGCGATTTTAAAAGCATAAAATTTAATCATTTGTTAATTAAATTTTACTTAATTTTATTTTTATTTTTTAACTTTATTTTTAATCTTGACAACGGTGGCAGACTTGCCACCGAAACGTCGTTTTTTAATTAGAATTTTTGGGTTTTTGGGGGTTTTTCTTTTATTTTATTTCAGGCGACCGGCCAGTTCATAGGGGTCAATAGGGCTGAACAGGGTCAGCTCGTATACCCCGGGACCAGGACCGAAGCGGTCCCATTCTTTCCAGGCGTGTACCCAACAAAAAGACCATCCAATTTTATTACCTAGAAAATCTTTGCATAACGCTGGGTTGCAGTAACAATATAAACGCCAGATCATTATAATTTCATGCCTAAATGCAGTTTAGAATTAATAGCAGCCAGTATTTACCTAGGCGAAACAAGTTAAATTAAAATGAACAATTTAATTACTTTGGAAGAATAGCTGTTCCTGCTAAATCCCTGGAAAAATCGCTGCGAGTAATTAAAAAATGTTATAGCGTGGAACAATTTTGATTAACTTGACGTACGTTTGTTAGACCTTATTGTGATTAATTGTGTTTAAACCACATGGAAAATTTATTTTTTATTTATTTCTATCATAGGACAGTATTTAGAGATAACAAAAAGAATAATACATTGTATTTTGGTTGCCTCAGTAGAATGCAGTTAAGTAAGTTGAGAACATAGAAAACCCACATTTAGATCTGCACCGGCAAGAAGCATTTTTCGGATTTTTACGACCTCGCGCAGTAAACAAATCGAAGGTGGACGAACATGCGCACTGGGAGAATACAACACCGGCACACCGTGCCCTCCATCCCGCGTTCTGACCTTTTTTTATCTTTGGACAATTCACGAAGGCTGAAAGCCTAAATACTAAAGTACCGTGAGTGTCTTAAGCAAGGTAAGAGGAAGTTTGTTAACACGGGACTTAAAAACTTGAAGATTTGGGGGAGAAGGAAATACCTCCGCTGGCAGTAGGTTCCACAGTCCAGAAACTCTAGGGATAAAAGAACGAACGAAATGGGAAGTTCGGGGCCTGTCCAATTGGACCGTATAGGGATGCATACTTGCGACACCACGAGTTTCTCTGTTGGGAGCTACAAGAGAAGGGGCTATAGTAGATAATTCTTCGGATCAGAAGCCATAAAAGTATCTATAGAAGAGCGATAGATCTCCCACAGATCAACGATGGGCAAGAGAGGAAGTCTTTAAGTAAGTAACGGATCATTAATAAGACGAACAGCTCTTCTTTGAATGGCATCAAGAATGCTGAGGGTTGTAGGTTGACGCACATTAGCTATCGTAATTTAAACAGGAAAAGCAGACAAAACTTCTTAAATTCTGTCCGATAATGCGGATAGTCTATGTTTAGCGCCTGTGCGACAATACTCGGGGAAGAGTAGTATCCAAGTGCACAAACACATGTTTTTGCCCATGAAAAGTAACTTTTCTTTCGCTCAGGTAATAACATTGGGAATCCATTAAGATCAGTGATCGAGAATAAGTAATTTAGAGGTCCTGAATAAAGGAACTAACAATGTGGAAAGTTTGGGGACTCTTACGACGGATTTTTAAAGAAACGCATAAGTGTTGTATTTTATTTTGTTTTATTGGAAACAACGAGGGAAGAAATTATGGTGGCTTATTTTTTTTTAAATCTCCCAAGCCTTGTCTATGGTAAAAACAAACAGATTTCCTATATAGTAAACAGAAGTAAATATTTAAAATTTCTCTTTGTTTCTCTTCTTTCAGTCTGTATACTTTATATAGATCTCAAAACAAACCCTTTTTTAAAATATTTTTTACATGCCGGGCGGTTAGTGTCACACACAAATATTTCTGTCTTATCCCTGTTACACACCAGTGACGTCACGAGGGACGCCATAATAGGAGTAGCGCTTTTCAAGGTTTTTAAAACGTGTTTTTTCTTGTTCTATTAAACCTTTGTTTTTTAGCCAATTAAATACAGTGTGTCCACAGATGAAGTTAGTTATTTCTTTTATTTCTTTTATTACTTTTATTTTTATTATTAAAAAGAAGATTTTTTATAAAAAACAATTACTACATTCCAAACGTTAAAAGTAGTATAAAAGTATAAAAAATGTCATATAAGAATATTATAGGGCTATTTTTAGGTTAACGCCAGTATAAAATGCATGAAAAAAGGATTTTTAAAAATAATTATGTCGAAAATTTTTTTTCTATTTTGCTATTTTTTTCTTAGTTTTTTGTTAATAATAATAATTTTTTGCCAAAATAATTAAAAATACATCTTTTCCAAAAGCCATTCCGAATACTTTAAGCCATTAACCATATTTTTAGGAGAGCTGCAAGTATTATTTGCAAAAAATCAACTTATCGACTAGACTAACAAAATATTTCAAATTAAATGAAAATGTCAACTTCCTGCAGCGCACCGACTTTAATAAAATGATCTCCTGCACATATAAATCACGCAAACTGCCAAATTAAAAAGTATGAAAATCCATTAAAATTCCAGGTCAAGGTCTCGAAAAATGCATTTCCATAGAGTTGAGAATGAAAGGGAGTCTTAATAGTTCTTTTGTAGGAAAATTTGGCACAGCGCAACGTTAAGCTTGAATGATTGTTTGGATTGGAGGATCATTATTTTTTTATGCTTGAACTGCGCCAGCTGCAATGAATCGCGTGTATAGAAGAAAAAGGACGTGTTTTAGATTGAAAACTGTTTTTATAATGTGTCTGAAAATGGTTAGGCAAAGAGTGTCCTTTATTAGTAGTTTGACAGTGTATATTATTTGCATACTTCTTTAACAAAATAAATTATATAAGAAAGAAAATTATGATCCTTATTAAGCACGATAAAAAAATTATACTGTGGAAAATAGCTTGTATACTTTTAAATAATACAATACTTATATTGAAAGTTACACTCGCCTATTTGTCTACTCGACAATTCTCGCTTGATTACAGCAATAATTGCATAGTAGAAATCGAAAATTGCACTATCGTGTTTGTAATTGTTGAATTTGACAACCACATCCTAACAACAGTTTTATTTATTTAATTTGTCAGTTTGTCATTTCATAAATCTCCTTAGGAGTCGGGCTCTTCCGCCAATATATGAAAATGAACTGAAAAGGTAGTTTGTAGGCAATACGCTTTCAAGCAAAATTATTGATAATTTTGATGCACTTGTGTAATTACCCCCGATAGGCATCATGATTAATTAAAAAAACTGATCCATAAAGTTTGATTTGATCGCCGTAGTATACAGGGTTATACAAAATGTTATTAAAAAAACCTAATACAAATTTTACTACAAAAAATGTATAATTTTTTTATAAACATTGGTCTGGAAATGCATTGCTTTTCAGATACAGGGTGTATCTTAAATATTCGTTTACCAATTCTAATAAAATTTGGCAGTGTTATTTGTTGCATTACGAGGTTTATTTAGCTAAAACTTTATTAAGTTGTTAATACCAATTGTATTTTTTGTAGAAAAAATTAAAAATACTTCTTTTCTAGATGCCATTCAGAATCGATTAAGCCATCAGCCATAATTTTAGGAGACTTGTAACTATTTTTAGCATGAAATCAACTTTTCGACTAGACCATGTACAGTAGACTAGGCCAAAAATATTAACTTTTATTTTTTTTTTTTTTTGAAAAATATAGCAAAAATATTGTTTGAGGTTTCTCTCCTTTAATTTTAATTTTTATTTGTTCTTTCATTTTTGCGTCAAAACTCCCTAACTATCGACTTAAAAAAACTATGTGTAAATATAATCTTTAGAAAATTAAATAGCCTACAAAAAGGTGTCTTATTGTTTTTAAATAGAATTGTTCTTTTAAAGTAACTCACAATTAAATTAAAGAAAAAAATAACTTTCTTTATCTTTGAACCAAGTTTTTTCACAACAACTTTAAGACAGTAAATCTAGGTTTTCGTATATCAAATAGCTATTAACCTAAAATAGCTTTGGATGTAATATAAAATTTAGATATTTTAAGCGATAAAATTAATACTGTAACATATAAATTTGTTCCAATGAATGAAAAATCTTGGTTCAAAAATAAAAAAAAAAGTAAGTTATATTTTTTCTTTAACTTAAATTGTAAATAACTTTTAAATTTACGATTTTCTTTAAAAACAGTAAGAGACCTTTTAACACGCTTTTTTATTAGCTTGGGTTATAACTATCTATCTATCTATCTATCTATCTATCTATCTACCTATCTATCTATGTAACGGAATCTTTGAGCCTAATTTTTACCAACTTCCAGCGATTCAATTTCTTTGAAACTTTGCACACGTATCAAGGACCGATGACAATGCAATAATTTAAAAACAGTATCCCGTTATCCTGATTAGCACCGCCAGGATAAATAAATTCCTTTTTTAAATTATGGCGAATGCGCAAGGGCAATTGATGCATAACTTGCTGCGTTTTTAATTGACTATGTGTCTCTTGACAAAATGGCGAAGGAATTTTTTAGTGAATAAACTGGAGCATTTATTTTTTTAAAAACTAATTGATATATCGAACTAAAAAATGAAAAATAAATAATAGTTTAAAAACTAAAAACACGCTTTTATATGCAACCGAACTAAAAATTAGAAAATAATTTTTCATTACAAAGAGTTTGTCACTTCAGAATAAAAGCGTAAGTGCTTAATATATTAAATGTTATAATTATTCTATTTGCAAATATCTATGAGGGAAAAGTTATGAAAAAATAGTAAAATGCACCCCACGCTTTTACTCTGAAGTGACAAACTCTTTGTAATGAAAAATTATTTTCTAATTTTTAGTTCGGTTGCATATAAAAGCGTGTTTTTTAGTTTTGTTAAACTATTATTTATTTTTGTAGAGCATCTTGGTTTTTCTAAATTTTTTTTCGTTGTTAGTTACAAAATTCCAAAATTAAAAAGGTAAGTCTTAAAAATATATCAATATTTAAAGCTTGATTATTCGAAAACGGTTCGTCTGGCGAAAATTTTCAATAAGATGTTTCTTGTAGGCAATTTAATTCTCTAAAGATTATATGTACACATAATTTTTTTAACTCAATAGTTAGGGAGCTTTGACACAAAAATGAAAGTACAGATTTAAAATTCAAATTAAAGGAGAGGGACCTCTAAATATTAATAATAAGGGCTCCAATTTTCACGGTATTTTCTTTTGTAACCCCAAAGAATATTGTGACGTATATTTTGAATACATAAGGCCACTTTACGTCACTGGGACCATATGGAACTATCTTTTTGGGACCATGAGACCCGGGACCATAAAAACTAACTTCGCATTTTTAAAAACAAACTTAACTTATTTGAGTAACTTAATTCAGTACGGGCATACCCCCACTGGGGTAGCCCATTCCGAGCTTAACTAAAACTTTAACTTTCTACTGGGTTTACTTTTACTACCTTCTTCTTATCTAATATTTTTATAAATTCTTTCTCTCTCTTGCATTATTAGAGACAATTTCTGTATAAATACCAAGTTGAACTTAATATTTTGGTGACTTAGCACGTTGTTGACCCTGAATAAAAAAATATGACCTAGACTCTGTTATTGTTTAGTGACAAAAACCTTTCACTATATTTTTGATTATTTGTTTTAATTTTTGGATGTGATTTCTTTAATGCCGAAATAATTAAATAAATATTAAAAATTATTAAACACATACACCCGCTATACAGGGTGTTTACAATATTTTCGATATATTTTTCAAAAAAATGTTTTTTTGGCCCAGTTAAATGTACAGCGTGTCCCATTTTGCCTGCAACTGCGAAGTACCTCAGTTTTTATTAAAGATTTTTGCGGTTTTCCAAAACTGGACTACTTTTGAGCTACAGGATGCATTTTTGGTTCTCCTTTTATCTTAGTTGACTAACAACCTATATTTTCGAGTTATAACGGGGAGCCTTAAAATAATGTACGTTTAATTTATTTGGCGCCAAGAAGCAGGGCCACGGACAAAAAATGCCTTGAAAAGATTGGATAGCACAATTTAGGAAGCATCTTTCAGTGGCGTAACCACTATGGGGATAGACGGGGCAGTGCCCCGAAGACCCTAAGCTGAGGGGGCCCCTCAGATTCTAGCTTACTAAGTATATATTTAGGTAGTAAAATTTTAGCCACATTTGAGATATGCGTAATTCAGAATTGTAGAGTAAAATTTTTTTTCTTTTGCAGAACATCCAAATAGTAAACATTTTACTTGGGGCCCCACTTTATTGTTAGCCCTTGGGTCCTTGGTTACGTAAATACACCACTGGCATATTTGGAAACTTAGTTTTCAAAATCTTAGGAAAAAAGTTTTTGTATTTAATAAAATTTCAATAACATGAGTCTGTAATAATACGCTTATAATTACACCTGATCGTTAAAGAAACCTTTATAAATAAGGTAACACAGTTTTACCTATAATACACTCAAAGTTTGGATAAAAGGAACATAGATAAGTAGTAAAATCAGTTTTATTTAAACAAGGCGACATACATACATAAAACAATAGTCTTAGCTTGACAAAAATGCTTTTTTATGTTTTAGGGCATAAAAAGCGCTTTTGAATCTTTTGAATTAATTTGCCCCACTTTCCTGTATTATTGTACGGCCTTGGTGCGCATATGTATGGCCAGACCCTTACTTGGATCATGTATTACGTTTCAAGCGCAGTAAATTGTGACTATGTGACGAGTGTAGCTAATACTTTTTATAGCTCTTTCCGCAGCTTCGAGTAGTGCGGTTCACGTTTACGTAAAGTCTACATAGACTTCCCGCGTAAGCGGCTGGAAGGAGTCGTACGAGCGTTACTGTACCCTTGGGCATCGAGAAAGATTTACGCTAAATTGGGACTTCTTTCTCCAGGGCTAAGCGCTGTGAGTGAAGATTCCTAAAGCCTGAGGTTTTTACGTTTTGGTGTTGAACACATGGTGTCTTCGTATGGTCGAGGAGGTGCGCATGCCTTGCGGAAAAGCGTCAGTGGTGAAAGTGACGGTTATGCGCGATACCAGTAGCAGCGCTTGGCACGACAGTCACAATTTATGCATGTTCAGAAGTTCATCGCTGTTGTTGATTGTTGGAAGTGTTTCTTATTCATATGCTAGGAAAGTCTGGGAGTTGGATTATCCAGATTTTCACGGACAAAGCCAGGAAAGCTTATAAACAATAACTTATATGAGCAGAACGGGAGAACTGGCGAGTTGACTTAGTATCAGAGCCATAAAACGAAGAAATAGATAATACTTTTTATAGGTTTTTATTTAATTTAAAAATAAACGGAAATTTTAAATCTTGTGTCATTGCATTTAAATATGTCTTGCGATGCCGCGCCTATCTACGCTACTGTCTCATCTGACTAAATAAAATTAGATAATTTGTGTAAAATATTTGATTATAATCTTTAATTATAAGTTTGAATCTGATTAACCTAAAGCCATTTGCACGCATAAGCATTATTATATTAAGATTAAAACGCGTCCTTAACCCAATTTCAGATAATGCTTAAACTAACTTTTAGTTACTTTGTGTCTACAAGGAATTTAAGAAGGAGATATAAAAAGGAACGCATATCTTAATCTTCTTGGATAATTAAACCGCACTTACAGTTTCAGCTATTCCAACTAACTTACGGTTGGATCAAAACTATTTAATATGCATCATAAACTCGGATTATCGCGACAAACTTGTACTTTCTGTAATGATATTTTTTGCCTATGTTGCTAATGGGCTTGTGGCTACTGGCTAAGCGACCGCCGCACAGTGGCCGATTATTGTTAAAACGTGGCATAAATTAAAAGAAGATTAAAAATGTTGTTTTATCATTCCAAAAATTAATAATACACAAATTATAATCATTTTAAGTGGCAAAAGCTTTATTGATATCTTAATAAGTTTTATACAGGATGTTTCGAAACTTGGGATGAACGACAACCTATATACAGGATTCCATAGTATCCATACTATTGAGAATTTTGATTCCAAACAAAAACTATGTTATAGACTGCTATTTTAGCTACTTTTTAAAATTATTTTGAAGTATACAGGGTTAGCCAAAAAACATGGCACACCAAAATCAGGTTCTTTTAAATAGGACACCCTGTATATTTTTGCATTTTTTCGAATCTACATAAAATTCTAAGCATTTTGTCTTGCTATATTCCTATACCTAAGGTTAATAGTTTGGGAGTTATTAACAATTGAAAATCGGAATTTTTGGACTTTGACGATTTACCAAGCAAAAACAGTTGAAGATAGAGCAAAACGACTTTCACTTTCCTATCTTAACTTTTCAAGAGCTATCTAACGGAAATAAAAGTGAAGGCAAAGTGAAGGTGAAGTGAAGGTGAAGTAAAGGTAAATTAAAGGTTAAATTCACCTTCATTAACCTTCAAATCACCTTCACTTGTTAATATATTTAACCAACTAGTGACAATACAAAAATCGACCTTACTAACTGTCCAGAGTTATTAGTTTGTGGTTCATAAAATATTAAATGTATGTCTCGAAAATCAATAGTTTTTGAAATATTCCAACAAAATAAGTTTAAGTGTTTTTAACAAATCACCCTGTATCTCAGAAACACCTGAAATGTTTCATCGCGGTAAAAGCACTAGCAGCACTTGCCATTTCGGAAAAAGCAAAAGTGGCATCACCTAAACTGGACACCCTGTATAGGGTATTCTATTAAAAAAAAATAATAATAATTTCTCACACTTTTTTAAGCTACCTTGTATAAATTTAAAAATACATTGCAACCTCTGTGGATAACAATCCTACAACTTCTTAAATTAAATGTTTTTGTAGCTAGAAAAATAAAGAAGCTGGTGGAGTCTATAACCCTGCACTAATATTTTAAAGTGTATTAAAAAAAAGCGCAAAAAGTCGCAAAACTTTTCTTGGTAACCAGAAAACTAAACAGTTAGAGAAGATAATGTGATACAAATTATAAGAGGGTCGTTAGCGGAACATAAAAAAAATGGTTTTTAAAATGGCTACTTTGCTATAATTCTTTATACACTCTGATTAAATGTGTTAGTAAAATAGAAAACAAAATTTCAATAAATGAATAAAACACTATATACATACCTTGACTAAACACTAATCCCACTAAACAGTAAAAACAAATTCTACAAGAAATTTTTAATACAAGGAATCTTTATAAGACAATGTTTTATCATTGAATAACGTTTACGGCGTAGAAAACTTGGCTTAATTTAAAGATGGCGTAGAGATTAAAAACAAGTGAAAAATTCAGAATGGTCACAGCCAACTAATAGAATAGAATGTTAGGAAGTAGACTATTAACAACTTACTTAATTCTTTTAAGATTTAATATTTCCCTTTTTGCCACAATTTTACAAAAATCGACCATAGTGCGTCAGTGGTAAAAGTGAAGGTTATGGCAGCGATACCAGTAGCAGCCCTTGGCTTGACAGTCACAATTTATGCAGTGTTCAGAAGTTCATCGCTGTTGTTGATTGTTGGAAGTGTTTCTTATTCATATGCTAGGAAAGTTTGGGAGTTGGATTATCCAGATTTTCCACGGACAAAGCCAGGAAAGCTTATAAGCAATAACTTATATGCCCGGAACGGGAGAACTGGCGAGTTGACTTAGTATCAGAGCCACAAAAGAAAGAGATAGATAATACTTTTAATAGGTTTTTATTTAATTTAAAAATAACGCGAATTTTAAATTTTGTGTCATCGCATTTAAATATGTCTTGCGAGGCCGCGCCTATCTACGCTACTGTCTCTGACTAAATAAAATTAGGGGAATTCTATGTAAGTTTTTGATTATAGTCTTTTATTATAAGTTTGAATCTGATTAACCTAAAGCCATTTGCACGCATAAGCATTATTATATTAAGATTAAAACGCGTCCTCAACCCCAATTTCCAGATAATGCTTAAACTAACTTTTAGTTACTTTGTGTCTACTAGGGAATTTAAGAAGGAGATATAAAGGAACGCATATCTTAATCTTCTTGGATAATTAAACCGCAGTTACAGTTTCAGCTATTCCAACTAACTTAAGGTTGGATCAAAACTATTTAATATGCATCATAAACTCGGATTATCGCGACAAACTTGTACAGGGTTGTCCAACGAAGGGTAAACACCCTCGTAATTTCTTTATTTCAAAAGCTATTGAAAAACGGTTGATACAAAAGTTGTAGGAATTTTAGAGGAGAATATGAGCAGTTTGCCATGAAAACAATTAAACATCTAATAAAAAATTTATACGAAAAAATATGACTATCTTCTTTATTTTAAATGGAACACACGGTATATTATGTGATTTTTGGATTCTCTAGAAAATTCTAAACCTTTTCATATAGGGTGTTACATGTCTAAAGTTAAAAGTTTCGGAGCAATGGACAATTGAAAATCAGTAAAATGTCTTATAGCTTATTCTATTAAATAGTCTGAAATGCAAAAAATGTCAACAATGGGACACGTGAACAGAAAATAATAGTGAACAAAAAATACTACTATTATTGTGAAAAAGCGTGGGTTGCTTGATATACAAAAATATGGCACAGAGCACCCCACGATTTTTCACAATAATACTAGTATTTTTTGTTCACACAAATATTTAAACTTCTTAAGAGAATCGTTGCCGACATTATTAGAAAATGTAAACCTTCAAGTTAGAAGAAATATGTGGTTCCAACATGACGGGGCCCCGCCGCATAGCACACGTGATGTCACTTTTTCTTGACTGAACATCATGGATCGAAATGGATAGGAAACAGTGGAAATCCATAGTATGAAAATAGGGAAGACGACGGACCGATTCTCTGGCCTCCTAGGTCCCCGGACCTCAGCCCATTGGATTACTTTCTGTGGGGATTCATCGACAATTTCGTGAATGCTACGTCTTGTGAAAGTCCAAATGAAATGAAAGAGGGATACAAGAGTCTTTTAGAGCTGTCAATCATGATATGCTAGACAACACGTCAGAGAACTTTATAGAGCGCATGAATATGTATTTAGCCGCTGAAGGAGGTATTTTCGAATCCTAGATGACGTTAATGGATTACTAAATGTTAGATGTTTTTGCTATGCAAATAAATATTTTTTTTTGTTATTTAATTACAATTCGTTTATCTATCACAGATATATTGCCACTTGAGTATTCCTGAATGTTCTTAATCTAAGAATTCTTAATAGAAACAGAAAATGATAGTGAGCCATATTTTTTGTATATCAAGCAACCCACGCTTTTTCACAATAATACTAGTATTTTTTGTTCACTATTATTTTCTGTTCACGTGTCCCATTGTTGACATTTTTTGCATTTCAGACTATTTAATAGAATAAGCTATAAGACATTTTACTGATTTTCAATTGTCCATTGCTCCGAAACTTTTAACTGTAGACATGTAACACCCTTTATGAAAAAGGTTTAGAATTTTCTAGAGAATCCAAAATCACATAATATACCGTGTGTTCCATTTAAAATAAAGAAGATAGTCATATTTTTTTCGTATAAATTTTTTATTAGATGTTTAATTGTTTTCATGGCAAACTGCTCATATTCTCCTCTAAAATTCCTACAACTTTTGTATCAACCGTTTTTCAATAGCTTTTGAAATAAAGAAATTACGAGGGTGTTTACCCTTCGTTGGACAACCCTGTACTTTCTGTAATGATATTTTTGCCTATGTTGCTAATGGGCTTGTGGCTACTGGCTAAAAGACCGCTGGTGGTTTTGCTCAATTATAAGAACAAAACCGCCGTCGGGTGGTTTTTTTATATTAACGTGTGTGAAAACCGACAAATATGTTAATTAATTTGTTATTACCGGCGGTTTTTACTTATTTTATCGGTAGATGCCGCCTTCCGGCGGTTTTGCTTATAAAAAACTAATAAAAACCGCCGCGGAAAAGTTAATTTTACCTTATTAATTTTTATTTTGCTGAGCTTTAAGTGTTTTGTTTTTGTTTTTGTGGTTTTATTATTTATTGTTGCAGTTTAGTTAATTGCACCCTTTGGAAAAACAATTTTAAGTAGTATAGTGGAATGTGAACAGGCAAATAAAACCACTATTGTATTTATTCTAATGTTTATCTTTATCAAGGGTCTATAAATTAAAAAAATACATTACAAAACTATTTTGTTACATTTACCCAATATTTTTTTACACCAACAACAATACCAAAAAACACTTTAAAAAAGAAAGGCTAAGAAATAACTTTTCAGAACGTCATCATTAGCATAAAAGTCAGCAATTAAATATACCTTAAAATTCCTAAAAAGTGGAAAAATTTTTGTCTGTAAATTAAATTATAAACAATAGAAAATAAAATTAAGAAAAAAATTATTTAAAGTTATTAAAAACAAAATATAAAAAGAAAAAAAAGTTAGGTACCTATCTGGAATTCGAACTCGGAATCTGTGGCTTACGTGTGAACACTCATAACCATGTAACTATGGGACAACTTGAAATACTTTTTTAAATGTGGAAAATATAAATAAATAAATAGGCCGTTTTTAGGAATTATTATTAGTAATTTAAGATCCAAATAGGAAGCGACCTTCACCCATCTGTTTACCGGATAAAAACTGTTTTATATTAAAGATAGTATTTAAACAAAGGTATGTAAGTGTAAAGCACTTTAGTGAATGTACATACCTTAGCACGCAATTAATCGTGATATTTATCAAATACTTGGGTAAAAAGATGACTTAATAGACTAAATATCACGATTGATTGCGTGCTAAGGTATGTACATACAGTAAAGTGCTTTACACTCTGCACCCTTTATAATAGGATCCGTTTGTCTGACAAAAAAATGCTAGGAATCAAATTTGTAAAGAATTTTATATTCTACAAATTTTATAGTAAATATTAATACAATTAAAAGTAAAGAAAACGAGATATTCGCAAAAACTGTTTTTTTACATTTGACCTGTAATTTTTGAGTTCCTTACACGATATCATAGGAGATATTTCGGAGAGCATTTTTTGTACTAAAATTAAGGTATGTACTGATATTCAGCTTATTCCGTGAGATTCCGAGATTGACCCTTTAATTTGACTTAGATGACTGGAGTATGCAATAATTGTTTAACACATGTTTTTAAATTTGAGTATTTCTCGTTGGAAAGCATTGCCGGGAAATCTAGACCCGAGGATGATCTTGCTTTTAGAATTATGTCTCAGCGCAAAGTCTTTTTAAGTATCATGTGTGTTTGTAACCATTTCATAGATATAGTGGAAATTTTACCCCAGCGGAATAAACAAATAATAAATAATATTTCCAGTTACTAAACGTATGTGTATAAGAATTTAGAAATTTAATATTTTATAACCTAAAATACTCACAACTTGACACCATTATAACCTAGAATTTCTTTGAATGACATTTTAGCACATACAGGGGTTGTTTTCGTGTTAAAACCAAGTATAAACTTTATAGTAATTCGTTTGATTATCTGGATCCTTAACATGATTTTTTTACAAAGAAGGAAAACTTTAAATAAATGGACGCTTATATTAAATTTATTATTTTTAGAGCCAAACAAAATATATAACATAATTTGTAATTGTATCTATAGCCACGGCAGCTTCAAAAAGCTTGGATTTCTCTTTCGAGCCAAAAAGTATTTTTCCGCTTCTAATTTATACACTTTATATATGTCCCAAATCCGACCTCCCTTGGAATATTGTTCTCATATCTGGGGCATGGCGTCCTCCACAACCCTAAGCATTCTTGATTCTATTCAAAGAAGATCTATTCGTCTCATTAATGATCCTTCACTTACAGAAAGGCTACCCTCTCTTGCCCATCGTCGGGCTGTGGGGATTTATCGCTTTTTATGGGTACTTCCATGGCTTCAGCTCTGAAGAATTGTCCAGTATAGTTCCTACACTCACGATTCCCAACAGAGAAACTCGTGATTCCCCGCGTATGCAT
This sequence comes from Listronotus bonariensis, assembly GCA_014170235.1. NCBI lineage: Eukaryota > Metazoa > Arthropoda > Insecta > Coleoptera > Curculionidae > Listronotus > Listronotus bonariensis. The sequence continues at coordinate 33,249 of JACEGR010000585.1, forward strand.
CCCTATACGGTTCAACTGGACAGGCCCCAAACTTCTCACTTTGTTCGTTCTTTTATCCCTAGAGTTTCTAGATTGTGGAACCTGCTGCCCGCGGTGGTCTTTCTTTTCCCCCAAATCTTCAAGTATTTAAGTCCCGTGTGAACAAACTCCCTCTTACCTCGCTTAAGACACCCACGGTACGTTAGTATTTAGGCCTTTAGCCTTCGTGGTTTGTCCAAAAAAAAAAAAATTGTTTGTAGTCCACAGAAACAAAATTATTATTTATAGTCCCAGATTTCTTATTGTATTTAAAAATTAAGTGGCATTTCTACGAAACCTTTTTCATTTTTCCCATTAACAATATCAAATCGTAACCTGTCTTGCCGTACTCTTCTATAACTGTTTTTACCTATAACCCAACTCTTATTTAAATACACTAATTTGATATGATTTTTTTACTTTGCTCTGTTATATTCGTCCAAAAATAAAATCCTTTAAAAACAGACCTTAGGCAGGTTCAAAAAACATCGTAATTTTTTTCTTTAATCTATGTAAAATTTTATGTGTGGTAACATGGCTCTTTCCTTCATAAAATCTCTAATTTATGTCACGAATATGATTAGGCTGCCGAGATTCAGTTTTAGTTTTAACTACTGCTATTTTTGGATTACAGTATTGTTATACTCTACTTTGCGTCTGAAGCTTTGGATGAACATGGATTTTTAAATTATATTTTGTTCCTACTTTTATACATTTTTAAGGTTTTATATTCTTCTTTATTGCTTTATAAGGGCTATCATTCTTTTAAAAAATTTAAAACATTAATAATAATGTTTTTTTTCAAAAATAGGAAATTCGCTTTATTCTGACAACAGACCAACTGAATAACATGTAAAAATTAAAAGATCACTTTAAAATAACGCCATTTTTTTACATAAATTAAAAAGTTATATTTGATAGTTTCGGTTTTATTTCCTTTGTTCTCCCCTTGTTTCTTTTTCTCATTAGTTTTTATCATTCTTCAAACCAAGCCTTTTAGTTTAAATTATTTATCCAATCATTTGATAAATACGTCTCATGATTCAATGTTTTTATCGTACTTTTCAAAATTTATATTGACATCTTTTGAACAGCTTTTCCTTGATTTTATGGTATCTGTCAGAGCAGTAATTAGTTTCTTTAATTCTTTGGGGTCCATTTCTATCTAAATAATCCTCGTCGCCAATTTTATATTGTAATTATATGGAAAAGTTAATAACAGGTAACAATAAATATTACAATAACAAATTTAAAAACATATTAACAAACAAGATGGCGAATCGAATAACTGTCATAGAGCAGGAAACCATTGCCGCCAAGTTATTAACGACTTTACCCTTTAACGATTCTGTCTGGTGTCTGGCGCCATCTGTCGGACGCAGGTACAACTAAAATAGGGAATCAGTCGCCTCATTTGGGAGTGCCTGGGCCCTGGTCACATAAAAATATTTTGACGTAACCAAGTAAAATTATTAAATTCCCGAGGATGGCCACAACTCAATATTGACTCAACGTTTCATGGTAAATAACTTTTAAAGAAGTTACCGAATCAAAAATTAGTAAAAAAACTTTTTGTAGAACGGTAAAGTTCCCATCAGAATATGCGATAAGTAGATTTTCAATCTATTTTTGTCTGAGAAAAATATAAAAAAGTCAAAAAATTTCATGTTATTTAAACGGGAAAAGCAACATGATTTTGACACGGTCTAAATCAGGAATTAAGAGCTTTTTTACATGGAATATTTTTTTTATGCTATAAACTTAAAATTTCAGGAGGCGATAGCTGAAAAAAATTGGTTTTTGGAAATGACGGACACCCTAATACTATATAAAAATTTAAGCAGCTTTAAACAGCGTTTAATGATAAACTGATTTGGGTTAATAGTTATAAATCATGCAAACTAAAAATTGGAAACACGATAGGCTTTTTTAAGTTTAGGTCAAGGTTTAATAATTTACATAACTTATTTAAGAGTTGGCAGCACATTATCCATATTTACTGGAAAAAGTTGGCAAAATTCCAGAGTTAAGTCATGGTAAATTTCTAATAAATTCTGTGTTATAGTCTAAGAGCCAGTGGATGGCAGACCGTCTGTATTTTACCAAAGCTCATATTTTGTCAAAGAATACCAATCCGTAGAACCCCACAAGTGAGATTTCAGCGTACCCTAAAAATTTTTAGTACCTACCGCGACCAACAGATGGCGAAAGTAGTACGATGTCGCTTTGCTAATACGATTACCATCAGAAATTGATAGAAGTCGCTGACGAGCAGTCGGCCCGATCAGTGAGGATATACGCAAATTTTAATAAAAATAAAATCCCCGATAAATGGTGGTATCCATAAGATTATTAAATTTATGATTTCAGAATAGGATATATCGATGGGTTTTTGACAAATCATCGTAAGCGACATTCGTCAGTTTTATGGGAAACGTTTTTTTCATTGGCTTTATTTCAGATGAAGATATGTTGTATATTGGTTTGGCGGTTCATTTAATTAATGGTAGTTATTTGGGTACACGCCAAAAAATAAATTAATATTACCAAAAACCAAAAAAATAAAGCAAGTAAATAGATAACTAAAAATCGACGTTTTGGTGGCAAGTCTGCCACCGTTGTCAAGATCAATTAAATAAAAATAAAAAATTTAAAAATTAACTATTATTTAGGTTTAGAATTTTAAAATTTTTAGCGTTTTTTAGGAGATTCTGAAAATTTTGAAATTAAATGTTAAATATGTTTGTTTTGTAATTCAAATTAAGAAGAAATCTAAAATAAAAACATTCAGATCTCGGTTTTTCTTTAAAAATAACGCGATGGGAAGAAAAATCGTTTCCCGTAAAATTGGCGAATGTCGCTTACGATGTTTTGTAAAAACGCATCGATATATCCTATTCTGAAATAATACATTTAATAATCTTATGGATACTGGGTCCATTTATCGGGGATTTTATTTTTATTGAATTTTGCGTATATCCTCACTCTAACTGATCGGGCCGACTGCTCGTCAGCGACTGCTATCAATTTCTGATGGTAATCGTATTAGCAAAGCGACAACGTACTACTTTCGCCATCTGTTGGTCGCGGTAAGTACTAAAAATTTTTAGGGTACGCTGAAATCTCACTTGTGGGGTTCTATGGATTGGTATTCTTTGATTTTGTTCAATGACTCTCCTATACTTATCTTAAATAAAATGGGGCTTCACTAAGCCGAGCGAGGGTAGCTATGACGTCACTTAGGTAAGACAGGTACCTAAATTTAAACAAGTTCGACAGTCTTTTACCAAAGCTGCCGTTTGGACACATTAAAGAGTATATTTAATTTGACCAAAAATAATATTGGCAGGCGATTTAGCTGGTTATAATTTCGTGGCTGACTTACCTTTATTAGTAGTTGTGACAACGAAAGGTAATTAATTACATGAATACATTTTTTTTATCTTTGGACAAACCACGAAGGCTTAAAGCCTAAATACTAACGTACCGTGGGTGTCTTAAGCGAGGTAAGAGGGAGTTTGTTGACACGGAACTTAAATACTTAAAGATTTGGGGGAAGGAAAGACCTCCGCGGGCAGCAGGTTCCACAATCTAGAAACTCTAGGGATAAAAGAACGAACAAAGTGAGAAGTTCGGGGCCTATCCAGTTGGACCGTATAGGGATGCATACGCGCCGAACCACGAGTTTCTCTGTTGGGAACCGTGAGTGGAGGAACTATACTGGACAATTCTTCAGAGCAGAAGCCATGGAAGTACCTATAAAAAAGCGATAAATTACCCACAGCCCGACGATGGGCAAGAGAAAGAAGCCTTTCTGTAAGTGAAGGATCATTAATGAGACGAATAGCTCTTCTTTGAATAGAATCAAGAATGCTTAGGGTTGTGGGGGACGCCATGCCCCAGATATGGGAACAATATTCCAGGGGAGGTCGGATTTGGGACACATATAAAGTGTATAAATTAGAAGTGGAAAAATACTTTTTGGCTCGAAAGAGAAATCCAAGCTTTTTTGAAGCTGCCGTGGCTATAGATACAATGTGTTTATGCCAGTTAAGGTTACTTTCAAATGTGACGCCCACAAGATTGAAGGTGTCTTTGCTCTGTAAAACTTGGCCGCTCATAAGTAGAGGATGAGTATTTAATGACTCTTTTCGCGACAAAGAACATGATTGTGTTTTGGATGCACTAAAATGGACGAGATTTTTGGCGCCCCAATCCAATATTAAATTAAGATCTTGCGAAAGAGATATCTGCATCGCTCTGCGTTTGTTATCCAAGTCGGGTTTAGTGATGGGTTTAGGAACCTGAAAACTGGAGTGAAGGGTACTATCGTCGGCAAAACTATGAATGGAATTAGTTGTGGACGAGAGAAGGTCGTTGATGTGAAGAAGAAACAATGTTGGTGCCAGAACTGAGCCCTGAGGGACTCCAGCATTTACTTCGTGAAAGCTTGAGGAGTGGCCGTCCACAATATCTGATATACGTCGATCAGATAGATAACTAGAGAGCCAAATACAGAGTGTAGTTGAAAAATCATAGGAGGGAAGTTTATTTAGAAGTGCGGCATGCCAGACCTGGTCAAAAGCTTTGGAAATATCAAGAGCAACGATCTGGGACTCACCTAGAAACTCTATATTATATTATTTGTCATTCTGACAGTGACAGTATCAATGAAAAATATTTAGAACCAAAGTATTATTTTCTTTCTTTACTTTTAATTGTTAATAGGTATATTAGCATACCGCTAATATCTAAAAAATTAGAAATAATTGACGTAAAGTGTATCATATATTTTTGATGCAGAATTTAATACAGGGTTCAAATTTGTTAAAATATATAGAGTGTTTCATTTAAATAAACCTACTAGACAATAAAAATTATATTTTTGAGACACCTTGTATATTAACTAGTACTGTCATTAAAAAAGGTGTATCCAAATAAACATTTGTTATTTTAAGTTAATTTTTGTATCTTGTACAGGAGCGAAGTAATTTGGTGTATAAATAGAGTTGAAACAACCTGTATTTAGAATATAAATTAAAAAAACTATTTTTTTAGAAAAGTTTAACACCTTGTATCAGAAAAACAATGCATTTTCGAGTCCATGTTTATTTAAACTTTTCTTTATGTTTTTTGTTGTAGATTATGTACCTAAATTTTCTTAACACTTTACCAGCCTAAAAGTAGTAGAAAAAAATCGAATTGTAGCAACTTCTGCTTGCGGCTGACTGGGGGTTGGCAATAATTTTTGTCTATATTCCTTACATCATTTTTTTTTCAATTCATACGCGGTTCACTTAAAAACGTGTGCCTGCAATATATCTACAAAAACTTATTACTTAAATTTAAGGGTAATTGCGGCCAAATTTTTTTAGGCACCATGTTTTCTATCTATCTATCTCTTTGTTTTATGGCTCTGATACTAAGTCAATTCGCTTGTGGCTGCTTCGGTTGTATCGGCAAGCGTCGATCTCCGGAGTTAAGCAGTGGAATGCGCGTCCATAATTTGGATGGGTGTCCGGCGACAGCGGTGTTTTGGGCAACGGCACACGGTGTTGTGTTCTGCTCGGGGATGCGGACCGAGCAACAACCATCCAAGTTATGGAATGAATGGTGTGTGAATGAGAAGGAGTAGGGGTCAAGGTACAATAAGCCTTCAGGCTGCAGTGCACCACCTAGGGGGCGGTCGTCGGGCCTGGGTGGGATGACCCCGAAAGGGTGAAAAAAAAAAGTCAATTCGCCAGTTCTCCCGTTCCGGTCATATAAGCTATTGCTTATAAGCTTTCCCGGCTTTGTCCTTGGAAAATCAGGATAATCGAGCTCGAAGCTTCCAGACTTTCCTAGCATATGAATAAGAAACACTTGTAAACATCAACAACAGCGATGAACTTCTGAACATGCATAAATTGTGACTGTCAGGCCAGCTGCTGCTACTGGTATCACCCATAACCGTCACTTTCACTACTGACGTATTTCCGCAAGGCGTGCGCACCTCCTCGACCATACGAGGACACCATGTGTTCAACACCAAAACGTAAAAACTTAAGTCTTTAGGAATCTTCACTCACAGCGCTTAGCCCCAGAAGAAAGAATAGGCACCATGTTTTAATCTATTCTACTACCAATTACACAACCTCACAAAAAAAGTTGATGGTCCGAAAGACTAGACCTTGGTATCTTCCCGTTTTTGGGGTTGCTGAATTCGAATCGGTTTGACCCTATCAGGCCAAGGTCAAGGTCTTTTCAAGGTCAGATCATCAAAAAGAGACGACAACTGTGGTATTTTTATGTTGTTGGAATCGCTGAATCCAAATCCGGGGTTAGTTTGATCCCATCAGGTCACGGTTTCAAGCTCAAATCATTAGGTTTTATTTAAAAAAGATCACAATCATGGTATATTTGTGTTTTCGGTGTCACTAAATCAGAATCCGTGGTCAAATTAATCCTATGAGGTTGAGATCAACGTCATATCATCAGAAGTTATTGTAAATGCACCAAAATTATGATATCTTGGGCTTTTGGGTCGCTAAATCCGAATCCGTAGTAAAATTGACGAATAAGGCGACCCCAAAAACATTAAGGTCTATTCTCAATAAATTTTGATGATTTGACCTTGAAATAACCTTGACCATGACCTTTTGGGGTCAAACTGACTCTGGATTCGGATTCAGCGACCACATATACATAGAGACACCATATTTGTTTTTTTACCTTTGGACAAACCACGAAGGCTAAAAGCCTAAATACTAACGTACCGTGGGTGTCTTAAGCGAGGTAAGAGGGAGTCTGTCGACACGGGACTTAAATACTTGAAGATTTGGGGGAAGGAAAGACCTCCGCGGGCGGCAGGTTCCACAATCTAGAAACTCTAGGGACAAAAGAACGAACAAAGTGAGAAGTTCGGGGCCTGTCCAGTTGGACCGTATAGGGATGCATACGCGCGGAACAACGAGTTTTTCTGTTGGGAACCGTGAGTGGAGGAACTATACTGGACAATTCTTCAGAGCAGAAGCCATAGAAGTACCTATAAAAAGCGATAAATCCCCACCGCCCGACGATGGGCAAGAGAGGGAACCCTTTCTGTAAGTGAAGGATCATTAATGAGACGAATAGCTCTTCTTTGAATAGAATCAAGAATGCTCAGGGTTGTTGGGGACGCCATGCCCCAGGTAAACCATTAAATAATTAATGTCACATTCAGATCTACAAAATAACATTTTTAATTAAACTTTAACGCTCCAAACTGAAAAACGAACACAAGGATAAATTAAAAGGAAATATAGTTATCCAGAGTTTAGTTGAAGGGATTTAAATTTGCATTGAATGCAGATGTTTTGAGTTAAGAGGTATTAGGTTTTTAGGAACAATATTAAGTAATTGAAATAACAAAATGATCGATTAATGTTATTTATTTGGGTACACGTCAAAAATGATAGTCTTTTTAAAGCAAAATAAAGAAAATCCCCAAAAATATAAAACAAGTATCTAGAAAACTAAAATCGACGTTTTGGTGGCAAGTCTGCCACCGTTGTCAGAGATAAAAATAAAATATAAATAAAAGTTAAAATTAACTATTATTTAGGTTTTAAAATTCAAAATTTAGGTTTATCTTTAGGATATTTTGAAAACGTTTGACATTAAATGTCAAATATGTTTGTTTGATTATAGTGTCATAGTTACATACATAACAGGTTGGTGGTGTATTTATTATTTATAATACAAAAAGTGGTGAGCTATTTGATTTTGAGTTTTTTGAAGATACTTCTGCCTTCAGTAAAGAAAACCTTGTGTTATTTAAATTAACAGATATTGATGCTAGACATTTATCTTTATATAATTGAAGCATTCCAGTTAATTATGTGATTGTTTTATCAAATCAAATAACTCACCACCTTTTTGTATTATAAATAATAAATACACCAGCAACCTAGTATGTATGTCACTATGACACTATAACCAAACACACATAATTTGACATTTAATGTCAAACGTTTTAGAATCTCGTAAAGCTAACGCGAAATTTTAAATTTTAAACCTAAATAATAGTTATTTTTAAATCTTTAATTATATTTTATTTTTATCTTGACAACTGGTGACAGACTTGCAATTTTGCAGCCGGATTTCTCTCCCAATAAAAACCATCATCATTATTTATAATTTTTAATTTAAAGTGACTATGTCAAATATCTTTGTTTGTTTATAGTGTCATAGTGACATACATAACAGGTTGGTGGTGTATTTATTATTTATAATACAAAAAAGTGGTGAGCTATTTGATTTTCAGTTTTTTTGAAGATACTTCTGCCTCAAGCAAAGAAAACCTCGTGTTATTTAACATAGACATTGATGCTACACATGTATCTTTATTTAATAATATGTATGCATTTTCTTTAATTTTTCGTTTTTCAAAACAAGTTTTCTTTGCTAAAATACTTAAAGCACTTTAGTTACTTATGTGATTGTTTTATCAAATCCAATAACTTGTCACCTTTTTGTATTATAAATAATAAATACGCCAGCAACCTGTTATGTATGTCACTATGACACTATAACCAAACAAAAATATTTGACATTTAATGTTAAACATTTTTAGAATCTCCTAAAGCTAACGCGAAATTTTAAACTTTTAAACCTAAATAATAGTTAATTTTTAAATTTTTAATTATATTTTTATTTTTATCTTGACAACGGCGGCAGACTTGCAATTTTAGCAGCCGGATCTCTCTCTCAATAAAAACCATCATCATCATTCATAATTTTTAATTTAAAGTAACCTTTTTTTTTTGTTCACCAGTGTATAAATCTAAATAAATTTTGGTTTAAATTTACAAACAATCTCGTTATTGTAGGTAATTCAAATAAAATAAACCAGTAAAACCAATATTACTCTGAAACAATGCAATAAATGAAGTTTGAAAATATCTCGATATTGAAATGGAAATGAATTTGGGTCAATGGTAAAAACCATTAAATAATTAATGTCACATTCAGATCTACAAAATAACATTTTTAATTAAACTTTACCGCTCTAAACTGAAAAACGAACACAAGGATAAATTAAAAGGAGATTTAGAGTTATGCAGAGTTTAGTTGAAAGGATTTAAATTTGCATTGAATGCAGATGTTTTGAGTTAAGAGGTATTAGGTTTTTAGGAACAATATTAAGTAATTGGAAATAAGAAAATGATCGATTAATGTTATTTATTTGGGTACACGTCAAAAATGATAGTTTTTAAAAGCAAAAATAAAGAAAATTCCAAAAAATATAAAACAAGTATCCAGAAAACTAAAAATCGACGTTTCGGTAGCAAGTCTGCCACCGTTGTCAGGATAAAAATAAAACATAAATAAAAAGTTAAAATTAACTATTATTTAGGTTTTAAAATTCAAAATTTAGATTTATCTTTAGGATATTTTGAAAACGTTTGACATTAAATGTCAAAATATGTTTGTTTGGTTATAGTGTCATAGTAACATAAATATTTGACATTTAATGTTAAACGTTTTTAGAATCTCCTAAAGCTAACGCTCAATTATAAACTTTTAAACCTAAATAATGTTTATTTTTTAAATCTTTAATTATATTTTATTTTTATCTTGACAACGGTGGCAGACTTGCAAATTTAAGCAGCCGGATCTCTCTCTCAATAAAAACTATCATCATCATTCATAATTTTTAATTTAAAGTGACCTTTTTTTTTTTGTTCACCAGTGTATAAATCTAAATAAATTTTGGTTTAAATTTACAAACAATCTCGTTAGTGTATCAAAAATGAAGGTAAATCAAATAAAATAAATCGTAAAACCAATATTACTCGAAACAATGCAATAAATAAAGTTTGAAAATATCTCGATATTGAAATGGAAATGAATTTGGGTCAATGGTAAACCATTAAATAATTAATGTCACATTCAGATCTACAAAATAACATTTTTAATTAAACTTTACCGCTCCAAATTGAAAAACGAACACAAGGATAAATTAAAAGGAAATATAGTTATCCAGAGTTTAGTTGAAGGGATTTAAATTTGCATTGAATGCAGATGTTTTGAGTTAAGAGGTATTAGGTTTTAGGAACAATATTAAGTAATTGGAAATAACAAAATGATCGATTAATGTTATTTATTTGGGTACATGCCAAAAATGATAGTTTTATTTAAGCAAAATAAAGGAAATCCCAAAAAATATTTAATATGTATGTAAAAAACTAAAAATCGAACTTTCGGTGTCAAGTCTGCCACCGTTATCGGGAGAAAAATAAAATATAAATGAAAATTTAAAATTAACTATTATTTATGTTTTAAAATTCAAAATTTAGGTTTATTTTTGGAATATTTCGAAAACGTTTGACATTAAATGTCCAATATGTTTGTTTGGTTATAGTGTCATAGTGACATACATAACAGGTTGCTGGTGTATTTATTATTTATAATACAAAAAGTGGTGAGCTATTTGATTTTGAGTTTTTTGAAAATACTTTTGCCTCCAGCAAAGAAAACCTCGTGTTATTTAACACAGATATTGATGCTACACATTTTTTATCTTTATTTAATAATATGTATGCATTTTCTTTAATTTTTCGTTTTTCAAAACAAGTTTTCTTTGCTAATATACTTGAAGCATTTTAGTTACTTATGTGATTGTTTTATCAAATCTAATAACTCGTCACCTTTTTGTATTATAAATAATAAATACACTAGCAACCTGTTATGTATGTCACTATGACACTATAACCAAACAAAAATATTTGTTCGACGTTTTGGTGGCAAGTCTGGCATCGTTGTCAGGGTAAAAATAAAATACAAATAAAAATTTAAAATTAACTGTTATTTGGGTTTTAAAATTCATATTTCAAATCTTTCCTTTTATTGCGATTTTTACAACGTATCAAATTGTGTGTGTGTAATAGGATCAAAAATGGGTAAAGAAAAAGAAAAGTAAGGGAAAAAATATTAAGTGTCAATGAAAATAAAGGTAAAAATCCGACTTGTCAAACTGTTTAACTTTACAGCTATACAGGAAGTTTTTTTATATTGCGACTTTTAGTTAGTTTTTTTTGTATAGTAAGCAAGTTTTTTCGAAAACCTTTTTGACCAAAATTAAATGCTGTTTTATTATTTTTACTCGCAAATGTGCATACAGGGAGGTCAAAAAAGTTATGACCATTTATTCAATTTATGTTATTGTATCTGGCGCCATCTAGTGGTATTGGCAAAATAGATCATATTCATGTTCGTCATCCCAAATAGTAAGAGTACACCTAATTTTACTTTAATCTGTTCAGCGGATTCCGAGATATTTCACTAAATATTGGGTAAAAATTAGTTTTAACAACCTGTAGAACGAAAACCATTAACATTTTGCTAAGCGATATTGAGCTCAAACGCTTTATTTTTATGTCAGGTATCCTACATTACCTCTGTCCAATTAATTACGGGACACTCAGTATACTTTAATTGAAAAAATTTAAAAAAAAACACTAAATATTGACATCTTTCATTATACTCGTTATTTTCGTCGAAAAATGAATACTATTTTATAAAATTGTTATTTTTATTTTTAAATTTTTTAAAAAGTTTAGAAACAATTTTAAATGTGACAGTTGGATTACAGGTATACAGTGTGACCCAAAATTGGTGTTACATGAGGACAAGTAAATTTTTTTTTAAAATTTTAAATCGACTTTTAGGAAAACTGTTCGCATGGTCCAAAACAAAGAAATACAAAATTTCGCTTCTATTCGTAATATACAGGGCAAGATGTAACTAAAAATATGTTAAATGACATAGTGTCAAGTACTTTTATTTTTAAAAGTAGTACAAAATTTTATAAGTAATTGTTGTAGAAAATTGAATTATACAATTAAATTTTTATTTAAAGCATTAAAGAAAAAAATGTTTATTGTAATTTCTTTTCATGTTATGCACTTAAATAAGCAAACAGCACACTATCGCGGAACGGAACAGAATGGATGCGAACCGAAATTTTAAATGCATATAACTAAATGGAAGTGCCTCAGTATTTCGATCCGCGATAGTGTGCAGACTCCCATTTAGTTATATTGTGACCTATAATTTTGAAATACACATAGGGCCACTTTACGTCACTTGGACCAATGTACCATATGGAACTATCTTCTTGGGACAATGAGACCGGTGGACCATCAAAACTAACTTTGCATTTTTTAAATACCAACTTAACTTATTTGACTAACTAAATTTAGTACGGGCATACCCCCCACTAGGGGTAGCCCGTACGGAGCTAACTAAAACTTTAACTTTATACTAGGCTTCACTTTTACAATCTACTTCTTATCTAATATTTTTTCTAATTTTTTTCCTCCTATTATTAGTACAATTTCGGTATATATACAAACTCAGTATTTTGGTGACTTAGCACGTTGTTGACCCTGAATAAAATAATATGACCTAGATTCTGTTATTGTTTGGTGACAAAAAACCTTGCACTATTTTCCTGATTATTTGTTTAAATTTTTGAATGTGATTTCTTTAATGCCGACATAATTAAATAAATATTAAAATTATTAGAACCCATATACCCCCTATACAGGGTGTTCATAATATGCTTTTAAAATTTCCGTTTGCTTTCATTCTGTCCTGTTTCCCGATAGTGTTCAATTAACAATAAACCTTTTTTTCTTTATTGCTCTAACTACAAATTTTAATGTAAAATTTAATTCTCTACAACATTTACTTAAAGCCAGATCTCACTTTTAAGATAAAAAAAGTCCCACTTGCCCTCTGTCTTGTTTTATGTATTAAACTATGTCTAAAAATACCTTTAAGTGTTTTATTTGATGTTTATTTTTAGTATAATTAAACGATAAATATAACAATTATTTTGGTCTTTTATATTCAAATGTATGTGTTCGTAATAATTAAAAAATATCCTATTTTTATTTTAGTTTACGTAATGCCCTAGGTGAGATTTTTAATTACATATGAAAGAAAACTCGATAATTACCTAAATGTTGTTTTATTTATAAAAAATAAGTATAATTTATATTAATAATAAATTTAATGTACAATAAACTCTATTCATTCTAAGTACGTGATTCGTTTCCGAAAAGCCAGGTCTGTTTCCCCTCTTTTAAAGACGACGTAAAGGTCCCGTGTAATTTTCCCATTGTTTTACAAATTGAGCCAATTTTTGCTTCTGAAATAAATAAAATTAGAGTTATTTACATTTTTAAAAATAACAATTTTCTTTATAAAATAAAATATAAATATATTACCGAAAATTTTATGAAGAAAAAGTTTTGTAAATATTTTACTTAATTAAATATTTAAAAATCCTATGTTAAAATCTTTAAAATTCTAAAAATCTTTTTTGTTTAAAACTGTTATAACTTAATAAATTTGCTCCTTTGTCAAGTTCTGGTGTTTAAAAATGTTTTTTTTAGGTAGTATAACATTGAGTATTAAAAAAATGGTTCAAGAATATTTCTTATAATTATGAAATTAATTCATATAAAAAAATCAAAAATTATACAACCAGCATACAAAATACCGTGGCTATTTAAATTTTCTTTGAAATAGGCACTATAAGCAAGTTCACAAAATACTGGGTGGCCCACCATATTCGACACGGTCTGTAGCTGGATAACCATGGGATTTTTAAAAAAGTAAATACTGGAACATATACAGGTCGGATAAGACCACAGTATAAAAATAGTTTAGTCTATACAGGTGTCTCAAAAAAGTGTGACGCATCAAAGTTATATTTTCTTAAATGGAACACCCTTTATTTCATGACGGTTTTAGATTCTACTTTAAAAATAACTTCAAGTTTGTTTATAGTACTAATTGTCTAATTTTATTCGTTTTTGTGATATTTGATTTTTTGAAAAATGTAGAGGTAAAATTAAATTGATTTTACTTTACACACTTTAAACTTTATAATGTGTAACAACATTAGAAAATGTCTCGCCACATCATACGTAGGTCAAATCGTAATCAACTATTGTACAGGGTGATCAAAAAATAATTTAAATTTTTCAGAAAATCCAAGAGCCTTATTTTAAATGGGTACATCTCCCGTATTTTTTACGTCACATGATGACAAATAAAAATACTTTAAATGGTGATAGGTTGCCTATACCTATCTCTGTGCTTTGTTATTAAAATCTGTTTTTACAAATTTTTAGTCCAAATGTTTATTTAAATTTAAGTTGGCTGTGACATAGCACGCCATTAATATTTTTCTTTAAGAAAAATAACAACGACCATTTGGTCGATTACAAGTGTTTTTAGTCAGTTTAAAAGAAATTTCAATGATTTTAAATAAAAACCTTCTCTACAACAACAAGATGATATAATACTGGTAAGATGTGAAAAAATGGTTTTACCTTAGTCCAGAGTTAACCCTGAAAAATATTCCAGGAGAAACTATCAGATAACCTTAATAGTTGCTATTAAAAATTTGACACACTGATTATGAATAATGGAAGTAACGAGTTATAGGTGGTCACAGAATGTCGTCATAAATGACCAGAGGCGTTATTAGAACTTGATTTAAAAACACAAGTTTTATCATTTGATTGGATCAAGTTGACTTTTTAAAAAATTGAAATTATTTTTTGATCACCCTGTATAATCTATGATCTCGATATGATCTACGTGGCATGATAAGGCAGGACTTTTCCCAATCTTGCAACAAATTTTTAAAGTTTAAGGAGTTTATATTGTTAAAATAAAATTAATTTAATTGCACCCCTGCATTTTGAAAAAAATTAAATATCACAAAAACGAATAAAATTAGACACTTGGTACTATTAACAAACTTGAGTTATTTTTTAAAGTAGAATCTAAAACCGTCATAATATATAGGGTGATTCCGTTTAAAAAATATAACTTTGATACGTCACACTTTTTTGAGACATCCTGTATAGAGTAAAATAATTTTATACTGTGGCCTTATTCGACCTGTATATGTTTTAGTATTTAATTTTTTAAAAACTTCATGGTTATCTAGCTACAGACCGTGTCGAATATGGTGGGCCACCCTGTATAGTTTAAAAATAATCTTAAGAAACTATTTTTTAAAAAGGTGCCGGGAATGTTGTATTATTTTTGTTAAATAATAAAACTGTGTATGATTAAACATTAATTTTCTGCACTAAATATTATATTATTCATATTTATTATATTTAATTTAAGTACAAAAACAATTTTAAAAGGTTTAGGCTTGTGTAGACCAAGCAAGTTATTAACATTACCTTATCATAAAGTGCATAAATATTTTATAATCAAAATTATATAAAAAATCGTTTTTAAAAGAGTTTAAGGTGAGAAAAGTGTTAATAAGTTTAGCATTAAAATAACATGAAATAAAACAAGAACTTTACAAATGTGTCTAAATTAGTTGTCATTTTTATACACTTTAAAATAGAAAACGACATATTTGTACCATTTTACGTTTTAAAAATGACTAGTAAATAAAAATTGGACCACTAAGGACACTTACCTTTTTACGCTTCCCTCAGATCCTGATGTATTTTTCCTTTTTCCAATATGGTTCTGGTTGTTTTGATTGAGTTTTAATTGATTTTCTTTTGCGTTTGTTTGAAGCGGTTTTTTTCTGAAGGTAGTAGGTGACAGGTTTACGTAATTCCTCCCAAGGAATGTTTAATTCATCCTTTTCGACATAACCTTCGGGCACTATCTCTATGTTGGCACCAACCATGTAGTACGGGGCATCATCGACGAAGTAGTTTTCAGCAAAGGAATCCATATTGAAAAGATAAGTTTTTTTGTAAATTTAAGATCAGAACACTGCGGCTTTGAGCTGAATACTGAATAATATTTGGTACAATTCTGGTTTTATATTTTTCGGGTAGTACCTACTTTTATTAAGCACACATTACCTAACTACCTGAATTTAATTGGTCCGCATTGGATTAATTCTTCCAAGAAAGATTTTATGGCCTATTTACATACCTAGGTGTGCCCTTTTTTGAACAAAATAAAAATCACTAATTAACCAGGTAACAAAGTGAAGAGCTTTTAAGCATGTATTCGTAATTGTACATATTGTTTTCTATTCCTATATTCCAAATGTCTATTTAAATGTAAGTAGGCTGCGATATAGCTATGCCTATTTACTAAGCCGTTATTGCAAAGTGTAAATTTGTTGGAAAAAAGCACAAAATTAAAAGATTTTGTATTATCTGCCTACTATTTTTAAAATTCACAGGAAAAAATTCATTAGTTGCTTATAATGCTACTTCCAATAACACTTATTTCAGCTAAATGTGGTAATGATAAAACTTGTGTTTTTAAACAATCCTAATAACGCCTCCTGGTCAGTTATGACGACATTCTGTGACCTATAACACATTTCTTCCATTATCCATAATCACTGTGTCAAATTTTTAAAGCAACTATTAAGGTTATCAAATGGTTTCTCCTGGAATATTTTTCAGGATTAGACTCTAGTACTACAAAGTAAACCATTTTTTCACATCCTACCAGTATTATATCATCTTGTTGTTGTAGAAGAAGGGTTTTTATTTAAAATCATTGAAACTTCTTTTAAACTGACTAAAACACTAGTAATCAATAAATGGTCGTTGTTATTTTCTTCAGAAAAATATTAATGGCTGCTATGTCACAGCCAACTTTAATTTAAATAAACATTTGGACTAAAAATTTGTAAAAACAGATTTTACTAAAAAGCACAATAGATAGGTATAGACAACCCATACACCATTTGAAAGAGTATTTTATTTGTCATCGTGTGACGTAAAAATACAGGGTGTTCCATTTAAAATAAGAGAGATATGGCTATTTGATTTTCTGAAAAATTGAAATTATTTTTTGATCACCCTGTACAATATTTGATCTTGATTTGACCTACGTATGATATGGCAGACTTTTTCTAATCTTGTTACACATTTGTAAAGTTTAAAGTGTTAAAGTAAAATCAACTTAATTTTACCTCTGCATTTTTCAAAAAAATCAAATATAACAAAAACGAATAAAATTAGACACTTAGTACTATAAACAAACTTGAGTTATTTTTGAAAGTAGAATCTAAAACCGTCATAAAATATAGGGTGTTCTATTTAAAAAATATAACTTTGATACGTCACACTTTTTGAGACACCCTGTATAAACTAAAATAATTTTATACTGTGGTCTTATCCGACCTGTATATGTTCCAGTATTTACTTTTTTAAAAACCCCATGGTTATCCAGCTACAGACCGTGTCGAATATGGTGGGCCACCCTGTATTATATTACCATTTAAAAATCTATCAAAGAGCTTTAAAAAAAATCGTCATGTGATATATCCAATTTCTAATAGTTTCGGAAATATGACCATCCTCGGGAATTTAACAGTAAACTGGTATTTTTTAAATAAAACTTTCTGTATATTGCATTGCTAATTATAAGATATTGTAAAGAGCTTTAAGAAAATTTCAAAATTTAATATCTTTATCTCTTATAGTTTAAAAAATATCACTATTCAAATCTGAAAATTTTCATTTTATCTTCAGCTCTAAATTATACACTAAGTTTAGGAGTCGAAGATAAAATAGACCTAACATTTACTATTTTTTAGATTTTGTGATTGATTTTTGATTGTCTCCTCCGCGGCGCAGTGGACAGAGCTTTGATCTTCGAAGCCTGAGGTCGACGGTTCGATTCCCAGCGGGGGAGACATATTTAGGTAGTAGTTATTTAAAAATAACGACCGTGGTGGCACTACCGCGTTGTCTAAAAGGTGCTGTGAAATGCATAACTGCATGTTTCAGTGCTTGGACAACGTTGGCGGAACAGGGGGAACGATGGGTTAAACATCTAATAACCCGACACCCACGGTACTCTGGTATTTAGGTATATGCCTTCGTGGGATGTCAAAAAGATAAAAAAATTGGATTGCCATATTTCCAAAAATATAGAGATAGAGATATCAAATTTAGTATTTTCTTCAAGCTCTTCAAAATATCCATTTAATCATGATGCAATATACAAAGTGATGGCCATATTTCCGAAACTATTAAAAATTGGATATATTACATGTAAACATTTTTTAAAGCTCTTTGATAGAGTGTGATATAATATACCGGGTGAACCAATTAAATAAAGTACATTTTCTTGTAGTAAATCAAAAACCCGATGTTTAATTGTTTTTCGGTTGGCAACACGTTAATGAGCAGAAAAATAACTAAAACTTTACTGATTTAACCGACTTTGTATCTCTAATAATAAGGAAGTTAGCAATAGTGCACACTTAAGAATGATCACCCTGTATATGCTGAACGTAATTCACCTGAAGAGGGACACTTGGGTAAAGAAATTTGTTATTTTGAAAAATGCAAAATAAAATTAATTTCATAGGTATATCATCTAATGTGCATTATTTCATGAATTTATTTATTTTCTATTACTTTCGGTTAAGCAAAAACGACCCTAACTATTTAATATTAAATGGGACACAGGTATACTTTAATTTAGTTTAGATAATATTTTGGTCCAAAATCGGTCGATTCTAACCGAAAATAAGAGAAAATAACTATTAAACTGGATATAAATGGTATTTAATTAGGTATTTGTTGTTGTTGGTAAATAATTGCTAATAGGAAGTTATAACACCGAGTTTTTAAAAGAAAATATGTTCCTTATATTTCTTGTGTGGTCCAGGAATATGCAGTTTAGCGGATTTCATTTTTTCTGGAAAAATTAGCAAGCTACGTAAAAATATTAGAAAACAAAAAAGTTGTATTTTTAGGCATTTCATCCGAAAACAATATATAAAAGTTGAAAAAAGTCAGTGGCGTACATTTTTTGCCAATAATATTAGATGAGATGCGTCCCACGCCGCCACTGGACTCGTCTAATTATAATTAATTTAAGGCTAAATTAACTTTCTATTTTCAACAAATGCCACAGCCAGAATTTATTAAAATCGGAGAATCAATATTAAAATAATAATGAAAACCCGATTTTATTAACACGATGTATCTTATAAACAAAGCATTTTCGGACCTATATTTATATGAACTTTTTTCATAAAATTGGCTCAGGAGTACGCCCTTAAATTTTCTTACCGCAATTAGAAAAGACCCTGTATATCTGTTTTAGTGGTGTGCATATTCGAAAGATTTCTATATTCGAATATTCGTATTCGAAAGATTTTAATATTCGAAAGATCTTTCGAAACATTTTATATTTCATTGAGAAAGATCTTTCGTAACATCTTTCAAAACATTTCATATTTCAATGCAAAAGATCTTTCGAAACATTTTATATTTCATTGCCAATAAGCTTTTATTCTGTCGAAATACTGATTGAATGATTGTTGCTATTTGCGGCAACGAATTATTTCACGTCTTATTCCGAGTATTTTCGAGTTTTGGCGCTATTTAACCATAAATATAACAGCTGATATTCTTTGTTCGTTTGATTACTAATGGTTTGGGGTATGTTTTACGGGTTGTCTATATTAAACGCCTGGATATAAAAATCATTCATGATTCATTCGGTATCTTTCGTATTTGTGTTCGGTGTTTACGAATATAAATTCATGACTGATCGTTCATGAAATATTTTACGACGAAATACGAATATTCGGAAAGAAATATTCGAAACATTTCGAATATCTCGATGTTCGAATATCATTCAGAAGATCATTTGAAAGGTTCCAACACTAATCTCTTTATCGCATAACTTGGGTAAAGAGCATGGCATTTTTAACTTAAGTAATCTATACTAATATCATAAAAAGGTACACTTTGTTTGTTTATTTGAAGCCTAATCTTCCAAAATACTGAGCCGATAATAAAAAGTCTTTTACAGTCAGAAATCTACACTATTTAAGAGTGTGATTGGCTATATTTTATTATTATTAAACAAAAAGTTCAGATATTAACGCCCAACGAAGTAGGGAATCGGAAATACTAAACCGATCATAAAAACTCTTTACAATTGGAAAGCTACACTATTCAGGAGTGCTATAGGCTATATTTTATAATGATTAAACAAACATTTTAGAGGAAAATAATTACACATATGTATATTAATCTGTACTAATATTATAAAGAGGTAATGCATGTGTAAGCACCGGTGGTCCAGTGTTAGAATGCTCGCCTGTCACGCGGGTGGCCCGGGTTCGATTCTCTGCGGTTGCAATTTTCTTTTTAAGTAGATAAGAAAAGGAAAGTTGAGTTTTTGCGAAGCATTATCTTAAGAACATATTTTTGAACATTAACTAAGGAGTGTAATATACTGTTGCACGCAGCTCCCCAAGCTATAGTTCCGTTACCCATTACTGACTCAACCAAAGCTAAATAAACTAGATTTAAGAAACTAATTTCTAAAAATGATCTTAACTGTGCTTCTGTATTTATTTGGTTTTGCTCATGGTCTTAAACTACCATATTCAATCCAATATTGTAAGCTTTGTCCTATTTTGCAAAAAAAAAAAATATTTTGCTATGCTCAACCTAATCTTCGTTTAATTCAAAATTCTCTAATCAACGCTGATTCATTTTAAATAAACCGCTGGAACGGGATTTTCTTCGATTTCCAATTACGGGTGTTTAATGTCAGCTTTTAGCTCGTTATACACATTTCATATTAGAAGCAATTAAGTTAACTTTGCTGCGTCGTATGTCTTAATTGTTTTATCCACCAAATTGTTTCCAATAACATTTTGGCTTGATAATACAAGGGGAGTTCAATTGTGTGTCTGATGTTTAAAGTCCCTGCTTTATTTAAGCAGCCATTATTGTTAAAACCTTTAGATAACCTATTAAATTTAGGACATTTAAAGGACCGGTTTCGCTTTTGCATATAGAATATATTATTTCAATTTTTTCCCATTTCAAAGTAAAATTTTCGTGATTCTAAACCACCCTGTGTATTAGACTTGGCCAGAAAAGTCGATTTTTTTAATATCGAAAATATTGTTAAGGCTGACAAAAAAGAAAATATCATAAAGATTTGAACCCTTAAAATTAATATTTAGAGGTCTCCTTTAATTTAGACTTTTTATTAGTAGTTTCATTTTCGCGTTAAAGCTAACTATCAAGGTAAAACCAAATATGCGCACATATGCTTTAAAAAATTAAATTGCTTACAACAAAAGTTTTATTGAAAATTTTGGCCAGAAGAACCGTTTTCCAATAATCAAGGTTTAAACATTGATACAGTTTTTAGATTTACCTTTTTTATTTTGAAGGTTTGTAACTAACGAAAAAATAAATATATATAAAAAACCGTAGATTCTTTAAACAAATATCTCTCTACAAAAAAAAGGTCTTCTAATGTTTTGAAATAAAATTGTTTTTTAAACATAATTTACAATTTAATTTAAGGAAAGCCCTCGGTGCAAAAACCAGGTAGGGATTGTCATTTTCAAATATTCTAAATATTTACAAGATTGCGGATCGTCTGGTACCAAAATCAGGTACAACGTTTCTTATATAAAATAGCATTGGATTTTACTTGCCTGGTCTAGTATTAGCAGCATTTAACCGGGCAAGTCCAGAAATTTTTTAAAAATTTTCCAAAACTTTTTATTATTTGACTTACCGTAAAGTGTGGTGTCTTCGGACAGCGGGGCGACTTCAGACATTTGGTTTTGCACGCATATGATCGGCCGTAATCGACTGCCCACTTCGTAAAAATGGTAGGCCGATTATACGCTGATATTGTTTTTATGAAGCGGGCAGTCAATTATTGCCGATGATATGCAAGCTAAACTAAACGTCCGAAGTCGCCCCGCTGTCCGAAGACACCTTACTTTACGGTACCTGGTTTTCGCACCGAAGTCTTTAATTACTCTTTTCTTTGTTGTTGAACCATTTTTTTACCTATTGGAACAAATTGATATATTACATTATCGAAAAACATAATTTTATCAATTTTATCGATTAAAATATCCAAATTTCATAATATATCCAAACCTATTCTAGGTTAGTTCTGGTTAGTTGTTATATAGACTCTTTGTTTGACCTCCGGACAGTGCGAACGTGCGTAGAGGACTACAAAGTTCTTCCCGGAGTGGCTGCTAGAGGTGTCGTACGAACGTTTTTACCTTCGGGGATCAAGGAAAGATTCACGCTAAATTGACGGCATCTTTCTTCTGGATCTAAGCGCTGTGAGCGAAGATTCCTATAAGCTGATGGTATTCTGTTTGGTGGTGAACACGAGGTATTTCTTAAATGGCGGGAAATAGATGGGCGTGCCATGGGAACTGTCAGTAGTAAAAGTGAAGGTTATACGTAACACCAGTAGCAGATCTTGGTTTGACAGCCGACAATTTATGCATTTGCAAATTTCTGGGAGCTACGAGCTCGATTATCTAGGATTTTTCGCCGACGAAGCCCTGGAAAGCATAGTCCGGAAGGGGAGAGTGGTGGATTGGACCTGAAGGGACCAAAACCAAAAAAAAAAAAAAAAAATAGAGAGAGAGAGCTATTTGTTATAGAAAAGGTCACTTTATTAGCCCTGCCCAAACCGACACCCAAATCATGTCAATGGGCCTATATGATTTCGTTGGCAGTAATATTTACGATTTTTGGCACAATGTTTAAAAATTGCAAGTAAAAATATTGTAGTAAACTTGTCTACCAAAAATTGAGACATAAGATAAGACAAATTTGACATTGACAGTCTGGGTTAAAGTGCCGCGCCGGTTCCATATATGGCGGTGTGGTAGTCTCGTCAAAAGGAACCCCCAAAAACAGTGCCGTATTATCCATTAGGCTGACTAGGCTACAGCCTAGGGCGCCATGAAAAATAGGCGCCAGACATGGGAGTAATAGGAGTTTTTAAAAAGTTTAGGTCGGGTGGAATTAGAAGAAATACCTCTGTGAATAAGGTGCTTTGAAATTAATGAAATAGGCGCGAAAAGAAGGGAATCACTTTTTTTTTGTTTTTTGGTCATCAAATTTTATTTCGGGTGGTGAACTAAGGCGCCTGAAAAGAAATTAGGCGCAACGGAAGTAAGGACTTTTTTTTGCTCTTCAAAATTTTTTGTCACGCAAAATAGGCGCTCTGGGACTTGTAGCCTAGGGCGCCTCATAGGGTTAATACGGCCCTGCCCAAAAAGGTTTTAAAAGGGTTTCCATCATAAAGTTCATTTCATTACTGGTCCAGGGACTATAATAGCGCTTTCGTTTTTAAAACATTTAGTTTTATACAAAATTGCTTACTAAGTTACAAGTTTACCCTTTTTATTTTATGTGTTATTTTATTTATAAAAAAAAATACTTAAAAAAATACGATGTAATTATAAAAGTACAGCACCTCTTTATCTAAACCTAAAACAAATAATCATTTTGACGTGTTGGCTTGATTGATAATGGTTGAAAAAATGTGTTTTTTTCGAGACTGGATTTTTTGTTAAATATTTTATCTCTTTTTATAGGTACTTAAATGTGACTTTAAAAAAAACTTTCTTTCCGTGGAAAAACGGTAAGTACTTTTTCCCGGGTATACATACGTGTAAAGAAAGGTAGATAATAAATTTCAGAATATTGTATTATACAGAACTTACATTTCCTTTATATCAAAAATCAAATCGGACACTATCAAATAATTACTAATCGATCGCTTTTATTTTCAAATTTTTAATTTAAATCCACCAAATCACAAAATTGCAATAACATATTTTAATTAGGTTTTTTAAAAGTCTTCATAGTAATGCAAGCTCTAATTGTCGTTTCTAATAGGTATACCAGCCAAGCAGTTTAAAACTTCAAGTTTACATGAATAATTTTCTGACTTTAATACATATAGGGTTTTTCAATAAGAGTGATAATGGATGATAATTAGTTGGGTACTCGCCAAAAATAAAATTAAAAGTACTAAAAAACCAAAAAAAATTAAAATAAGTAAAAAGATACTTTAAAATTTAATAATATGTCAAGTAATTAGAGACGTCAATTGTAATTTTGTAATAAAAAATAAATTCAACATTTAAAATAAAAAAATATACAGTCCACTTTTTAATACCAACCATAATATTGAAAAATATTACTTAACAAATATTTTTATTCAAAATAATTATCCTCTTAATTTTATAAATAATTGTTTCCTTGAATTTGAAACTCCACTTATAAGACAAAATCAAAATAGACCTATTACAAATTTATTTTTACCATACATTCCCGGACTATCAAATAAAATTCAACGAATAGGGCATAAATTTATTATTCGCACAATCTTTAAAACACAAAACACTATCAGATCTCAGTTAACAAAAACAAAACCATACAACTTAACTGAAAATACAAAAAATGTCATTTATAAAATACCTTGCGAATGCAATAAGTTTTATATAGGTGAAACTTGTAGACCATTAGCCAAACGCATAAAAGAACACAGATCATACATTAAAAACACAGAATTTCATAAATCAAAAATCTGCCAACACGCATTTGATAACAATCATAGAATAAACTGGGATGCTTCGAGCATTTTAGCAAAGGAAACTTGTTCTAAAAACGTAAAATCAAAGAAAGTGCGTATATATTATTAAATAAAGATAATTGTGTAGCATCAATTTCAATTAATTTAAATAACACTTGGTTGTCTTTGCTTGATAATGAAGTATCTTCAGGAAGACTAAAAATTAACTAACTATTTACCTTCTTTGTAATATAAACAATAAATACACCAGCAACCAGTTATCTATGTCACTATGACACTATAACCAAACAAACATATTTGACATTTAATGTCAAAGACGTTTCAGAATCTCCTAAAAAAACATAAAAAATTTAAAATTTTAAACCTAATAATAGTAAATTTTTATTTTTTATTATTTGTATTTAATTTATCTTGACAATGGTGGCAGATTTGCCACCGAAACGTCGATTTTAAAGTATTGTTTACTTGTTTTATTTTTTTGGTTTTTAGTACTTTTAATTTCATTTTTGGCGAGTACCCAACTAATTACCATCCATTAAATGAATCCACCAAACTATAGAACATATCTTCAAGAGTGATAATATTTTAAATAGAGATTGCTCGGTTTCTAATCCATATATTTTAAATTTCTAAGTGTTACTATATTTAGTATAGTGTGCAGTTTTCCGATGCAGCATCTGACTGCTCTCGGTCGGTTGAAAGTAATAAAAAAATCTTACCAAAGTAGGAGCTCAGTTGTGGCCAGTTAATGTATATTCACTCGAAAATTGGGTCGCCATCAGCGGTACTCTGCGCAGAATAACCGCCCACTGTGAAAAAGGTTGTGAATGAGTGTTGACGTAAAGTTAATTCACATTTAACCTTTTCTACATTGCGGCGTATAACCAGCGCAGAGTACGGATGGGACTCTTTGTTTGACCTCCGAACAGTGCGGACGTGCGTAGAGGACTACAAAGTTCTTCCCGGAGTGGCGGTTAGAGGTGCCGTACGAACGTTTTCTACCTTCGGGGATCAAGGAAAGATTCACGCTAAATTGACGGCATCTTTCTTCTGGATCTAAGCGCTGTGAGCGAAGATTCGTATAAGCTGATGGTATCCTGTTTGGTGGTAAACACGAGGTATTTCTCAAATGGCGGGAAATAGATGGGCCTGCCATGGGAACTGTCAGTAGTGAAAGTGAAGGTTATACGTAACACCAGTAGCAGATCTTGGTTTGACAGCCGACAATTTATGCATTGCATCGATTGTTGAATTATTTGTTTTCTTTTTGGAATTTCTGGGAGCTATGAGCTCGATTATCCAGATTTTCCGCCGACGAAGCCCCGGAAAGCATAGTCCGGAAGGGGAGAGTGGTGGATTGGACCTAAAGGGACCAAAACCAAGAAAAAAAATTGAAATAGAATAGAAATAGAGTACGGATGATGGCGACCCAATTCTCTGAATAAACGTTAAGTAGCCACAGCTCAGCTACCACTTTGATAATATATTTTTAGTACTTTCAACCAATCGAGAGGAACCAGACGCTGCATCATAAAACTGCACACTGTACTGAATATAGTAATACCTAGAAATTAAAAAAGATAAATTAGAAACCGAGAAATCTCTATTTAAAATACTATCTTATTAAAAGACCCTTTATTTTGTAATATGTTTTTATATTTGGTCGTCATTTTTTCGTCACAAAAAAAAACAGTGTATTAAACACGGAAACTTTTTGATTTTGTCTTTTTTCCTTCGCGTCGGGAGACAATACAACCTCAAGCTAGAATCTAAACTCTAGACTATAGTAGTAGTAGTAGCTTTTTTCCTTGTATAATAAATAACGATTTTTAAATACATTAGGAGTAAACAAAATAAAAAAGCCATTTTTGTTTCGGCCAAAAATTCAAATTATTATTCGTTAAATATGAAATTAGTATTCGATTTACATTTTTTAAAGGTAAAAAGTCTTAATTTTTTCCTAATCGGTGAGCTTCGGTACCTTACAGGTCTACACTTTGTTTCCCGAATTTAAATTTCTTTTAATTAAGCAAGCCATTTAATTATTCAAAGAAATTCTCGTTCTTTCTGCGGAGTGTTAAAGAATCGGAAATATGCTTTGGTCCTTATAGCTTTTAATTTCCTATGCTAAACAGCATAATAAAAAAACCAAAATTATTGCCGGAAGGGTAATTTTCTTCTTTTGTTTATAGAAAGTCTGTAAAATGTATTATTAGTTGGCCATGGAATTATTTTTATCACGCTTTTATTAGCGTGTTGTATGTATTTAACGGAATCTTTAAGCTTAATTTTCACCAACTCTCAGCGATTCGATTTCTTTGAAACTTTGCACACGTATCAAGGACCCATGACAATGCAATAATCTGCAAAACAGTATCCCGTTATCCTGATTAGGATTGCCAGAATAAATAAATTCTTTTATAGATTTTCTGTAGGAGAGTAACAGTGAAAGAGCTAGTGCGGGATCTGCGCATGCGTGCAGTTTCGGACGTACTCTCAGCATAAGGCTGACAGAAACTTGTTCGGAGTAGTTGTGTTCTGAAACCCCATGCAACAGTAAAGCTTTAAGTGAAATGATTAGATTACGAAATAGTTCGTGAAACATTTCAATATCACATGTCCGCAGAAAACTAATTGATTTATCGAACTAAAAAATGAAAAATAAATAATAGTTTAAAAAAACTAAAAAAACACGCTTTAATATGCAACCGAACTAAAAATTAGAAAATAATTTTTCATTTTAGAGTTTGTATTACAGTAATAAAAGGTCAAACAATGAATCATAATTATATACCTCAAAATAGAATTATAATAAATTTAAAGGTAATAACTGAATAATTCACTTCAGAATAAAAGCGTGGGGCTATTAATTTTTAATAATTTCTATTAAATTAATTTGCAAACTGTCAAATTTCAAAACTAGTGACACATGAACTAAAAGAAATAATGACGAAATCAAAGGTAACTTGGCTGTTTGGTTCAGATGAAGTCGCGTGTTGTGTTACATTGCATAAAGTGATATTTAAGTTTATTGTAGTAGGCATTAAAATAAAACACTAATTTAAAGTTTAAAAAAAGCTTCAAAGTGTTAAAAAACTCTAGTACACTATTTTTAAACTATGTTAAGAGTTTTACGCAGAATCTTAAAAATAAATAATATTTGGGGTGTTCCCTTTAAAATAAGTAAGTTGACATTAACTTGCGGTATAAAAGAAGGTGGTAGAACTGTCAAAATATTGTAATATAATGTTCCCAAATTTTAGAAAATTTTTCAAAGCCTACTTTTCGAGAAATCGATCGCTGCAGTTCCCGGCAGGACATCATGTACATTATTGCCTTAAAGATTGATTAATCTTATCTTAATTCCAAATCTAATTGTTTGCAACACCAGAACATTAATTAATTAGTAATCCTTATTGGCGTTGCTAAAAGCTCTTAATTCCTAATTAGAGCTAATAGGCTTTATCACTAAATCGTCTTGTAATTCTATTTACAACACGCCTTTGCAACATCTATTTTTAATTCTCGGAAAAGTTAATTAAAATCAGATATTGCACTAAGTAAACAAAGCAGCTTTATCAGCACACAATGTGTAAATAAAAATCACTATCGCTAAACACACACACAAAATAAAATTCTTGTAAGAAGAATTAGTCCGTGAGCAAGCAACAGATTTTTGTGGTCAATTTCCTCTCAGTTCATAACTCGTCAGCTGCTGCGACGGTGGTTGAATTATACAGCGTACCCCAAAAAAGCCATATTAAACTAGTGCTTTTTCATAAATGGAACACCCTGTATATAAGTTTAGTTTTGGATTGTAAAAATAAAAATATAAATATCGTAAATTTTATCAGCGATACCTAAATCAAAAATGTAAGGTTTTTAAGCTATTTAGGATTTTTTTTTTAATTTTGACAAATACATTTTTTATATATCCTACCTTACTCACGCTTGCCTTGTATATTATGTGAGATTGCTAAAATATTAACTGTATCATAACCTTTGTTTAAAATTTTTACTAAAAATTATACCAGGTGTCCAAAAATTAATATAATATTAAATATTAATTTCTGGACACCCTGTATAATTTCAAATAAAAAATTTAAATGTAGGTAATTCTACACTTTATATTCTAGCAATCTAACATTATATATAAAGACAAGCTTAAGTAAGATAGAATGAATACATTAAAATTTTATTTTTGTCGAGAATTTTTAAAAGCCTTACATTTTTGGTATAGCCATCGCTAATAAAATTTACTTTATTTTTATTGCTTTAATCCAAAAACAGACTAATATTTAGGGTGTTTTATATGAAAAAAACACAAGTTTAATATGGATCTTTCTCGGAGCACCCTGTACAATTCCACGGAGACGTAGCTGACGCTCACAACGATTCAAGTACAAAAATCTTAAAGTATTTTACGAGTTATGGGCTGAAAGAAAATAACTGACAATTATACTTTTCATTCTACCCTGTTTTTTACCAATGTAACTGTTAGGGTAAATGTGGATAGTGCGGTTATTATGTACAATTACCAGGAACTATGCATAATTACCAGTTCTCGTGGTAAAGGTTGTAAAAACTTTCGAATTAACCACATTTACTGGCAATTATATAAAATTACCATACCCCTTTAGTAAATGTAGTATATAATGAAATCAATTGCAAAAACCGGGAAATGAATAAAGGTGCTGCCACTTAAAAAAAAGACGTTGCTAACCAAAACTAACCTGACCGTGACTTCGGGCACGTTGAATTTCATTTAAAAAATCCACTACATATATAGAATTCCAAGTAAAAAGACATGTTACAATCTGTTGTTGTTGAATCTTTTTCTTCTACACATGTTGAAAACAGACATTTTAACGAACGCAATAAAAACATTTTTTTAACAAAACTAAGATCTAGAATATGGAAACTTAGTTAACCAACAATGGGCTGAGTTCAGGAAAGACTTATTGATAGATTTTAATGAATATTTTCCAATTAAAAAGCAACCTATAATGAATTTCAGTAAAAGTAAATACAGGGTGATTCAAAAATCGATTACGAAACCTAAGGGGTGATTCTACTTGACAAAATAAGGGTAGAGCTTCATATATATTTTTTCAAAATGTCATTCGTTTTCGAGTTACAAGCCGTCAAAGTTCAATTTTTATTTTGGTTTTTCGCCATATTGCATTTATTTTTTAACCAATCCAGTTGATATTTGGCACTCAAATCGAGCTTTGCAGATTCTAAAATTTTAATACAAAAGTACTTTTTTAAATACCGCCAGAGGACACTTCACCTAAAACTTAAAATCTATTTAAATCATAACGTTTTTATTTTGACAGATATCGCAAAGCTGGGGGCGCAATTTTATAGACAATCAAAAACTTAAAAAATAAGGTACTCTTTATTAAAGTCGATAAACTGCACCGTTTAGGCACCAATAGACATCAAAGTTTTCATCAATTTCAATCAAATTACCTACATACATACAGGGTGTCCAGTAACTCAACCGACAAACTTTACGGGGCGATTCTACAAAAGAACTTCATATAAATATATGTCCTAAACGTCTTAGTTTTTGAACTACGGTGTGTCAAATATTAAAAAAAAAAACTTTTTTACTTGACACTATTTAAAGAGTGGAAATTCCAAACGTTCTAAGAACCTTTAGCTATTTTCTTTAGGAAAGAAAAAAACTATCTAAGTCAGATGTTAAGTTTGTTAACATTGTCATTCTTTAGGTAGACAACATACCATATTTAAAGGGGTTTGGCACTTGAAACGTTTTTGGGGCTATTGGTGATGGCACATAGAACAAAATTAAAAAATATCTCTAGTTGTAGATCCTTGAAAAAATGGCACTTAGAACGTTTGGAATTTCCACTCTTCATTTCGTTTTATGTTTTTTATTAACATAATTTTGACCTTAACTGGCATAAACACATTGTATCTATAGCCACGGCAGCTTCAAAAAGCTTGGATTTCTCTTTCGAGCCAAAAAGTATTTTTCCCCTTCTAATTTATACACTTTATATGTGTCCCAAATCCGACCTCCCTTGGAATATTGTTCTCATATCTGGGGCATGGCGTCCCCCACAACCCTAAGCATTCTTGATTCTATTCAAAGAAGAGCTATTCGTCTCATTAATGATCCTTCACTTACACAAAGGCTTCCCTCTCTTGCACATCGTCGGGCTGTGGGGGATTTATCGCTTTTTTATAGGTACTTCCATGGCTTCTGCTCTGAAGAATTGTCCAGTATAGTTCCTCCACTTATGGTTCCCAACAGAGAAACCCGTGGTTCCGCGCGTATGCATCCCTATACGGTCCAACTGGACAGGCCCCGAAATTCCCACTTTGTTCGTTCTTTTATCCCTAGAGTTTCTAGGTTGTGGAACCGGCTGCCCGCGGAGGTCTTTCCTTCCCCCAAATCTTCAAGTATTTAAGTCCCGTGTCAACAAACTCCCTCTTACCTCGCTTAAGACACCCACGGTACGTTAGTATTTAGGCTTTTAGCCTTCGTGGTTTGTAAAAAAAAAAAAAAAAAAAAAAAAAAGGTCAACAGGCTTATACGTGCGCGGCTGCAAGTATCACCCTCCCCGCGCCCCGCCCGCGCCGTTTCCTTACCTATTTAAAAGCTTATGTCAACATTTACCAAAGTCACGCGGAAATTTTATATAATTACCGGTTAATGTGGATAATTCACTATATTTACCATATGCGTTGGTAATTATCTATAATTACCGGTAATTATAAATAATTACCGATTGCTTACATTTACTGTGACATAACCATTAAAAATATCTTTAAAAGGGCTTCCAGAAAATACCACATTAGGTATATCTAACTTTATTGTTTTCGTAAATATAGTAATCAAAATCTGGTATTCAGGTAAAAATTAGTAGTACTGTCCTTTTATGGTAGGTAAAGATATTACCTTTAAATTTAAGAGTTATAAAGTACTCGTCATTACCTCTAAAAAGGTAAGTTTTGCCTAAAATTTTGCTTATGTTGTTCTATTAAAGTCGTTAAATTTTCATTAAAAATACCGAATAATTTAAAAGTTAGGAGTACTCCTGACTTTATATAAGCACTGTAAAATTAAAATTTAAATTGTAAATTTATTTATCAAGACACACTCAAAATTAAAAAAAAGTTTAAATATTTTTTATATCAAAAATGTTTTCATTATTTCAGCAGGTTCTTTTTTTGTTAAATTATTTACCATAATGAATTTTAATTTTAGCCTTGCAAAAATTACAATTTTTTTACATACCTTTTTTCTATAAAAGAGCTTAAAAATTTTCTTTTAATTACATATTTATTTTTTAATTACAAGGCTATTTAACTTAAAGAAACTCTTTAGAATTTACAAAGAAAAATGTACCTTAGAAATAAAGCATGTAATTAAATATTAAGATGTTTATACCTTGCTAAATAATAAAGGAATTTTTAATAATTGCTTCCGGTATTTTTTAAAGAAAAACATAATTATTATAATACCTAAATAATTATATAATTTACTATAGAATTCAAAAACAATTACACTATAATTTTTTAAAACTTTAAACAGTTGTTATTATTTTTTAACAGTTAATTTTAAAAAGGATTTTTTAATTTAAAATATCTAAAAAAAAGTGTTTCCAAATTATTGATAAACTTAACCCAAAAATGCACTGCATAATAGTCATATATTATACCACAAGACCTATAAAAGCACGAGGCCGCAAAGCGATCGATAGTTTTTTTCTTTTAATTAATGGTCCATAAAACGTTTTAATAAGCTATCTTTCAAAAAATATTTGGATAGTTACTAAATTTCAATTTAGAAGTCCAGTGGTATACGGCTAGATTATTTTCATTTGTAATACCACTAGTGCTAAATTTATTTCCGGAAATTTTTGCAAGGGAACGAATATTTTGAAAATTATCCGG
This sequence comes from Listronotus bonariensis, assembly GCA_014170235.1. Taxonomy (NCBI): domain Eukaryota; kingdom Metazoa; phylum Arthropoda; class Insecta; order Coleoptera; family Curculionidae; genus Listronotus; species Listronotus bonariensis. The sequence continues at coordinate 65,604 of JACEGR010000585.1, forward strand.
AGCCGCATGCGAGAGAGAATTTTCTTAAAATATTCGTGGCCGAGAAAAATTTTCTGGAATAATTTAAGCACATGTGGTATTCGGTAAGAACATTTCACACCAAGTTTGTTTAAAATTTTACCACAAAATAAATATTTTTCATTTTACCAATTGTAGTTGCAAATCTATGTATTTTTAAACCTTATCATTGTTTATTCTTTTTTATTATATATCCCTTATATTACTACAGTTGGTAAAAATAGTTTACTTTAATTTTTTTAGACCTATACCTTTTTTTTAACTTTGGACAAACCACGAAGGCTTAAAGACTAAATACTAACGTACCGTGGGTGTTTTAAGCGAGGTAAGAGGGAGTTTGTTGACACGGGACTTAAATACTTAAAGATTTGGGGGAAGGAAAGACCTCCGCGGACAGCAGGTTCCACAATCTAGAAACTCTAGGGATAAAAGAACGAACAAAGTAAGAAGTTCGGGGTCCAGTTGGACCGATTTTTTACTAACTGTAGTTGTATAAAATTGTGATTTAGAGACCTAAAACCTTACATTATTTCATATTATGTTACTACAATACTACAACTGTACAAAATAACATTTTCTTAAATTATGTATGTAAATGACAGACATGACGTTAAAACAACTTCAATGATTATGTCAAAAACATTTCACTATAATTTGCTCCAGGGTACCCCAGGCAGGAGAAAAAATGTCCGATAAATACTTGTGTTGTCATGGTAATGGAACCAAAACTACACATTTGACTAGTCAAGAAACAGTGGTGTGAAATTTTTATAAAAATTTACATTAAAGTAAACACAGAATTCTACTGATAATTACGTTTGACATAATCTATCAATTTTGACAACGAGTTTGGATGACAAAAATGTATTCTCTGTTAAACAGCACATGTGGTTCAATCACTTCTCTAAACAAAATTTATCATAAAAATGGTGGTTTCTGATTGGTCTTTTTTCTATTGAGGAAAATAATCCCCTATCCAAATAGGAGGTTGCTATGTCATTTTGCCAGAATAAAATACTCTAGTAAAATAGTCATAAGGGTAAATATTATGGTACCACCCTTTTATGGTGGTTACAACAAAATAATCAGCAAAATCAGCAAGGAAGTCATAAAGACGATAAACCGGTATATCATCCCCTCTCAAATGAAGAGATAATGGCTAAAAAGGAAGAAGATACCCAAAACCTGCAGGTCAGTGATAAAAGGTGATCTTTGAAGTTGAAAAAGAAAAACTTTTTTAGAAAGTAAAGGTAGTGACAAGCCCTGCGAAGATATAGTCTTAGTACCTAATGAGAAAGCAAGCAATGGAGATGGCAAATTAGATACTTTTGACAGTGAAAAGATTAAGGAAAATGAAAAGGCTGTTTTAGATGATCCTCCTGCCTGCGTGGGTCAGTAAAATCATGATCTGACGCAAAATAACTGGCCCACTGACACAGGAGTCTGTACACCAAATTAATGACTGATCGCCCATAAAATTATTATTTTTCAAAATGGTTTGTACCAGTTGACTGTGATTGGACCATAAGACGGAACTTAAAAAGTGTCGACTAAGTCGCTTTACGTGCAAGTATCTCGCGCGTTTATTCGTGTTGTGCTTCTTTACACTTCCTGGTGTCAGTATTAACTCAAGTAGGTTAGAAGTAATGTACCTTAAGTGATAAATATTTTTATTTTATATATAAAAAATACAATAAATTGGCAGAATTAGTATGAGTGTATATTTTATACTGCCATTAGAAGTTATTATTATGTTTCTTTTATACTTTGTAGCTTTATATATCGGTTAGAACTTCAGAAGTTTTTTTTTCAATTTCTTTCGGTAGTTTTTTTGTATTTTACTAAATTAAATTTATAGTAATTGAGTAAACATCTTGGTTGAAATAATCAGTTCTAACTGGCCAAGTACGCCATTGTTGTAATTTATTGATTGAATTATTATTGTTAAAAAAAACTAAAGGGACTTTGCAACTAAAAAATTGAAATAATATATTATATCACAAGACGTATAAATTTAATCGATTAAACTACCCAACAATATTTTAAGTAAGATTTTTCTTGGAAAATAGTTGAATGTACAATTATTTAATATAAACACGAGACCGCGCAGCGGTCGAATGTTTTTATTTTGAAATTAAGGTCGAGTTTTTTTTTTAAATTATTGTCCATGAAACTTTTGCCAAATAAATCTTACAAAAAATATTTGGGTATTTTAATCGAATAAAATTTGTAGGTCGAGTGGTATACGGCTAGATTATTTCCTGAAAAACTTACATTAAAGCCAACAACACAGAATTTTACTGATAATAAAGTTTCACATTATCTTTCAATTTTGACAACTAGTTTGAATGACAGAAATTCCTCAGGGTTCAGTACTAGCACCAACTTTGTTTCTTCTTCACATCAACGATCTTCTTTCTTCCACAACCAATCCCCTCCATAGTTATGCTGACGATAGTACCCTTCACTTCACTTTTCAGGTTCTCAAACCAATCTCTCAACCCGACTTGGAAAGCAAACGCAGAGCGATGCAGATATGTCTTTCACATCTCAATTTGATATTGGATTGGGGCGCCAAAAATCTCGTTCAATTTAATGCATCCAAAACACAGTCATGTTCCTTGTCGCGAAAAAAATCATCAAACACTCATCCTTTGCTTATGAGTGGCCAGGTTTTGCAAAGCGGGGACACTTTTAACCTTGTGGGCGCCACATTTGAGAATAACCTTAACTGGCATAAACACATTGTATCTATAGCCACCGCGGCTTCAAAAAGCTTGATTTCTTTTTCGAGCCAAAAGTATTTTTCTTCTTCCAATTTATACACTTTGTATGTGTCCCAAATTCGACCCTCTCTGGAATGTTGTTCTCATGTCTGGGCAATGGCATCCCCTACAACCCTCAGCATTCTTGATGCCATTTAAAGAAGGGCTGTTCGTCTTATTAATGATCCTTTACTTACTCAAAGACTTCCTTCTCTTGCCCATCGGCGAGCTGTGGGAGATCTATCGCTCTTCTATAGATACTTTTACGGCTTCTGCTCCGACGAATTATTCAGTATAGTCCCTCCTCTTGCAGCTCCCAACAGAGAAACTGTTACGGTTCAATTGGACAGGCCCCGAACTTCCCATTTCGTTCGTTCTTTTATCCCTAGAGTTTCTAGACTGTGGAACCTACTGCCAACGGAGGTCTTTCCTTCCCCCAAATCTTCAAGTTCTTAAGTCCCATGTTAACAAACTTCCTCTTACCCTGCTTAAGACACCCACGGTACGTTGGTATTTAGGCTTTCAGCCTCGTGGATTGTCCAAAGATAAAAAAATAAATAATACAAACAAAAATTAAAACTGAAACTCTTGCTGGTTCCCACCCTTAAGTTTGTTTTTTTAAACATAAAATATAAAATTTCCATTAAAGTTGCCACATTTGACGGTGATGGAAAAAGAAATAAAGAAGGTGTGACAGGCAATATTGGATTCTTGAGTGCCCGGATTAGCATAAGATATCGCCTAATACTTTTTCAACTTAGCGCCCAAAAAAAAGGTAATCTTTAAAAGGTTAAAGAAGGTTGACATAGAGTTTATAAAAATTAAAGCAGGACTTTCAAGTTATTAAAGTCTTAAGATAAGTTAAAGTCGATTAAAAAGGTAAATCTAAAGTGACCTCAGTAAAAAAATTAATAAAACCAAAAATATGAGGACTCGTCAATAATTGACCTTTAAAATGACCATAAAATTTCCTAAATTATGATATTGTTATAATATAATATTATAATAGGCTTCTTTTTTATTCTATTTTATCTATATTTTAACATTGTCTTTTTTTGTGTTTTATCTGCATAAACAATAATTAACAGAAATGTAAAGGTGAGATCAGAGTTCTTATTTTTAGACAAAAATCCAGATACAGGGTATCCGGGAATATGTAAGCAATTTCTCGGATTCATATTTTTATAAGACTTATAAAAGTTATCTGACGAGTTCCTATATTTTTTTCCCAAAGCCCCTAAAGATATGTGTCCTTTAAGGATACCGCTGAAAATCGTTTTTTTTTAATGACTTTGATAGGACTGGGTATATTAATATTATTTTTAAATATAATAAGAACTAATGGTTTCCTTGTAAAATATTTGCCCCCTATTAATTCGCAAGGAGTGAACTAACCCTTACACAATGAAGCTATTTTCTTTTACACCCTGTATAATAAAGAAACTATATTATTTTTGGGTGGCATAAAACCCACTAATAAAAGGTACTTTTGTTCGATGTCAATAAATTAAAGCGTTTTCGACAAGGACAAGTTTTTTTTAGGTGGGGGACATCTAAAACCATTAGTGTAATCGGTTGCAAATAAAAAAACTTATACAAATATCTTCCTTTAAATTTTAACGACACAAAATATATTGTTGTAGCATTGTGAGGGCGTCCCATAATCTTTAATAATTAAAGCTAACAGAATTCATAAAGTAAGAAAAAAACTACGTCAAATCGACATACAAAATTATAAAATACAATCCCTCTTAGGCAAAAAGTTGGTTTTTTCGAAAACGCTTCACTTTATCTCATATTGGATAAAAGTCCCTTTTTTAACTAAGGGGTTTAGCTGTTTAAAAATGCTATTTTTATTCCTTCATTATACAGGGTGTAAAAATAATTAGTACTATTGTGTAAGTGCTAGTCTGCTCCTGGCGATGCAACACCATTTTAAGGAGTCCTTACTAGTATTTATCACAATAAAAAAATATTATATTTTACCAAGTAATATAGAAGTTATTCAGGAAAAACCAATTATTATAAGAGGCATCTTATAGGGGCACATATCTCTGCAATGATGGGCTTATTAAAGAAAATGGTAATTTTCTAGGAAACCGGCAGCGACTCGATTTTGACGAAATTTGGTATACGGGGTTTTTGGGGCGCTGATCACGAATCTGAAAAAAAATTATTTGGCGGAAATGTTTCGTTCTCGAGATAATCCATCATCAAAGTTCAAATTTGAACTATGCTCATTTTCACTATATTCCCTCTTCTTTTTGCACACAATTCTTGATTTAAAGCTAAAGTGTCACACAATATTTGATTTTCACCTTTTAAAATCCTGTTTTTTTACGTTTTTTATATTATTTTTGCATTTTTCGTGGCTTTTCTTTGATAATGCGGCAACCATACATACACATAGGGCTTCATGGCACACTGGGATTGAAATGATTCAAAGTATAGCTATGCAATTTAATGCAATAATAATGTAAAAAATGTAGAAAAACAGGGTTTTAAAGGTGAAAATCAAATATTCTGTGACACTTTAGCTTTAAATTAAGAACTGTGTGCAAAAAGAAGGGGGAATATAGTGAAAATAAGCTTAGTTCAAATTTGAACTTTGATGATGGAATATCTCGACAACGAAACGTTTCCGCCAAATAATTCTTTCAGATTCGTGATCAGCGCCCCAAAACCCCGTATACCAAATTTCGCCAAAATCGGAGTTGCCGCCGGTTTCTAGAAAATTACCAAGAAAATAAAAGAACTCATTTTATCTTTATGTGTTTTATATGAATCTCAGAGATTGCCCACATATTCTCGAATACCCTATATATTTTTTAAGGCACTCTATCACGTAACACTGAATAGCAAAAATGATATTACGAAGGACGACAAGACCTATTGTCAAAGTCATATTTTTTTAACAAATAAAAAAATAAAATAGGAATAAAATATATTATATTAAATGAAATAAATAATGTTGTTTTCTTTTTATATATTTAAAAATAAATTTAAAACTTGTGGGTATGATTGCGGGAAATTGTTGAAAAAAACTTTTTGTAATAACTTTTATTAAATATTTCTTATAGGCAAACAAAAATTATTGTAAAAAGTGCGCGTCATAATACAAAACAGTTGTAGGCAGTTTCGGGAAAGAGAATGTCATACTTTACTGTAGAGAAACAAAATGTTATTAATATTAAGGTTGAAACTGTCATAAATAGGTTGGACAAATTTATTTATTTAATGGTAATTTATTGAATACACACCAAACTATGAAAAATGGGACCGCTTCGGTCGTGGTCCTAGGGTATATGGAGCTGACCCTGTTTAGCCCCATGTCCCAATTTTTAAACTGACCGGTCACCAAAAACAAAATTTAAAAAAACCAAACTCACCGTTATCATAATTAGGTTCAATATTTTTAAAAAATTAACTTAAATTTGAGTTTAAAATTTAAAGTTTACAGTTTGGGATATTCTGACATTATTTCTACACTTATGTCAAAAGTAATATTTTCTTTAGTTTGGCATATTCCCAATGAAAATGCCATTAAATAATATTCAGATTTTTAACACATACCGAGTGTCAGGTCATAGATTTACACTTTTTTGTATCGTTGAGATAAAAATATTTAATAATAAATTCGTTGGGCACATAAAATTTATATTATAATATTACTCTGGATACGCTGCGCCTAACGAATTTATTATTTGTTTAATCAATTCCCTAGATTGGTGCGGTCTAGTAGCTGGGACTTACCGAATTATTTTTTAGCTTTTAGTAGAAAAGAACCGTTTAACATAAAAAGAATACATAATTCATTTAAGATTTAAATTCTAGATATATGGTAATCCTGATATAAAACCTATAATATACCTTAATCTATATTTTTAAAAAATGAAGGTTATAAATGTACAAAAGATTTTATGTCAGGAATGCCTAAATCCTAAAAAATAAACAAGCTGTTCTATTTAATATATCAAAGTTTTTACTACTTCCGATTAAACCAGAAGTAATATGCAGATGCGATTATATGCAAAATTGGCATCTTTTAGGTACAGTATATTATTGTAAAATTTAAAAGTTAGCGTGTCTAAAGCTTAACAACTGTCAAAACAGAGAAATGTCACAGAAACGCTCGTTATCGCGTACTTTCCTCCTGAGCAAAATTCATATTTTCTTACATACCTCGTATTCGACTGCAAAAATTATATCTGTTAACTGCATTTAGGTTTGGACCAGGAAGAACTTTTTATGATGAAAAAACTTTTTCAAAAAAAAATAATAATAATAAAAAAAAATCAAATGGTGTGAATTTAGGTAGACACGCTGTATAAAATGATGGATAGTAATTTTGTTACCACCTTGTATATTATGCTTAAAACCCGAATATATGCTGCAACATAAGCTCTTTAAATTCCAGTTAGGACTGATAAATGACGACAACGAACTACGTGCTTTGGTTAATCCGTAACTACATTTTTTTAAGTTTTGTTCTTTCTAAAGCAAATTTCATTATTCCGGCGCTCTAAGCTGATGGAATTTTAAAATTAGATCTTGTGTCACAAAGAGACAAAAAATAATGATAAAAAAACTTGCTTTTTAAACTTAAAAAATTAGATTTTAGCTTATTTAAAATCTCCAGTATTTTAAACCAAGCATTTTGCTTTAGAAGTCCAGTCAATTTAGTATCAAAAACAGAAGCCAACTTACAAAGATTCGCAACTGGCTCAAAAATGTGTAGGATTGTTTAAAACACCAATATAAATAAAATTTTTAAAGTCCAAAAAAACAATTTATTCGTAGACAAAGGTCACAAAAACAGGTTTTTTAAAACTTTCAGCACAACCGTAAGTTTTATCTCAAAATTAGCTTAAACAAAAATTGTACATAAACTATTTTTTTACAAAAAAACTTTTTTTTTTAAAGAGTCACCGTTTTTGAGATATAACGATTCAAAAAGTTGAAAAAGTTGCAATCGTCATAATGTATAAGTACACCACCTACCGCCATTACCAAAGTTGACAGACATTATTCTATTTGTTAGCGTATCTTACATAAAAATGTTTATATATATATATATATATATATATATATATATATATCAGAAGGTTGGGTAAAAAGAAACCACTAACACTGTGTGCTTAAATAAATCTCAATATGCATGTTTCGGTTAAAAATATTCAGAAATGAAAAACAAGTTCGGTTTTTTGACCTTCTTTAACCTCAGCGGCTGCTCATCAAGTTGACAGACATTATTCTAAGAAGGAAGTGAGTGGATAATTCATTAGAACCAGTTGAAACTTTACCCCCTCCTACCTGCACTTGATTTGGCGCTCAGAAATTGGAGCTTAAGAACAAAACCATGTTAGTTAAAGCCATCATTTAAAATCCATAATCTTTAAAAAAGAAATGTAAGATATGGTTCTTCCGTATGATATTAAATATTACCTAATAAAGTTATTTCTTTTAAATTTCTTAAAAAAGTACCTCGTAATGAATCACCCCTTACTTGCCCAGAAACCTTTAAATAAATTGTAAACGCAGCCTAAGCGGTTTTACATATATTTTGGCGCACAATTAGTATGTGCTATGAATTTATTTTTTTTGTGTCGCTCTGTTTTTTTATATAGTTTTGTCGAATACTGCCTACGCTTATTTATAGTAGTGGAAACACAGTGGATTCAACTATGCAAGGAATGTTTTTTTTTTTTTTTTTTTCACCCTTTCGGGGTCATCCCACCCAGGTCCGACGACCGCCCCCTAGGTGGTGCACTGCAGCCTGAAGGCTTATTGTACCTTGACCCCTACTCCTTTTCATTCACACACCATTCATTCCATAACTTGGATGGTTGTTGCTCGGTCCGCTTCCCCGAGCAGATGCAAGGAATGTTACATAAATAATAATTTTTTATTAATGATTCTTCACTCACAGAAAGGCTTCCTCCTCTTGCCCATCGTCGAAATGTGGGGGATTTATCGCTTTTTTATAGGTACTTTCATAGCTTCTGCTCTGAAGAATTGTTCAGTATAATTCCTCCACTCACGGTTCCTAACAGAGAAACTAGTGGTCTGCACGTATGCATTCCCATACGGTCCAACTGGACAGGCCCCGAACTTCCCACTTTATTCGTTCTTTTATTCCTAGAGTTTCTAGAATTTGGAACCTGCCACCCGCGGAGGTCTTTCCTTTCCCCCAAATCTTCATGTATTTGAATCCAGTATCAACAAACTTCCTCTTACCTCGCTTAAGACACTCACGGTACGTCAGTATTTAGGCTTTTAGTTTTCGTGGATTGTCCAAAGAAAAAAGAATACAATAAAGTAAAACTTTACCTTCAACAATGCTGTCAAATCGTTTTGCCAAAAATTAACGCCATAAGGTTGTGATAATACAAAAAAAAACTTATATAACGTCAAATTTTAAAAGATTACATAAAAAGCAAAAATAAAAAAAAATAAATAAAAAATTAAGAGGAAAAAACATTCCGTGTTACTAAGTAAAACATATTCTAGGCAATAAGAAAAATCACCAAAAAAAAACCATTTTATAAACGTGATATATTGCGACGGATTTTTTTATTTGGCCACAGCAAAGCGTGTGTTGTCCTTAGTGGATTAGAGAGGGTCCTTTCTTAAATAAGCGCCCGCACACTTTTAGAGAAAATCGAATAAGCTTTTAAACGATTGAAACTCTATAAATATAGAGTAAGACGTGACGGAGAATGTAAAAAATAACTATGTACATTAGATTAGGCCAAAGAAATCAAGTTCTCTTTTTTTTAAATATATTGAAAATATTGTTAAGGGTGACAAAAAGAAAATATCGAAAAGATTTTAGCCCTTAATATTAATATTTAGAGGTTCCTTTCCTTTAACTTAGATTTCTAATTTGTTATTTTTACGTCAAAGCTTCCTAACTATCAATTGCCTACAAAAATAAGTCTTATTGAAAATTTTCGTCATGACAAACCGTTTTTTTAAATATTCAAGATTTAAACATTAATATATATTTTAGTTTTACCTTTCTTAGGTTAATCTAAAAGATATATTAATGTTTAAGGCTTGATTATCCTGAAACGGTTTGTCTGGCGAAAATTTTTAATCAGACTTTATTGTAGGGAACTTAATCCTCTAATGATGCATGTGCACATTTTTTTTTAACTTGATAGTTAGGAGCCTTGATGCAAAAAAATAAAAGTACAAATAAAAAAATCTAAATTAAAGAAGAGGGACCCCTAAATATTAATGTTAAGGGTTAATATTCTTTTTGTCACCACTTAACAATATTTTCGATATATTTAAAAAAAAAAAGAAAAAAGAAAAATTCGATTTTTTTGGCCTAGCCTTACAGTTTTTCCGGGTTTTGGCGGTTGGAGGAGCTGTTCGGGCGTTTTTAATTCTCGGGGATCATGGAAAGACTTACATTGTCATCTATTAGTGCCGTGGAAGTCTTTTCCGAAGTTCAGAGTGATTTCTAAAACTTTTTTTCTCATGGCACGTGATCACGTTTGTCTATGGCACATGCTCGCGAGGGGGGTATAGAGGCTGACAGTAACCGGTAATAACTGGATATTTGGTCTGCGGTTTTGCAGAATTTAGATGTGCATTTCATCGATAAAATATTATTCGAATTAATTGGGGGCCTAGAGCCGGACATCAAAAATGAATAGTCCCCTATCTTAACTGGACCATTCAGAATGTAACCAGTGACGAAGAGTCGCTTACCCTTTTATTAAAGACAAGTCTTTGTTAGCGAGACGGCGGCTGAGTAAGCAGCCAACGCCATACTGCCTTTGTGCAGAGGAGAATGACTCAGCGAGAACTGCGGCGGTCATTTGGCTGATAAAAATTTTAAATCCTAATGTCATTAAATATGCTTTAAAATAAAAGTACAGCCACTGCAATTTTCATAATTTGTTTTATTTTTATTTAAAGATAGAGCGCTGAAAATGGATTTTTTTAATTTAAAAGATATTCTAAAGTTTTAGTATTTTTTAACTAACTCAGTATATGCATGAGGCCTATTATCAAAATTCTTAATTAGCCTACTGCAACCTTGGAATTATTATACAATTTTGGTTTACCAACAGCTTTTCCCTTTAAGAAAAACAACATCTTACCCAAGGTTAGTTCATATTTATAAAGTTGCGACACATCGTCAACTTTTAGGCAGTTCGAGGTCGGGGACGCAAGTGCACTCCACAGAAAAAATTTGGCAAGACTGGGTAAAATCAAAGCTGATGATCAATCTAGTGGCGTCTAGAATTTGCGCATTTTATTTTTCATTGTTTTTAAAGTGATATTTGTTGAAAGATGTAATTCCAAAAGTTTTTTATTTAAAGTAAAAGAATTTACAACTTAATAATAATTAAAAACTGTTGTGTAAACGGTTACTCTACTAATACAATAAACTGTATATCTCCGGCACTAAACAACATGGCCGAAAAATCGGAGATGTGACGTCATAATACGTCAAAGCAATATGTCGCGACCCTATATAGACCGACTTTGCATCTAACCCATTTTATGTTTATCGGAGTGGTCACTAAGCCGCTTACCAAGTTAGGTTTTTCTTTTGCTACTCAAGTATTCCGGTCTGGCTAACCTTTACAAAATAAATAAACAGCTTAGGTGTATTGCCTACAGACCCTTACCTTAAGGAGAGCAAAAAAACATTTTTATTTGCACTTGGTTATAGGGGCTTTAAAGGACCTAAACCACGTCCTTTAAGAAAATTAACTGTATTTACTTTCCAAGGGAAATGTGTCAAATCTTTGATCAAGAAGGACACTTTACTTTCGTCCTTGCCCGTCCTTGAGTCTGATATTTTTGGGGCTAAAATAATAGATAAAAGAATAAAGTAGTTTTATTTGTTTTATTTTAGATTTAGGACTCCTTAGGCTACTTAAAGTGGATAATAAATTTGTTTTCCCGTGCTTTTGTCTACTAGGGTATTGCTTTGTTAACATGGTTTGTTCTGACACAGCAGTTATTATTGTTTTTATTTTGAAAAAAGAAAAGAGAAAAACCAAAAACGGTATTGGGTTTGAATCGCCCTTAAAATGGATCAAAAGGTAATTTTTAGTTGCCGTGATTAAAAAGATTCTTATGCTAAAGATGCTAAGTTGCTAGTGAGCGGCAGGCCTTAAGGTGTCTTTAACTTTAATAGGTTCGTTCGACTATTTTTTGTAGATCTGTATGTCCTTAAATATTATGTGGCCTTCTTTTTCTATGCTAATAGCTTCTATATTTTATAGACATTGTCCAAATAGACCGACACAATGGCTGATTTTCAAGTTGGTACTTTTTTATCGTTACAGCCTCATTGACAAGTTCCTGTAAGGCAGGCGAAACCAGTCTGGGGAGAGAGTCGTGGTGCATAGCATAGAAAAGCAGAATATTTTCTTTTAACTATCTTTTAAGGGAGTAAAATATTTTGTATATTACACCAAGACAGTAGGGAATTTTTCCATTGTGCTTTACAACATACCTAGCCACTCCGCTGAAATTGATGCTCGTATTTACTGAATGATGGGATTTTAGTAGGGCATCAACCCTACCGCTAGACAACGAAGCTTGTCTAATAAGGAGACAATTAATTTCTATGGTATTTATCAAGACTCGTTACAGTCTCATTGACTAGTTCCTGTAAGGCAGGCAAAACCGGTCTGGGGAGAAAATCATGGTGGATATCATAGAAAAGCATGATGTTTTCTTTCAACTGTCTTTTAAGGGTCTAAAATACTTTGTGTTAATACTTTGTTTTTAACACTTTATATAGTATAAAAAAATGGAGTTTTTTTTAAATAAAAATATATATGACCGAAAATATTTTGTTTCCACGATACAGGGTGTTAAAGTTTTAATAAAAAATGGGGTTTTTATCATAACATTCCTACTATTTCAAATATTTCCACAAAATGTTGAACATTTCTTTTAACCATTACATTACATATTTTGCCGTAAATTAAAAAAAAATACCAGTGGTGTTTAAACAAGATTTGTACTGAATTAAAAACCGAAAAATAGTACGCCACCGCTCTTTTACCAAATTCATATTATATTTCAAAATACTCATTAATTTTGAAGTTAATATGGTGTCCTTGTTGTTTCATACGCAGGGTTGCCAGATTAGGGGATTTTCCCCAAAAATCAGGGTATTTTTTTAGTTTGGGTATTTTTTTTTCTGGGGATTTCTTCTGGGGAAAATAATTTTCATTTGGGGAATTAAAGGGGATTTAAGATTGTATCACTATACTATCCAAACTGCAAACTTTCCAATCTATACTCTTAAAATTCTAAATAAATTCTAATTTCTATTTTATTAAATAATTATTCCCAATCTATTATTTATTAGTGGCGCGTGGCGCTATCTTATGTTAGTGCATCAAACAAATTACCTAACTATTTGTTTTGTCAAAATTGCTTATTAGTGGCACCATCTTATGTTGATGCATTAAACAAATTAAACAAGAAAATTAGGATTCTATATTATCGACCCAGCAGCGTTCAGCCGGTTGTCCATGAGAGCGGTTTTCCGCTCGCGGTTGATAATTCAGCGTTGTAATTGGTTAGTGCAAATTTGAAGGCTTTTTCCGCCAATCACAACGCTGAATTATCATCCGCGAGCGGAAAACCGCTCTCGTGGACAGTAGGCTTTCGGCGTGTTTTTGGTATCGATAACCCTGCCTGGCCTGGGATTCCCAAACGCGTATTTTATCTACTTTTCTGTAGCCGTTGTGTCAAAGAAATGAGCTATGTTATAGCTTATATTTTAATTAACTTTTTGAGGTAATAACATAATGTCTAATAAATACAGAAGTGTGGTGATGATTTTCGTTAGAAAGCCTGTTTTTGGGGATTTTGCTTTGAGCATGTGCATGAAGAACGCATCTTATTTTTAAAACAATCGGTTAATTATTTAAAAAAAATGGGGATTTTTGCTTTTGAGTCGCAAATTTAGGGGATTTTTAAATATCAATTGGGTAAATTGCGCTGACTGATCTGGCAACCCTGTTCATACGACGAACGATTTTCATTTAAAGAAATAAAGGCAATTTATTGCATGACAAAATCGTTTAAATCTGATAGTATTTTATTTCTAAGTTAGGTTTTTGACTTTGTATGAGCTTCCTATACCAACTGACATTTTTTTTTAATAAATTTAAATTGTACGTATGTAAGTTTTTAACCTTTCTTTAATGCAAATTAGACAAGAACGCATTTAACCTACAAAACACCATAAAATATTTTAGCAATTTTACCATGCATTAAAATGGCTTTTATTTCTTTAAACAAAAACCGGGCGTCGCGCGTCGTATGAAAAAATATCACGGGACCAAATTAACCGCAAAGTAAATAAGAATGTTAATTTTTTTTTATCTTCGGACAATCCACGAAGGCTGAAAGCCTAAATAGTCACGTACGGTGTCTTAAGCAGGGTAAGAGGAAGTTTGTTAACACGGGACTTAAAAACTTGAAGATCTGGAGGGAAGGAAAGACCTCCGCTGGCAGTAGGTTCCACAGTCTAGAAACTCTAGGGATAAAAGAACGAACGAAATGGGAAGTTCGGATCCTGTTCAATTAAACCGTATAGGGATGCATACGCGCGGCACCACGAGTTTTTCTGTTGGGAGCTGCAAGAGGAGGGACTATACTGGATAATTCGTCGGAGCAGAAGCCGTAAAAGTATCTATAGAAGAGCGATAGATCTCCCACAGCTCGACGATGGACAAAAGAAGGAAGTCTTTGAGTAAGTAAAGGATCATTAATAAGACGAACAGCCCTTCTTTGAATGGCATCAAGAATGCTGAGGGTTGTAGGGGATGCCATTCCCTAGACATGGAAACAATATTCCAGAAAGGGTCGAATTTGGGACACATACAAAGTGTATAAATTGAAAGGAGAAAATACTTTTTGGCTCGGAAAAGAAATCCAAGCTTTTTTGAAGCCGCGGTGGCTATAGATACAATGTGTTTATGCTAGTTAAGGTTATTCTCAAATATGACGCCCACAAGGTTAAATGTGTCCCCGCTTTGCAAAACCTGGCCACTCAAAGGCAAAGGATGAGTGTTTGATGATTTTTTTCGCGACAAGGAACATGATTGTGTTTTGGATGCATTAAATTGAACGAGATTTTTGGCGCCCCAATCCAATATCAAATTGAGATCCTGTGAAAGAGATATCTGCATCGCCCTGCGTTTGCTTTCCAAGTCGGGTTGAGAGATTGGTTTGGGAACCTGAAAAGTGGAGTGAAGGGCACTATCGTCAGCATAACTATGAATGGGATTGGTTGTGAAAGAAAGAGGATCGTTGATGTGAAGAAGAAACAAAGTTGGTGCTAGTACTGAACCCTGAGGCACTCCAGCATTAATTTCGTAAAAGCTTGAAGATTGGCCATCAACAATGACTCATAAATAGAATATAAACTAATACTATATAATAATAAACTATACGTCATAAATAGAATATAAACTAAAAAAAGCAGTGAAGTCCTATTTTTTTTTTGTAAAAATTTAATTAAAATCTTGTTCAAACGCCTCTGGTAAATTTTAGTTTTAACCTTTTACAGCAAATAATGTAATTTAATGGTCAAAACAAGTGTACCAAATTTTTGTAAATATCTGAAGTGGGTGGAAAATTGTTATAAAAAAGCCTTTTTGATAAAACCTATGCACCCTGTAACTTGGAAACGAAGCATTTTCAAACATAAATTTATTAAAAAAAAAATGATTTTCTTGCAGTCTATTCAGTTACTTAAGTACTACTAGTAGTTGATCAGGCAAGTGAAATCCAATGCTGTTTTACACAAGATGCGTTTTACTTACCTGATTTTGGCAACAGATGATCCGCAATGATATAAATATTTAGAATATTATTTAAAGACTCTTTTTTGACCTCCGGACAGTGCGGACGTGCGTAGAGGACTACAAAGTTCTTCCCGGAGTGGCGGCTAGATGTGTCGTACGAACGTTTTTACCTTCGGGGATCAAGGAAAGATTCACGCTAAATTGACGGCATCTTTCTTCTGGATCTAAGCGCTGTGAGCGAAGATTTCTATAAGCTGATGGTATCCTGTTTGGTGGTGAACACGAGGTATTTCTCAAATGGCGGGAAATGGATGGGCGTGCCATGGGAATTGTTAGTAGTGAAAGTGAAGGTGATACGTAATACCAGTAGCGGATCTTGGTTTGACAGCCGACAATTTATGCATTGCATCGATTGTTGAATTCTTTGTTTTCTTGTTGGAATTTCTGGGAGCTACGAGCTCGATTATCCAGATTCTCCGCCGACGAAGCCCTGGAAGGCATAGTCCGGAAGGGGGAGAGTGGTGGATTGGACCTGAAGGGACCAAAACCAAGAAAAAAATAGAGAGAGAGAATATTATTTAAAAAGCAATTTTTGATCAAATTACCTGGTTTTTGCACCGAGGTCTTCAATTTAGTTAAATTTTACACCGCAGTTTCATTGCACCCTGGCCACAGAGTATCAATATCAGTGTTAATATTACGTTTTAGCAAGTTTCAAGATATTTAAGAGCCGACGTACTTTTTAGTGGTCTTGTATAGAAAATTATTATTATTTTCTTTTTGATAAAAAACAAATAACTAAATACAAGTTTTAATTTAAATGCATCAAGGCTTAACTGTAAAACAATGGTAAATCGAAAACTTTTACACATGTCGAAAATTTATTTTTGTTGGTAAATCCCGGAAAATAAATGCAATGCAATTTCAAATAAAAAGTTGCTCGAATCGAGTGGATTACATTTATTTTGCGTATTTGTTTCCGTAATGACCATTTTATATGTGCTGCATATTAAATTTTATTCATACGGATTATCTAAAAGAAGTAGTATTTACCATAGTCTGGGATCCAAAGCTGTTTTGTGGCTGATCAATGTCCAATAAATTTTAGAGTGTATTCTTTTGGATTTTGACTCGCTAAATTCGAATTTTAAACTTGCTTTTGTGTCGAAAGTGACGGGAATTTGTTATGAACAATTTAATTGTTTAGAAGGCTCTAGCTCCTAAACTAAAAGAGATGGAAACATTTTTTTTTAAATAAAATTTGTTTCTTGAAAAAAGGCTAGAAAATACCGTTTTATAGGCATTGATCCGATTGTTAGAACCGCAGATATGGCAAAATTGGTGCAAAAACATTGCAAAATGTGCAAAAATTACGGCATTTAGGTAAACTTTCACTTATAACTCGGCTTGGTTAGGAGTACAGTAACTCTGTGATACCTTAAATTAAAGGGAAAATTACAAGCTTCAAACCTGTTCTAATTTTTAATTAAAATATTATTTATAGCAAAGTTATTACAATTTTAAACGGATATGTTTTAATAAAAAGGCATATAATTTGTTTATATGGTTTTTTAGCTACTAAAAGTTTACATTATAGCAAAGCAAGTTCCATATTCAAATTGTACGATTCAAGACAAAGAATTTGGTGTATAATATGTATTATTTAAATATATTTTTAATATGATAAATCAGTTTTAAAGTGCTCGTGTCGTTACGCGCCGAACGGAACGGATATGTTTTAATAAAAAAGGCATATAATTTGTTTATATGGTTTTTTAGCTACTAAAAGTTTACATTATAGCAAAGCAAGTTCCATATTCAAATTGTACGATTCAAGACAAAGAATTTGGTGTATAATATGTATTATTTAAATATATTTTTAATATGATAAATCAGTTTTAAAGTGCTCGTGTCGTTACGCGCCGAACGGTAAAACAGTATACCGGGTGATGCATCGCCGGGCGGGGCATAGGAAATCCCATGTAATTTTTAATGGGGTCAATTATTGGCTCCCCTAATTATTTTAGAAAAAATTCTATTGAAGTTTATTGAAGAGCATGCAAATCTACGTCCATGGTAAAAACTTTAGATTTTTCGGTTAACCCGTTTGCTAGTTGGATGCTAAAATATTTTTAAAAATTGTTACATTATTATCGCCTCATATTTATGAACAACAATAAAATTACCAGTTAAAAAAAAGTTAAAGTTTTTGCGTAAAGATTTTACTATTTTAAATGAGAGACCTCGTGTATTTTTCTTTATTCGTTAAATTCCATCTTTATCTTTTAAAAAAGTTATAATACTTTAAATAAGAACGGATTTATTGACATTAAAAAAATACTGCTTGGCAATTAAGAGTTTTAGTTACCAAAAAACCTTTTCTTTATACAGGGTTACAATAAAAAAATGTGAATATTGTGAATATTGATAATAACTCTTAGCTTATGTTGGATGTTATCGTCCGAGCAGAGTGAACTTTACGGGAAGTCGGTTTTAATGAGTAGCAGCCAGTGACGAAGAAATCAAGAATACGCTTTGAAAATGTATACGAACGACGTGAGATAATTCCTCCAGTCCCCACAGGCAGGTGGAACTAGCCGCTAGGGTCCCGGACTCGAGCTTCATGGGTTTGCACGCTGTGCACTCGTCTGTTCACTCAGCACCCTCTCCTTCCAAGTAATGAATGGCAGGTTACGGACACTTGGTCTGGTTCCTACTGTACTGAACAATCAAGTGTCAGCTGATCGATCGCATACCTTCCCATTGCAATACCTTGCGTTTCTTCCTGGCTAGGACTCATCAGTAGGGTGTGGGGTAAAAACCTATCTACCCAAACCCTAGACACGATTAACCTTCCAGAGCCACGGTTATCGTCATGGAGTTTCTTCCACAGTGCACCCCGACGGGCCATGGACGTAAGAATCAACATTCTCGATGACGATCCCGCCGAAGGAAACTCCATGACGATATCACCGGAAAGTTAGTTGTGATAGGGTTTGGGTGGATAAGTTTCTTACCCGATACCCTCCTAATGAGTCCCAGACAGACGAAACACAAGGAATTGCAATTGTATTTTTAGATTTAGGCATTAAAAATAGTTAGAAAATGTAGAAATAAAATTTAAAATTAAAGATATTGATGCTCCCGATATATTGTCTTTTTTAGATTATGCTTTCACAAAATTTATCGCATCATTTCGGAGCATTTGCCTTTAGTTTCCTAAATATTATTACCTCTAAATCGTGCTTAAAATTCAAAGCGAGCGCCAGTTTTGTTGAAAATCGAACATGCAATTTCTGAGCAGATAAATCGAGTACACTCAAATGAAAAAGCTGTACTATAACAGATGTAAACACAAATTAAAAGAACTATTTTTATAGCTTGTATAAATCATAAAGTAAAGCTAATTTATCAAATATTGTTTATACAAAGTGTCCATAATATGCGGGCAATCTTCTAGATTCATATAGACCACATAAAAATAAGTTCCTATACTTTTTTTTAAACTGACCAAGTACTGTGACCTAATGACGAATCGTTACCAATTCGTGACCAATCAATATTAAAAGTAGAGTTTCGGGCTTCTATTGTCTTTATTTCATTTATTCACACAATGTTTCGGGCAGTACTATCTCTGTCCGTTTTTAAGTGTAAACTAATCTAATTCCTAAGACTACTGCGTTTTATACAGTGGGGAAGACCATTCACCCGTGATGAAGTTAGGTGCGATCAAGCGTGAGGTTGCGCACCTAGGACGCTAGCATTAGTTTGCTTTAAGATTGTTTTCCAAATGTTTGGAATTTCCACACTTGCTTTGCTTAAAATACCATCATTGTTCTTAATAATGACGGCATCCTTAAATTTACTCTTTCACCAATGTGGTTCCCTGGGTATAACCCGTGCTTCTGGCCACTTGATGTTATGTTGTTCAGACCAAACATGGTCAGCGATCCTAGATTTTCATCTTTCGCCCCTTTGTGTATGTTGTTTGTGTTTTGCTATTCCAACATTTAAAGGACGTTTTGTTTCTCCAATGTACAACTCTCCGCATTGACATGGTACCTGGTAGATGCATTCTTTCTCCTGTTTAGGCGAGTTGGGTTTTTTCTTGGCAGGTTGCTTCTTAATGTACATAGATCCGGATTTAAAGACAGTTTTAATTCCATATTTTTTGGTTATTGGTCTAATCTTTTCAGACGTTCCTTTTACATATAAAATTCTTAAGAAAGAGAGAGTGCATCTTGCTCAGGTTGTCGCACTATTGGTTCCACATTACAACTATTTATAATCTTACTTATAGAACTCTCAGCATAACCATTCTAAAGCAGGTCCATTTTAATGTTGCCTAGTTCAGCATCCAGAGTTGTTTTGTCGGTACATATTGTGGTCGTACGTTTACATAACGTTTTGGTTATTCCTAGTTTGGTTGCTTCAGAATGGTTTGATTGGAAATTAAGATATTGTCCCGTATGTGTGGGTTTTCTATATACAGATGTGCTAATAACTTCATTTTGTCTGCTTACGTGAACGTCCAGAAAAGAAAGACATCCATTTTTCTCTTTTTCTATGGTTAATTTAATAGAGGTATGTATTAAATTTAAATAATTAAGAAAGCAGTCTTGCTGTTTGTCGGTACCATTCCAGATTATAAAAGTATCGTCGACATACCGAAGCCAGATTTTTGGTTTGACGATTGCGGTATTAATAGCATTGGTTTCAAACCATTCCATATAGATGTTCGCCACCACTGAATATCCACTGAAATGGAAGTCCAAAACTCTTTCTTTAATGTTATTAACGAAGCACTGTCTACCTCATTCAGACATACGTCGTAACCAATTGTTACAGCATGAAACGACTTCCGAATGTTTAGGTGCGAATTATATTTATGTAGCAATTGGATGTCTTAAAATTTTAAAATCTACATATTTAATAAAGTATCGTTGACTAAGTGCTAAATACCTATAACCCATTCTCCAATAAAATTGTAACTAGCTTTTGAAATTTGTTTTTTGAATCTAAAATTTTTAATTTTGAGCCGCTCTTAATTTGTTTTCGTCCTTCGCCAAGTTTTTGAAAATATGCAACTCCAGATTCAAGAATATCAGCAACGTGAAAGATGTCACTTGGACAACATAATTTTTAAGTCATACATCATCATCAATAAAATATGTGTAAGTTTTGTAATTTTTTGTAGTAAATTCATGAAATAGGCACTTGGAGCGAGCAATTTTAATTTTGCTCTGCACCAGGTCAATTAAAATTCGAACTAAATCGGTGCCAGGTTGCTTTTTGTAAGAGCAAGAGCGAAATGCGCATTGTCACCAAGCCCGGATGAGGTATCGCGTGAATAGGACTTCAAGCTAAACTGCTGATCTATAGGATCTGTCACAAAATGTAACCTCACAAATAAACTTTCTGTCTTTTTTATGTTTTCTTGATTATTTATTTGCAGTCTGCTAATTCACTACCCATGGTCTTTCTTTCTTAAAATATTAATTACGTCACATGAAAAAATTACTCGCACCCGAAAAGTAAAATATTATTGTACATTTTAAGTTTGAACGTTCAGTTCCCTGCTGCGACACTGCCAAAAACAACGGTTTCACAAATTTCGAATCCACCGAGTGCAATATCTGCACCGTGAATACAAAAATTGATTGCTCAGAGTGCGGGAAAATTCATTGAACACGCACGTTTAGTTTTCTATCTGATCGACGTATATCAGTTATTGTGGACGGCCATTCTTTAATATTTTACCAAATTAATGCTGGAGTGCCTCAGGGCTCCGTTCTGGCACCAACATTATTTCTTTTACACATCAACGACCTTCTCTCGTCCACAACTACTTCCATTCATAGTTTCGCCGACGATAGTACCCATTACTTCAGTTTTCAGGTTCCTAAACCCATCACTAAACCTGATTTGGAAAACAAACGCAGAGCGATGCGGATATCTTTATCGCAGGAACTTAATTTAATATTGGATTGGGGCGCCAAAAATCTCGTCCACTTTAATGCATCGAAAACACAGTCATGTTCCTTGTCGCGAAATGAGTCACCAAATACTCATCCTCTACTTATGAGTGGCCAAGTTTTACAGAGCAAAGACACCTTTAATCTTGTGAGCGTCACATTTGAAAGTAACCTTAACTGGCATAAACACATTGTATCTATAGCCACGGCAGCTTCAAAAAAGCTTGGATTTCTCTTTCGAGCCAGAAACTATTTTTCCCCTTCTCATTTATACACTTTATATGTGCCAAATCAGACCTTGTTTGCTCATATCTGGGCCATGGTTTCCCCACAACCCTAAGCATTCTGGATTCTATTCAAAGAAGAGCTGTGCGTCTCATCAATGATCCTTCATTTACAGAAAGGCTTCCCTCTCTTGCTCATCGTCGGGCTGTGGGGGATCTATCGCTTTTTTATAGGTACTTTCATGGCTTCCGCTCCGAAGAATTGTCCAGTATAGTTCCTTCACTCACGGTTCCCAACAGAGAAACTCGTGGTTCCGCGCGTATGCATCCCGTTCTTTTATCCCTAGAGTTTCTAGAATGTGAAACCTGCTGCCCGCGGAGGTCTTTCCTTCCCCCAAATCTTCAAGTATTTAAGTCCCGTGTCAACAAACTCCCTCTTACCTGGCTTAACACACCCACGGTATGTTAGTATTTAGGCTTTTAGTCTTCGTGGTTTGTCCAAAGATAAAAAAATTATAAAAAATTGCACTGCACTGCCAGGGTCCGAGCTTAGTGCGCAGTAGGGCGACGACGTGAATTCACTATTACTGAATGTTAAAGGCCCACCCTGTAGTTGCTGGTGTTTAAATTCCAAAATTAAATTTCATGCACCAACGTCCACTAGTTTCCAAAATGAGTTTGCTGGGGATCAGACTGAAATAATAATTTTCCAATATATTTGAGTTGAGTTAGTTTCAAATTTATTTGGAATCTAAATCATAAAATAGTTTAAATTGATTTATCTATACTTCAATACGGTTATACATGGGTTTGGATTACCTGAATATATTTAGTGTATGTCCAAGTTGTTTTAATAACAAGTATAATTATTATTTTATATGTTAAAAGTGGAAATAATTCTCCACTTTAGCGAATCATATACAAAACTAAAACTTCGTTTTTATAGCTATTTATGTATCAAGGGCGTTACTAGGACTATAATGCCCTGAAGGTCGAAATAGCCCCGAGGCCTCTGGCCCGAGGGCTAGATTTCGACCTGATGGGCATTATAGTCCAGTAAAGCCCGTGGTGCATACAATGCTTTTATGTTTTACCCAAAAGAGTGACTAATTACATTATTTATTCGCAATATAAAAATAAGTTGCACCTGTACCTGTATACGTAAGTAGATAATGAGTGGTGTTAAGTTTGACTTTGATGTTTCTATCAGTTAGTCAGTTGGCATTTTTTATTTAACGATTTGCTCAAAATGGAAGAAATTCCACAAAATATAAGAGAAAAGGCCATAAAAGCGACCGAAAATCTTTTGCCAGTTAAATCAAGGCAACAGTATGATCGGGAGTATGGCATATTTGGTATTTGGTAAGATGCGAACGCAATTCTTCAAATAACCGAAACCGTTTTAATGGCATATTTTCAGGAACTGGTAAGTTATTGATTTTATGTTAATACATATGTTTGTATAAACTTGATCTTTATTGTGAGAGAAATAAAATTGGATAAGCAATAAAATTTCCATATTAGCGCATTAGGGCATTATAAGCGGGCATTATCATAATACCCGCTTATAATGCCCTAGGTGTGATAGCAGGTATTATTGCTACCATAACATATTCCGTTTCTAAGGTATTACAGATCAATAATAGATGGGTGAAACATAAAACAGTTAATAGAAAAAGGTGCAAAAACATTATTTTTTTCTTTAAAAAGTCCACACAGGCAACATGATGTAAAAACAAAAATTATCAATAAACAACAATTTGCCTCTTATTAAAAAAAAACTGAGCAGTTTTGTAATTTATCAAAATTTGTAATTTTTCTTATTTACCAAATCACCGAAATTGCTTATTTTTTAATTTTTGATTTTATTTTTTATTGTTTGTATACTTTTTAACAATAAATTAAAGTGGTTTTTTCTCGAAAACAAAGCAAGATGCATAGAAAATATAAGATACTTAGAAGCTGCATCTTTAATTGCGTAATCGGAAAAAAAATATACAGGGTGTTTTCTAATTAAATGTCAATATTGAAGGAGGTGATTTTGGGTTTATTTTTAGAAGAAAACTTTATATGAAGGTAAGTCCCAAACGTCTTAAATTTTAAGATACAGAGTGTTAAAATTTTCAAAAAATCTATTCTTTTAAATATCCTAACTATTCTTTCACCCAATTTTGTTTTTAGTTGGCAATAATATTAATGGCATTAAGGGAATTATTTATCACAAACTTAATTACAGTTAGTAAGTCCAGTGGCGTCTCGTGAGGCAACTGAAGAAATATTTCCAACACAAAAACGGTACGCCACTGACTGTGTAAATGTGTGTAAAATGTTTGTGCTTTCTATATTTTTTTCGTATCTTGTTTAGTTTAAGAGAAAAAAAAATCACTTAATTGCATATTTTTAGACCATAAAGAAAGCATTGCGGGATCTTTTCTTTTCAAAATTTGGTTCTATAATTTTTAATTAGCAATTATGTCACAAAAATTAAAAATACTAATTTAAACAATGTTTATATCCAGTATACCAGTTTTTACTAAAATAAGTGTTTTTGGTTTTTGAAAATTTTAACACCCTGTATCTCAAAAGTTAAGACGTTAAGGTCATACCTTTATATAAAGATTTCTTTTTAAAATAAACCTAAAAAGATCCCTTTAATATTGACATTCAATTAGAAAACACCCTGTATAAAAACTTTATAAAAAGTCAGTGGCGTACTATTTTTTTCAGAAATATTTACTGTGGCGCCTACTGAGACGCCACTGCACCAAATAATCCCCATCTAGGTTGAGCTTCACAAGTGCCTTATTACATTAAATTAGTGTATTAAATTTTATCTGAATCGGTTAAAGAGTTTTTCATATATTTTAAAAAATCCTACTTTTTTAAACTTGAACACCCTGTATCTCAGAAACAAGGCATTTGAAAACATATGTTTACACTAAGGATCTTTTTTTAAATAAAAAGGTATGGGAAATCACCCCTTAAGTTTCGTACCGTAGGCGTGCGTAGTTAGTATTGTACTTTAAGATTCTAATTTTTTAAAAAGAAAGTTTCAGCTAAAAGTACTGTTTAACAATAGAAGTATTCAATTAAGCCACAAATCCAATAGGATTTACCAGATTCTAACTAATTAAGTATCCCAATTAAAAACACTTTCAATACCTTTAAAGTAATAACAGACCGTAACGTTATACCGGCCATTAAAATCATTAGAATTCTACCTTTTGGAGCAAAAGTTATGGAAATGTAACTTAATTACATGGGATCGTTATATTTCAGTCTCCGATTTGGTTTCATCGAGATTTGGTTTCTCTCAGGCTGCAAATAATAGCGAAATTTTGATATCTCATTAGAGACATTTTGCACCTCTTAAAATAACAGACTTTTTCCTACGACCACTTGTGAAAATAACAAATAGCACACTGGTTTCATGCATAGAAAATGCGTTATATCACACCAGTGTTGCAAAGTACTTTACAGCACTAGTGTTGCAAAATACTTTACAACACTCGTGTGATATATATTATGATGTCATTCTAAAAACTACTATTGGTTTTGCTAGTGACATATTTATTGTAATGATGATAAAAATAGCATACATACATAACCACAAAAAACAACTTTCACTGACAGCTCGCTCAGTGGCACAGTATTGTCAGGTAAGTAGATCAAATTAAAAATATCCCTCCTACCTTTGAGCATGCACTCTATAGAGGCAGCCTTGCCGCTTGACCGTTCGACCTAAGGCGCCAGAGAAAAAACTCCTATAGATCAAATTCCTTTCTCTCTGTCTTCGTGTACTCAAACAACCAGTTAAACCTTTTTTTAATCCCTTAAATAAACCTGAGGCGAATACACACTTTATAAATCCACTTTCTTTTATCCATTCGTAAATAGAATCAGACCCTTCCGACGTTGCCAAATGCTTTCCATATTTTACATGGTATAACGGACGTTTAGTAGTCGTTTTTTTCTTA
Source organism: Listronotus bonariensis (assembly GCA_014170235.1). Classification (NCBI taxonomy): domain Eukaryota; kingdom Metazoa; phylum Arthropoda; class Insecta; order Coleoptera; family Curculionidae; genus Listronotus; species Listronotus bonariensis. The sequence goes on from JACEGR010000585.1 coordinate 91,369, forward strand.
CTTTTAGGACTTCAGGTTATGCATTTACAATTTTCATATTTTATATTTTTTCTCAAAAATATAAGACAAAAATGTAATTTTTACTTAATTTTACATGTGATGTTCAGTTTCATTAACTCGGTTTACCAATTTTACCCCACCCAGCACCCTTTTTCACTCCCCGGTCCCGTAAGTTTGTTTACTGATATTTTTTAAAACGGAATATTTTGGATATGCGCCACTTACGTTTTATTTAGAAGAATGTCTAAAATATGTAAGTATCAATAATTTTTAAAAACTCTTAAAATAGCAGAAAACCGTATTAAACTATTACCGTTATTACCTAACCAAACCATACAATTTTTATAAGTAAGGGCCTTTTTAAATTCCAAAATGATAAAGGTTATATAATGCTTCTAGGTAGGTGATTTTCGATGTAAAAATATTGTCAAAACAGTATAATATAGCAGTGAGGAAAAGTACATATCACACTAGTGTTACAAAGTAAAAATCACCCTAGTGTTGCAAAGTTCTCAATTGTTTTTTATTTTTTCTGTAGAGACAAACTTAAATTTTTTTTTGGTGAATAATTTGTGGTCGTAGGAAAAATAGTATACAGTACTCGTGTGAAAATGACTTTTTCAACTCGTGGGTTTGTCGCACTCGGCTAACGCCTCGTGCTACAATATTCCCACTCGTGTAAAATTAGTCATTTTCCACACTTGTAATGTAATATACTATTTTTAGCCTCCTTATATGGTTATCGTTATTAAGCATAACGATTACGGCAGCAGTTTTGGACGCGATTTATGAATTCCTACTGCGTTTCAGCACTTTCCTGGAGTTGAAACGCAGTAGCAAATACGAACAGTATCACCTTTATTTACCTTTTTAAACCCTACGTGAGTTTGGTGCTGCAGTCTGGGAGTAATTTAAAAGCATGCAAATGCATAAGCGGTTTGTAAATTCCTACTGCGTGTCAGCGCCTTCATGAAGTTCAAACGCAATAGCAAATACGAACAGTATCACCTTTATTTACCTTTTTAAACCCTACGTGAGTTTGGTGCTGCAGTCTGGAAGGAATTTAAAAGCATGCAAATGCATAAGTGGTTTGTAAATTCCTACTGCGTGTCAGCGCCTTCATGAGTTGAAACGCAGTAGCAAATATGAACAGTATCACCTTTATTTACCTTTAACCCTACGTGAGTTTGAGGTGCTCTGGGAGGGATTTAGAAGCATGCAAATGCATAAGGGTTGTGAATTCCTACTGTCACTGGGTGCAGCGCCTAGGAGATGACGAGTAGTATCAACAGTATCACCTGCTATTAGTGTCAGACGCGATTTGTGAATTCCTACTGCGTGTCAGCACCTTCATGGAGTTGAAACGCAGTAGCAAATATGAACAGTATCACCTTTATTTACCTCTTTAAACCCTACGTGAGTTTGGTGCTGCAGTTTGAGAGGAATTTAAAAGCCTGCAAATGCATAAGCGGTTTGTGAATTCCTACTGCGTGTCAGCACCTTCATGGAGTTGAAACGCAGTAGCGAATACGAACAGTATCACCTTTAGTTACCTCTTTAAACCCTATGTGAGTTTGGTGCTGCAGTCTAGGAGGAATTTAAAAGCATGAAAATGCATAAGCGGTTTGTGAATTCCTACTGCGTTTCAGCGCCTTTATGGAGTTGAAACGCAATAGCAAATACGGACAGTATCACCTTTATTTACCTCTTTAAACCCTACGTGAGTTTGGTGCTGCAGTCTGGGAGGAATTTAAAAGCATGCAAATGCATAAGCGGTTTGTGAATTCCTACTGCGTTTCAGCGCCTTTATGGAGTTGAAACGCAACAGCAAATACGAACAGTATCACCGCAATTTACCACTCTAAACCATACGTAAATTTTTGTGCTACAGTTTAATAGAAAGTTAAAAGCATGCAAACACATAATTTTATTACGAATGAAATTTAACCTGGTAACAAAAGGTCTGTGCCCAAAAGCATTACAAATCAGTCAAAGTAAATCAAACAGCTCAAGTACAGGAGATAATTAATGCATAACCATTTTTAGAAAAAAGTCATAGTTTATGAGTTCTTTTGGGAATTTTGTTATTACATATTCCGTTTCATTTAAAAGACAATTTTATTTTTAAAAATACTAAAATTAAACTTTTAGTTCTTTAATTGTACATTTTTACTGGTTAGCTATTAGGCTATTTTTTTATTTGTTTTGTCTTTTGACTATTGTTATACAGCAAGTATTTATTATATTTGTTATTTATTAAGCTAATAAATATTTTAAGTTTTAATTTAAATTTCATACGAGGTATTACAAAATGATGTTAGCAAAGCCAAAAAATCTGACAAAACATTATACAGTGCTTGTCTAAATTCAGGACCTCATTTCCTAACTTTTAAATTGTTTGGTATTTTTTCATAAAAATTTGAGGGCTTAAGTGAGACAACATAAACCAAATTTTAGACAGGAAAACACAGATATAAATTTCAAACCCACAGCTGGGCGCCATTTTAAAAGAAAAATTAATTGGAAAAAGTCATACTATAAACTTTCTATTTAAAAAACAAACATTGACACCCTACTTTTAGGTTATAAACCGTTTAAAATTCACATAAAACTAAAAGAAAATAACCGTAGGATACAATTAAATGCAATAAGGCGGTAAAGTAAAAGATTTAAGGCAAGGGCGAAGCGTCTCCTGCTGTCATAATGAATTCCAAATATAAAAACAAATTTGCTTGTACTTAAAACAGGTTACAACATGCGTAGCAATTATAGGGCTGATTTCTGCGTTTGACTTTATAAATTTCTACGCAATATTTGTGCTGGCGCGTAATGGTATTTTTACAATGTTCTAAAATAAAAACTCCCATTAAATCCTCCTGCATTTCAGCACGGTAGGGTGTTGTAGTGTAGTAGGAATTCATAAAACGCGTGTCAGACTGGGTCACCGGGCAACTGGGCAAATGCCCGGGGCCAATTCCTTGGGGCCACTATAGAGGCTACTTACGGAGGTAAAATGAGAAATAATTCCAAAGTAATAAAACAAATTATACAGTGTGGTCCATTAAGTGTGCAACAAATGGAAAACTTTTTATTTCCAAAAATTTTATTTTTTATAAAAGTTGCTGCATGGTTCGAAACTGTATTAGCAGTAGTTGGTTTTATTAAAAGTTAAATAAAATACAGAGTAGGTCAAAAAAAGCAAAAACCGCTTAAGAAAAAATACCCTTATTTTTAAAAATAAAACAAAATGTTAAATAAAAAGTTATTTAGAATCAAGAGTTATGCCTAAATACCAAGTCATGGTCCTTCTATTCAAATTTTTAAAATTATTTGAAAAATTTTGAATTAACCCTTGATGATACAGTTTTTATTATTCTGATTTAATATTTTTTTAAAGCAGTTTCAACCAACTGACTTTAAAGCAAGTTTAATGAAATCAAGGCAGATTTGTAAAATTAAACTGCATTTATATTTTTTAGCTAACCGCTAACTTCAAGTTTGTTACAAGGATATTTAATATGGCCCTAAATTTATGCAAATATGCTTTTGTTAGGGCAAATATACTTTAAATAATAAATGCATATAAAAGTTCCTTATTTACAGTAAAATTTTTATTTCAAATTTTTTGAAAGTGCAGAACAGATAAATTAAAAGTAAAAATAAACAAATGAAAACTTGAATAGAAGGCCATGACTCATTATTAAGGCATAACTTTTAATTTTAAATAACTTTTCTATTTACCATTGCTTGTTTTTTTAAGAAATAAGGGTACTTTACTCCCTAAGCACTTTTTAATCTTTTTGACCTACCCTGTATACCACAAAAGTTTTATTAAAACTAATTACTGTTTAATTACTGTTAATACAGTTTCGGACCAAGCACCAACTTTTATAAAGAATATTTTTTTACAAATTGCAAATAAAAAGGTTTCCATTTGTTGCACACCTAATGGACCACACTGTATAAAAAGATCTGCAAATTACCATGTAATAAAGCAAATTAAATATAAAAACATTTGAAAAGCCCGAAATTATTAATGTTTTCTAAATTATTTTTTTGCAATGAAATGTTTGATTTTTCTTGCAATCATATTTTTATACTACGATGGCCACTTTTTTATTTATTCGCGTTTTGTTTGTCTAGTGTTACCAATTTCTATGTAAAAGTTTAGGGACCAAATACATTAAAAAGCTTAACATATGGGTTTTTTACAGGTGTTAAAAGGGGCAAATTGTAAGAAAAATATTACAAATGGATCCTGTAAGAACAAGAAGTCTTCATAGAGGATTTCAAGCATGATTTACTTTGTATATGTATTTTTTGTAACAAATTTAGCCAAATATCCAAATTTACAAAAACAATATTTAAAACTTTGTTACGTCCTTTTATATATTTAATTACATTAGGTACTTGAGTGTACATTTATTCATTAAAATTTAATTTCAGGTCTAACTATCAAATATGCATACTACTGGGGCGCCATTTAAAACTTTTGCCCGTTGAGCCACATAGTCCCCAGTCCGACACTTCCTGCTATATAATTTAAACTTTATTAATATTTTTGGGAGGATTTTTACATGTAATTGTATAATAAATAACTTTACAATCATTAGAATAAAGGTAATTTAAAACTTTAGCAGTTTTGTATTTATCGTCTCTTTCTAAACATTAAAATAAAAATATCACTATATAAAATCCGTTTGGATTCATTTTACCTTCTAATTAAAATTGGATTTAAACTTTTTCCATTAAAAATTTTATTACCTTCATAAAAAATGTAATTGAAACAGTTATGTTAAACGACCTATGTCATTATTATTCCATCAAGGAGCAGTAAGGTTGCATCCAGAATAGCGCCAAAGAATATCTGATCATTTCGGTATAATATATACAAGCTTTAACAGCGGAAAATAGGTTTACCGGTCGTTTCAAGCCACATTCCTTTTTATTATATGCGAGTTATAAATTTACACCCCTTTAACTTTTTATTTTTTATCGTACAAAATAAATAAAAATATTGATTTGTTGAGTTAATTCTGTAGTTTTTAAATCCGTAATTAGAATTTTACTATCTCTTGGGATATTAAGGGTACGACAAAAAGTATGATTTCTTTAAATGGAACACCCTATATATCATATCACCTATAAAAATCTTTTAAATGGCTTTATAAAACTACTGCATATACTATATCTGTCTTGACTGGTTTCGAAAATATGGCCATTTCACCATAAACATTTGCAACTAGTAAGCCAATTTGTTTTCTGGAAGTTTTTTAAACATAATAATATGTGGCTTTCCTCCAGACAAAAGATTTTCAATAAACATTTTAAGAAAATTAAACTTTTTATATGCTATAAAGAACTGTTCTGCTCTTGCATAAAATTATATATATATATATATATATATATATATATATATATATATATATATATATATATATATATATATATATATATATATATATATATATATATATATATATATATATATATATATATATAACTGAGATTAATTTATTCTTGGGTATAGGTTTATTATGTAAAAATGTATATGTATAAACCTATACCCAAGAATAAATTAATTTCAGTTATTGAAAAATGGTTTAAGAAAAATAAGAAGTTATATATATATATATAATTTTCTTTATTTTCTTGGAAATAGGTTTATGGGTTTGTTTTAAATTAAACTCTTAGTGACGTTTCGCCTATCATAGCAGGCTTTTTCAAAAACTTTTTTATTTTTAAGTGGAACCTACAAAAAGAGTAGAGTTTGTAATAGCAAACACAATAAAAAAAACAATAAATACAATCATTTACAACACATAATTAAAACTCACAAATAGGTTTAAAACAAATAAAAACAATTAAAAATTATCTCACAATAATGATTTTATGGCACGCACCTCGAAATTCATGTTCACTGGTTGAAGATTTTAATGCTAGTGGAAATGATCTTATCTACAATGGAATTCTTATGCTTTTGTTGCTTTTTTATTTAATATTATCTGAAAAAACATTCTTCAAATTATTTTTAATGTTGTAAAAAGGGTTTAGATTATGAAAATAGTTTTAGGTGTTATACAGTGTGGAATTTAATTAGAGATACGTTAAAATATTGACTAGCAAATTAAATTATAGTAGATTTGGCTTAATTTGTTAATGTCTTGCTTGTCATTGACTATATGTTCTTCCTTTTTATGTGAATCATTTCCTTTATGAAAAGTTTGTTGTAGTTTCTCTCTTGGGTTAAAATTTTTGTATTAGCGAAATCAAATTCGTGCTTCATACTTATTTCGTGTTTGTGCAGAGCGGTAGAGGCGTTTTTTGTGTATTTATGTCCATTTAATCTGCTATCCAGGTATTGAGTTGTCATGCCTATGTATTTTTTTGGACAATTTAAACAGGGTATAGAATAAACCACATTTGACTTTTTTTTATTAGGCACTTTGCTTTTAAGTTGGGTGAAGAGTGAAGATAACAGATTTTGGGCCTTGTGACACACAATAATATCATGTTTTTGAAGGATATACTTAATTTTTTCAGATAGTACTTGTGTATATGGCATAGCTACATATTTTTTGCATTATTTTGGTTTATCAGGTTTTCTTGAGTTGTTTTATTATAGAATTTGAAGATACGTTGTTTCATAATTTTATTAATTTGTGCATAAATAAAGTTGTTTTGTAGTAGTATTTTTCTAACCCTGCTCAAAGTTTCTTCTATATATATATATATATATATATATATATATATATATATATATATATATATATATATATATATAATGAAAGGTAAAGTTAAATTTCCAGGATTTAAAATAATTTAACCAAAACCCCTTAAACCTATGTTAAGGGGTTGCAACCTTCTCCGTATAGTAAGTAAAATTTATACATATAATTCGTTTAATAGGAGCGAGAAAACGTGATTATTAACGTTAACCTAAGTAGAACCACATAATATATATAACCAATATATTGCCAATGCCGTGTCGCTGTTTTGAGGCCAGTGTGGAGCGTCGGTTATAAAAATAATTAAATAATTATACAGTGTTTGTATATTGGTTATATATATATGTGAGTAGAACTCATCTGCTTACCTTAACATTGCGAAAATTTTTCACTAATAAATGACAACACATCTTATTCACAACACTGCTTTTTTTATTTGCAAACTGTTTCAGTACAGTGTGTCCGCGGATAGGTGTTGCAAAATTACAAATGGATCAAACATTTTTAGATTTAAAATCGACATTTTGAGAAAACTGATCGCATGGTCTAAAACTAACAAATAGAAAATATTAATTCCATTGGCATTATACTGGGCAGTTTATGATTAAAAAATAATACATGCAAAAAAGTACAGTACTTTTATTTTTAAAAATAGAAGAAAAGTAAGAAAATTTAAATATATATTTTTTTAATTTGTTTCCTCGTGTCGAGTTGTATTTGCTTATGCGTAAATACCGTGAACAATAATAAAATATACCTATTTATTTTTTATTTTAATGCCTGAACTTAAAAAAATTGACATACAATTTAATTGTTTAAAATATTTTTTTATACAATTTTGTTCTATTTGTAAAAATACTGACTAGGCGCCATCTTGGAAAAAATTGAATGGCGAAGAGGGTCGTATGACACATCATTTTAAAGCTCCTATCGAGTTCTTTATAACTTTAGAATATAAAGTCAAAACCTTTACCTACTACAAAATGGCGGTACTTTAAAAACTACCGTAATACCTGATTTGGTTGGCCATATTTGTTAGATATAATAAAAGTGGTATTTGCTTAATTTTCTTTTAAAATTGTTTTTAATGGTGATATGATATATAGGGTGCTTTGTAAAAATATACTTCTATACATATTTTATCCTACCCCATAATAATAATGTAAAATAATTGAGCTGCTTATGTAGCATTTGCAACTTTATATAACAAATTTTTTAGGTATCCTAACGAAAACCCTTTTTTAAAAGGGTATATTTTTTCTTTTATTTTTTAAATTGTCAACGAACTTTGGTATTTTAAATTTGTTTGTATTTAAAAACGATTGTAGGATGTTTTTTGATTATTTATTTTAAAAATTTCTGGAAAAGGCCATTAGGTTAGACAACATACAAGTTACAGTAAAAATTTAACTCTTATTTTACAAAATGCGGTATCATTAATGTTTCTTAAATGTATTTTGTAGAAAACTGTATTTAAGAACTTTAGGAACAAGTCATTATAAAAAACCATTTGGTTACAAAATAAAAATTACAGAATTCTTACGTTTTTCTTAAAGCTTTTAGACGATTTCGTGCCAAGATACCCTAACTTTATGAAGATGGGGCAAAATTTATTATTCTTTTATTTACCCCTTATATAGTGCATTGTAATAATACCGGGTAAAGAAATAAAATTTATTTCTATTTATTCAAAAAGGTGTGAGATACTCCCAACTGTTTTTGTTTTATGTTACAGAAACACGCAATTGTCTGTATAAGTTTACGATTCTTTTAATATACCCGCTTTACATACGGAGTGTCACAGAGTATGTGAAATTTAAGGAGTTATAAGTAAATCCCACCAAAAACAGAAATGTTAAAAAGGTTAGCCAAGTTCAAGACTAATAATTAATAGTTTAAAAAACTAAAAAACACGCTTTTATATGCAACCGAACTAAAAATTAGAAAATAATTTTTCATTAAAAAAATATTGTCATTTCATAGTAAAAAGCGTGGGGTGCATTTTACTATTTTTTCATAACTTTTCCATCATAGATATTTGCAAATATAATAATTATAACATTTAATATATTTATCACCCCACGCTTTTTACTATGAAATGACAATATTTTTTTTAATGAAAAATTATTTTCTAATTTTTAGTTCGGTTGCATATAAAAGCGTGTTTTTTAGTTTTTTTAAACTATTAATTATTTTTCATTTTTTAGTTTCTGCTACTCTTGACAAAATGGCGAAAATTTTTTTAATGAACAAGAGTGGCAAATTTTAAAATTTTTCCAACAGATTGCAACTCACTAAAAAATTTCTTCTTCATTAAGTAGCAAAGTTTGAAATTTTGCCAACAGATGGCAATCCAGGCAATGTTTGGACCGTTGCCAATATATTGCAACCCACTAAAAAATTTCTTCTTCATTTAATAGCAAAGTTTAAAATGTTGCCAACAGATGGCAACCTAGGTGTTGTTTTTATAATATAATGGAATTTTTTTTCCTGGCGATCCAAAAAAGATAACGGGATACTGTTTGCACATTATTGCATTGTCATGTTTCCTTAATACGTGTGCAAAGTTTCAAAGAAATCGAATAGCTGGAAGTTGGTTAAAATTAGGCTCAAAGATTCCGTTACATAGCCAGATAGTTACAACCCAAGTTAATAAAAGCGTGTTAACGGCATTTATTAACTGTTATTGTTCATAAAATTGAACACCAATGGTGCAACTAACCCAATTGTGTAAAAGAACTTATTAATTTTTATTGTTCATAAAAATTGAACACCAATGGTGCAACTAACCAAATTGTGTAAAAACTAAAAAATTTCTTCTTCATTTAATAGCAAAGTTTGAAATGTTGCCAACAGATGGCAACCTAGGTGTTGTTTTTATAATATAATGGAATTTTTTTCCTGGCGATCCAAAAAAGATAACGGGATACTGTTTGCAGATTATTGCATTGTCATGTTTCCTTAATACGTGTGCAAAGTTTCAAAGAAATCGAATAGCTGGAAGTTGGTTAAAATTAGGCTCAAAGATTCCGTTACATAGCCAGATTGATAGATACATACAACCCAAGTTAATAAAAAGCGTGTTAAAAATATGCTTGGCTGTGGGCTTTACAGCAAACAGAATGGATATCTAAATGCCTGCCAAGATCTGTACAAAATCCAAATCCATTACATTACCCTCCATTTAAAACGTTCTTCGGCAACTAAAGGATTATAAACAGTTTCGCGGAGGGCAAATCAGCTAAGTAAGCATTTTAGCTTTAATGATTCTATTGAGTAATATATATCGAACCGATTAGAACTTGCGTTTAGATATTAAGCTACGGTTTCCTAGGACTGTCAGTCGGCGGAAACCGACGCGGTTTACGTTCGCCCAAATTAAATATTCACTTTTAAATGAAACCACATCAAAGTCAATATTTATTTGGCCAAATGTCGGTCGCGGTGGATTTCTGCCGACCGACTGCTTAGGAAACCCAGGCTTTAGGACGCACTTTGGAATAATTTTTTTTTTTGGCCAAGTTTCTAAAACTTTCTACTCTTTACTGGATAATATTGAAAAAAATATGCATTATTACAGATGGTTTTTGGAAAACGAAAACTCATTATACAGGGTGTCCAAGAATATGTGAGCAATCTCTCGGATTCATATAGAACCAGTAGCGGCTCATGGCAAAATATTATAGGTGTTCTGCAATTAAATTACTTAAATAAATAGAATATATTCTCGGCGCATTCACCATTTTATCGAACTTAATCTTAAGTCGATATTCAGTTATCAGGTTTCATCTTTATGTAGGCTGGGTTTTAACCAAAATGAGAACAAAAAATATTTACCGAAATAAAAGTATTAGAAACTTACGTTATTGTTTAAATTTGAGATCAATCCGACGATCCTTCTTCGAAGCGAATCGATCAATAACTCTGTCATTAAAGTCTGTGATTTTTGATATAAAGTCTTTTTCAATGGAAAGCATGGCGAATGCAGTTAAACGATCTTGTGATATGGCATTTCGAAGGAAGGTCTTTATTCGCTTATGTGTAAAAAAACACCTTTCAGCCTCTGATGTCGACATAGGAGTAGTTATTAAAATATCTAGCACATTTTTTGTCTCTTTGAAAGTGCTTTTTAAATTATTTTGGATTAAAGATTTAAAAGTGGTAAACAACCATTTAATCCTCTACAGTCTTCCCTTAAATAAATAACTGATATCTCAGTTTTAAGCCTTCCTTTGTGGGTAAGCTAGTTGCGTAGCATTGAATTGTTCTTCAGTAAATTTATTACAATACTGTACAAAATGTTCAGATGAAAAAAGTGTTGCAGCTTAAAGGTTATCTCTAAAAGCTTAGCAAAAAAGTGTATCAGTCCCCGAAATATTCGAGGATTTGTAAAAATTTCAGTTTCGTCGTACCCTCTAAGTGCTAATTCGAAGGCACCGCAAAATTTTATACCTACAATTTGTAATTTTGAATAAAATATATGTTTTTTTTACTTTCTTATTGTGTATCTGGATATTTCTCCAATATGCAGTGTCCAGTTGAGCTCCTATGTTAACGGTCCCCAATAAAGCATATTCTATCGCATTATGAAGATGATTCTTCGAATTATCGTGTTTCTTTATTTTTCCGATAAATGAATCAAGTCTCTTACACCAACTTCTGACCATGTCTTATCGCCTGCAAAAAGTACACATGGAAAGCAAAAAGGCCATTTTTCCTATTACATCCACAAATCCAGTCATTCCGGGAATAAATGTCTCTATTGAAATGACGCGTAGGTATAAGGTTTTCTCTGCTAACACAGGTTACTTCAATCACGATGTCCGGTAACGGTCTACCACTAGTTTTTAGTTCAAGTTTCTCTTCATATGAATATTTAAAAAATCGTTTAACGTTCACTAAATTATGCACCACATCCATTGTCTATAAACACTAAACACACAACCAAATACGAATAAAAAATATAAACTTTCCGACTTCCACACGCGCGATATAAAAAATGTCCAAGTAACCTGTAAAGTGTTACCGCGAATGCCGCACAACAATAACCAAAATTTACGTATTTTAGCAGCCGAATTTTGCCCAACGACAAGTGCATTCGGCATAGAGGAAATTAAAACAATCGTGCGGCGCACAAAAAGAGTCGCTCAGTTTAGTCAATGCAATAACGTCGGGAGAGACTGAGTATTATTTAAGATGGTCCACTGCGCAGTAATCTATGATGCGTCGTCACTGGGTGAAGATGCGTGTGCCTACTATACTAGAGGTCTCGGCCGGAAACTGGTTATTTTAGTTTTGTTTTAATGGATATTTAATATTTTAATTGTAAAATGATGAATTAAATGTTATAAAAAAATTACAAGCAGCTTAAAAATTCTGGTGGTTCTGCAGCACTGCAGCTCTTATGCACTAGCCGCCCCTGTATAGAACACATAAAAATAATGTGACAAGTTCATTAAAAAATATTTTCCTAAAGTCCTTCTTTACAGAGATATGTGCCAAAGGACGCCACTAAAATCAGTATTTCTTGAATAACTTTTATTTCACTTGGTATAATAAAATAGTTTTTTCATATAATAAGTACCAGTCAGGACTCTCTAAAATGGTATTCTTGTAAAACATTTGCCTTTCTCAGTTCGCCAGGGGTGGACTAACCCTTACACGATTGTACCAAATATTTTTACACCCTGTATAATAAAGGAATAAAAATATTAATGTGAGATAGCTTAAACCTGCAGCTAAAAAAAGGAACTCTTGATAGATATCGATAAAGTGAAGCGTTTTTCGACAAAAACAACATTTTGATGAAATAGGGTTGTATTAATTAATTTTGTTTGCCGGTTCGGCTCCCTTTTATTTTATGTATTTGCATTTGCATGCATTTTCTAGCTTTAATTATTGAAGATTATGGGACCCACCACAATACTGCAACATTATTTTTTAGTTTTGTAAAAATAAAAAAATATATTTTTTAAACCATTTAGTACTATTTTTAACCGAATAACCTATTTCTTTTCGATGTCCATATTAAACAAAAACTTGTTTTTGTCAAAAACGCTTATAATTTATCGACATCTAACAGAAAACACTTTTTTAGCTAAGAATATAAGCTTCCCAAAAATACTTATTTTATTTATTTATTATACAGGGTGTAAAAAAAATTACACTATTGTGTAAAAGTTATTTAGAAATACCGATTTCCAGCGGCGTCCTTTAAGGGCGCATATCTCTGTAAAGAGGGGCTTTAGGAATAAAGTTTGTAGAAACTTATTTCACGTGTTCTATATGAATTCTAGAAATTGCCCACATATTCTGTATATTAATATAAACTTACACCCTTCCCAACATTATTATTTTTTATTGTACAAAATAAACTAAAATATCAGCTTGTTTGGTTAATTCGGAACTTTTCTAATCAATAATCGGATGATTATTATCTCATATGATATACAGGGTACGACAAGATGTATGTTTTTTAAAATGAAACACCCTTTATAATATATTACTACCAAAATGATCTTTTAAAAAGCTTTTAAAAAAATACTACATTTAACATGTATATCTCAATTAGTTTCGAAAATATGACCATCCAAATCTGTAGAATAATTAGTCCTTAGAAGCGTAATAAAGTTACATTTTCCTAACTTTTTTAATTTTTAACACTGTTGTGTTGGGTAGATTCTGTAGAATCCGTATCTTTCATCAAAATGTTTTATCTTAGATATACAGGGTGGAACAAAAATATTATTTTTTAAAATGAAAAACCTTGTAAATCATAAAATAATTGTATCTGTCCTTACACTAAGAAGTAGCAAAAAGTAGCAATGGTAAAAAAATATTTGAGAAAAATAGCGAGACTTCGCGAGCCTTTGTATTGGAAACACAACAATAGCTCTTAAAATTTAAATTATTTTATATTTTTTTAGTAAACTAGGCTAATAATAAACTTAGTAGATTAAATGTTGCACATTTAGGTTTACATGGTAGGAATATGAATAATATAAATTATTGCAAAGCTAAAACACTTTTCATTTAATACCTAATTATTTTTAGTTGTATGATTTTCATTTATTTCTAAAATACCTTTTTAAGTTTCTTATTAACCTAATAGAAGTCGTCAAATTCTTTTATAATTTTGGGTACATGTAGTTTGGAGTATCTACTTTGAAATACACAGCATGAGCCAATAAAATTTCAAAGTTGCTTTTTGGCCAAAATAATGGATTTATATCCCATAGTGGGACGGTGGACGGCGTTACCCGCTAAGCGGGGCTTCCAGGACCTCCACCAAACATAGGTACACTTTAGAATAGCCTGAACAGGCCTGAAACACTATATTTTTACCAGTGCAGTGTAATGATTTTGGTGTAAAACATGCACTATGTATTTACATTTACATACAATATAAAAGTTACCTTTTCACCTCTAGGTCTAAAATAAATGTACTTTAATAAAACTAAAAACACGTTTCCATCAAGACAGAGGTAATAAATAAAACCGCTCAGTTACTTAGTTAAAATTATCCCAATACTACTTTTGTGTGATAATTCAGTATGATTTCTTCTTATTTTTAATCACCTATGTTTGACACAATATTCTGTACAAAAAAATGTCTACCTGGCTGTTGATTAAAAAAGTTTCCAAGTTGTAAACATAAAACTTAGATTATCCTAAATAGGTCCGAAAAAGTAACATCCTCCAGTTTTCTTTGTTTTACGAGTGTGGTGATTTTTTTAAACAACCACCACTGTGTATTCACCTACATTATAAAGTTATCTTTTCATCTATGCGTCTAAAACAAATTTAATTTAATGAGTTAATAAAACATGTTTATTAAGACAAGGGTTATAAAAGGAAAAGCACCATTATTTGGTCAAAATTATCCCCATACTACTTTTGGTAATACATAGGTATGACTTCTTCTTATTTTTAATCCCCTAAGTTTGACATATTTTACTATACAAAAAATGATTGGTGATTTGAAAAGTTAGTAAGTTGTAAACATAGTAGAGTAAAGTGCCCTAATATCGAATACTTTTTTCCTAAGCCTAATATTAACCCAAATGTTTTATTAAATCTGTGATGTTTTTATAACAATACAAAGTATAGGCTTAACATAATCATATATTAAACAAAAATAAACCATTTGCATATTTAAAAATTAAAATAAAAATTTTAAGAAAAATTAACTATTTTAGCTGACAAAAAAACATAATGCTAATATCGGATAGGGTATTCGATATAAGGATAACCCCACTAAATAAGTCATAGAGCCAGAAATACAACAAAAATATTTAAATTTAGTTGGTAATAAGGCCTTGGATACTTAAAGATGGTTGTATTTTAAATAAAGCTAAAAAGTAAATATTTTGTCCTAATATCGAATATTCCATGTAACTATCCGATTTTCTAAAGTGATAATAATAAAATAATTTCGGACTTCCATTATCTATCCTATAGTGATTAAAATCACTTTAAAAAAGGGGTAAATAAAGTATTATGGTGGCTAAATTAATAATATAAAATTCAGCAAAAGAAAAATTGGACATTTAAATATTATTACACATTTAGAGTTCAGAACATATTACAGAGAGGTTTAAAAGCAAAATTTAAAATGTTACTACAATAAATATCGTAAACGCTTTCGTAAATATTATTAGAAGAATATTTTAAAAAACCACTTATTACGTTCTAATTCTTGAAAACTGCGAGAGTAGGAAATCAGGTGACAACATTTCATTAATTTAGTTACATTGTTAAAACTTAGGTAATTCATTTAGTTGATATACTTACTCATTTAACTTTCTTTTAATCAGCCCCGGATCTTTATTTTTTAACGAGGGGCAAAACTTTGCCGTATGCCGCCCCGCCCGGCCTTTTTATTGAGAAAAATTTAAAGAGAAAAAAAATGCTTTCTTTTTAAATATCTATGTATAACAACAAATTAAAAGACGACCAAAAAAAACCCGGGCTGCTTTTAATATTTTTTTTCTTAAATATGGCAACAATTGACGTATAACGTATTAGACGCTTTTGATCTAGCTGTACTTTTAAAATTTATTTAAATACGGTACTGTCTCAACGTCCTTCCAACGGGAAAGCGGCTATAAATTCACATGATTTTGCCCAATACCTCGTTTTGCGCCAGGCGCGTTCCCCTTCGATTTGCTTGCGCACAAACTCATTTTTGCGCATGAATTGTAACTTTTGTTTCACGCAGGTAACAAGCATTGGCTATCCATCGAGATTAGTGTCCTGAACAGGCCCAAAAAACTAATATCTAAGCTAATTTAAGAGAAAAACAATTTGTATACAAATATCATAGTTAACAGTAGCCATCAAGAGATGTTTAAATTTTACCCAAGAGTGGTAAACCTTTCTAATATTACCTTTACACCGAAAGAAATGTCTTTGCTCGAAAAAGGTTTAAAATACTCTCCTCATATGTTTAACAAACAGGAGCTAGAATATTTAGCTGTAAACACAGAAATTGCAATTAACTCGTTAGATAATATAACTATAGAAGATAAAATTGATTTAGCTAAATTGTTTAATAATATTAATATTCCAAATGGTAATAAAGGAGAAATTAAATGCATCATAAGTTTAAAAGATAAATTAGTTCAAAACAACTTAATTCTTTGCAAAGCAGACAAAGGTAACACGGTTACAATTTTAACTAAAATAGAGTATATTAATAAGGTAGAACATTTATTAGAAGACAGCAATATAATTAAAATACCAAATGACCCCACAAACAAACATCAATCTGAAATTATTAAGATACGTAAAGATAGTCCCATTATCACACAAAATCAACCATATAAGCTTAAAGTAATGAACCCTTCGACACCTCTATTATATGGTTTACCAAAAATTCACAAAGAAAATAACCCCATTAGACCGGCCATTTCATATGTTAACGCTCCTTGTTATAAACTTGCAAAAGAATTAAGTAAGATACTACCCGATTTAATTAATTTTCAGTCCCCGCACTCATAAAAAATTCTTTTCAATTTATCGAATTTACGAAGGACCTAACGATTCCAAACAATTCAAAATTAGTTTCTTTTCATGTAAAAAGTCTTTTACCTCAATTCCAATAAAAGAAGTTATAGAAATTTTAAATAACTTAATCGGTGCTTCAAACTTAGATATTAAAACAAAAACAGAATTAAAAAATACAGTTCGAACATGCCTAAATCAAAATTCTTTTAAATTTAATGGTGAATTTTATAAACAAAATGATGGCCTGCCAATGGGCTCTCGATTTCTCCTTTATTGTCGGAAATTTTTATGGCTCATTTTGAAAAAGTTTTATTTAACTCTAATAATCAACTAATTAAACACATTTTTTATTGGAAAAGATATGTAGACGATATTTTCTAAACTCAATAAATAGCAACATTCAGTTCACTATGGAAAAAGGAAATGAAAATGAGATAAATTTTTTGGATATAAACATTAAAAATATTGACAACCACATTGAATTCGATATTTACAGAAAACCAAGGACGACAGACACGGTAATAAATTACGCATCGAACCAATCATGGAAAATAAAATTATCTTCTTTTCATAGTTTAATTCACAGACTTGTCACTTTCCCATTAAGTCAATCAAATTTTAACAAAGAACTCTGCATTATTAAACAAACAGCAAGAAACAACGAATATAAAGAATCACTTGTTGATAAATTGTTAACAAAGAAAAAACAAAAGTTAATTGCTAAAGAGTTTTATAGTATTACAGAACCTAAAAACAATAATTTTAAGTTTATAAATTATATACCAAACATCAGCAATAATGTATCCAATAGGCTAGATAAGTTGGGCTGTAAAACTGTGTCTGTAAATAAGAGTAACCTAGGTAGATTATTAGTTAACAATAAAGACAAAACAGAAAAATTAGATATGTCAGGGGTTTATAAAGTTAATTGCGCAGACTGTAATGCGGAATATATTGGTCAAAGTGGAAGGAGCATAAAAAACAGAATAAAAGAACACAAAACATCAATTTTAAATGGTTTAAAAAACACAGGCATTTCAACACATTGTATAGAACAAAACCACTTTATAGATCTTAATAATGTTAAACTACTCCATAGAGAAAACAAAGGTAAAAATTAAATTTATATGAACAACTAGAAATTAAAAAATCACTTATAGACAATACAACTCTTTCTACCAATGATCAAATAAATTTCGCAGATATGCCAATTATAAATAAATTCATTACCACATCTGGGCCGCATAATAAAACCCCTAATCATATTTTATAGACCTTTTTGGGAAAAACGTGTTAAATGGTTCTGTTTGTAAATATTTCTCTTTTTAAGTTTAGTATACGAAGTACTCTTGATGAAGCCCTAGAAAGGCGAAACAATTGTAGAGTAATGCTCTAATAATTTTTGAAACATTAAAAAGCAATTTTTTCTATTTAGTATTAATACATTATGATAGTTACGTTTTTACCTCTAGGTCTAAAACAAATTTAAATCAACAAATTACTGAGATACATTTTTTATGGCAAGAGTTATAATAGAAAAAGCGAAGTTTTTTTTAATTATCCCCATACTACTTCTAGTAATAATTAAGTATGACTTCTTCTTATTTTTAATCACCTAATTTGATTTCACCTATAATCTATACAAAAAAATGAGTGCCACTTTAATATGCGGTCTACCTGTGTTTTGGGAACTACCGATTATTGGGCCACTTTAGTAAGCGGTCTACCTGCGCATCGGGATCTTCCAAGGTATTAACTTATTATTTGGCTAATATCTATTTACCATACAAGAGATCCCCATGACCAGCGTGAACAGATTGGTTTAGTATGTGCCGAGAAGTCTGCAGTTCCATTGGTACTAGCCAGGGTCAGATGGTAGGTACGGAGGATAATCCTATCCAAATTGATGATTTGCTGGTCGGTGGAAATACAACGGTGGTCGCATTTTAAATGAAGACAGGGCGGCATTATCTAAAGACAGCGATGCCGAGGTGGAAAACAATAGAAACCATGGTGCTAAATGGATAACCCCTGGGTATTCGGCTTAAAAAGAGGAACAGACTGCCGCTACTTTTTCGTAGAGCGGCGGGATAGGGACTCATTAATTTCAATCATTCAACGAGAAGTGCAGCTTGGGTCAGTAATTCACTCTAATGAGTGGCCAGCATATAGGAACGTGGATTAATTGGGCTATACACATTTTACAGTTAATCATCAAGAAAATTATGTAGGTCTGGCTACAGGAGCCCATACACAAGGGGTCGAGAGGTCTTGGTTAGACGCCAAAATATAAATTCTGAAAAAAAGAGGAGTAGCTACCTATTCAGCATTTCCAATCTCACCTGGATTATTTCTGCTGGAAAATATTGAGAAATGAGTCCGAAGATTTGTTTATAGGATTTCTTAATGATATAAGAACTGTATAATAGATAACCGTACATATTACTTTAATAATTGTGACGTATTTTTAATAAAAATAAAACAATACACCAATCTGCCTCTATTCAGTTTAGCTAATGTTAATTTTAGAGATAGTGTCAGGGTTATTATCATATTAAATCATAGATTTGGTTTGTATTTTAAATGGTAGACCGCATACTATAACAGAGACAGGTCGGTAGACCGCATACTAAAGTAGAAATATATCGGTAGACCGCACACTAAAGTAGCACCAAAAAATGTCTACCTGGCTGGTGATTTAGAAAGTTTGCAAGCTGCAATAATATTTAGATTATTTAAAAGATCCAGCACTATGTATTCACACACATTACGAAGTTACCTTTTTACCTCTAGGCCTAAAACGAATTTACATTAATGAAAGCAAAAACACGTATATATTAAGGCAAGGGGCAAAGCACAGTTATCTAGTCAAAATTATCCCTATACTACTTTTGGTGATAATTAAGCGTGTTTGCGCTCTTAGTGGTTTGTTATAAAGGAGTAATTGGCATGTTTAAAATCCCTAACTTTAATTAAATAAAATAAGGTTCTGTTGCTCTTATGCCGTTTTAGTTTGTTAATGGGTTTTTATGATATCTCTGTGGAATATAATATTTTATGTTTAAATATACTTTAAACATAAACCTGTGGTAATGAGTAGGAAACGGATTATATGCACATAAAAAGGTTAAAATATGCATGCAAATATGCATGAAAAGTGGCCGAATACGGAATATGCAACAATAAATGCTAGATTTAAGGAAAAATCTTTATATTTAAAATATTTCCAGTGTTTAATTTACAATGGTTTTTGCTCGAGGAAAGTTCCTTAGGTGACCAAAAATATTTTTTACGCTAAAAAGTTACAAAGCAAAAAATGGTTTTTAGGTAAAAAAACATAAAACCATCGGTTACTTATGCTCTTATTGAAGATTATGTTTTTTTATTATTTTAGAGGGATATTCCTTCTCTCCCGACTCCCTCTTCTCCCTACGTTTAAAAAATGTATAAAATGTAATGATAATATGCATCATTGAAGATATGTTCTGTATTGGTTCGGCGGATTTATTAAAAAGATGTTATTAGAGACGATAACACGCAAAGTCGGATTAAAAAATCCAAAAAACACAAAAAATAAAATAAGTAACTAAAAAACAGGGTGTTCCTTAAACATAACGTCGATTATTAGTTTTTAGTTACTTATTTTATTTTCTTGTGGTTTTTGGTTTTTAATCTGACTAGGCGTGTAACCAAATAAATAACATCTATTTAATGGGCATCATAATTATATTTTACTTAAAATATGCTATTACCAAAGACAATTGTAGTTTCACTATAGACACCCAGAACAATGCTAAATTTTTGGTCATCAGCTTGGACGCTCGTTTCGTGGAATTTATGAAGCGGGTATCCATCGAGTACACACGTAAAGAGTACGTATAATTTGCCGCTTCATAAATTCAGCCAAGCCAGCGTCCAAACTGATGACCATTGTTCTGGGAGTCTATAGTAAAACTACAATTTTTGTCTTTACTATTACTCATGAAAATTGCTAAAATATGCAAATGCGTGAGTTGACCGAGCCCCATAGTACAAGATCCAAATAAGAAGCGACCTTTAGTAATCTGCTTACCAAATGAAAACTAATATAAAAGATAGTATGTTAATTAATGTATCGCGAATGGGTTGCCTAAAATTTTTTGGTCAAAGCTAATAAATAAATAAAACCTCAACATTTTTGACAAACTTTGTATGGGATTAACAAATTCAATTTTTTGTATTTACCAAGATATTGTAATAATTCTTATATACAGAGTCCGTTTTTAAAATTTAGAATTTGCTATATTTTCCAAACCAAAAAATAAAAAAATACCGTTTTTTTTTAATCCCAGGGGTAATAAAAATTACGTATTTTTTGAAACACTTCTATCAACCTCTTAAGCTGCACCACCAGTCACTTTAAAATCTAAAATGGCAACACCCCTTATGCGACACCTCCTTGAAAAGCTTATGAAAAATTATTTTCGTTGGTCATAAAAAATTGGGGTATAGTCAAATACTACCATTAACTAGGAAAAAAATTAAAAATTTAAATAAAATGTATTAAATACTTTTAATAAATTAAAATAATACTCCCTGTAGAGCTAACCTCTCCCCATAAAAACTTTTGATTAGTTTTCATTCTGAATTTTTGTCGAGAAAAAAGTAATAGCAACTGGTCATTGTTGCTAAGCGCTTGTGCAACAGAACTAATCAGAACTTCTTTTGTTAATAATATTCTACAGTGTAAACATAAATAGTCCTCACCCTTTCTAACTTTTGTACCCTTAATTTCTTCTTTATAAAATTTGGGTATGGCTAATGGGAGAATATAAACTACTTTTTGACGTTAAATGATGGCGGATAGGCGCCATCTTAGGCAAAAATTAAATGTAAAGGAGGGTCTTTTGGCACACCTTTTTAAAGCTGACGAGTACTTTACAACCCTAGAATATAAAGTCAATATCTTTACCCACTTCAAAATGGCAGTACTTTAAACATTACCTAAATACCTGATTTAGATGGCCAAATTTCTGAATTTAATAGAGTTAGATGTACTTAATGTCGTATTTTTTACAGCTTTTTAAAAGATCTTTTTAGTGGTGATACTTATAATAATATACAGGGTAGAACAAAAGTATTTTTTTTAAATAGTACCCTGTATATTATATCACCATTAAAAGAGCTTTAAGAAAATACTATATTAAGTACATCTAACTTTATTAGTTTCGGAAATATGACTATCGAAATCAGATATTTAGGCAACTTATAAAGTACCACCATTTTGTAGTGGGTGAAGATATTGATTTTATATTCTAGGGTTGTAAAGTACTCATCAGGAGCTTTAAAATGATATGTCATAAGACCTTCCTTTTTATTTATTTTTTTCCTAAGAGGGCGCCTATCCGCCAACTGGATTGTTGCAACTATCAGTTTTACGTCAGAAAGTAGTTTATATCCTCCCATTGGTCATATTTAAATCTTATAAAGAAAAATTAAGGACTATTTATGTCCACACTGTATATTTACACCTTATAGTTACAATCAGTGACAGGCAACATGACATTTTTGAACACCTTTTGGTCAAAAAATTAATAAGATAGGCACAACATATGCTACATGATTTGCTAAGAATTACCTGTAAAATTGATTTTTAGAAAAATATACAGAGTATTTCATTTAAAATAAAGAGCACAATTGTTTAATAAGAAAGTGCCCAATAAAAGTTAAAACATTAGAAGTCTGCTTCCTATTCAACCATACATCCCACCAAAATTTTTAAATCAAATGGAATTTCTCAAGAAAATTAGAGTCTGCTAGTAATAAAAGTTAAAACATTAGAAGTGTGCTTCCTATTCAACCATACATCCCACCAAAATTTTAAAATCAAATAGAATTTCTCAAGAAAATTAGAGTCTGCTAGTAATTTTTAGGAGAAATATAATTTTAGGGATTATTTTTGAATATCCTGTATTTAATAATTGCAAAATTAATATTAATACAGTCTACTTAAGTACTCCTTTTCCTCAAGGGACCTAACCTCATTTTATACAGGGGCTGATTCTTGGACTCCGTTAAAGAAAAAACTTTAGATGTACAAATGTCCTAAACGTCTTAACTTTTGAGATACAGGGTGTTTAAATTTTAAAAGATGAAAAAATTTCAAAAACCCCTGTTTAGTAAAAACTGTTATACTGGATATAAACCCTATGTAAAGTATCTATTTATTATTTCTGTTACATAATTGCTTATCAAAAAAGAATAGTTAGTATATAAAAAGAAGTTCTTTTAAATAAGTCCAAGAATCATCCTCTTCAACATAAGCATGTCTTTAAAGAACACCCTGTATAAAAGGCTTTTGTTTAGAAAAAAATGATGGTTATGTAATCGCTTGCAAACGTCATTTTGTGTCATAAAAGTCAAGGTTGATTTCAGGTATAGAACACTATACTTAAAAAATATTTAAAATTTTACGCAGAATCCAAAAATAAACAGAATAGGTATAACCGGAAGTTGGTAAAACTGTAAAAATGTTTTGGTTGTATGTTCCCTACTGACCCAATGTTCCCAAATTTTCAAAAATTTCCAAAGACTATTTTTTTTTAAATTGATCGCAGCAGTTTGGAACACCCTGTATATTTGATCGCAGAAAAGTATGTCACACTGTATGTCCGTCGAACAACCGCGATAAATATTAAAATTAAAATATATATGGCGTACTGTCGGTAAGTCGGTATTCTTGGTAAATGATTGCGACCGATAGTCATTTTTTTTTATCATAACTGCGGCCTCAGTTGACCAAGATTCATAGAAGAGAGTGGTTGGCTTTAATGTGTGCCTATCGGACAACAAAAATAAATACTTAAGAAACTGATATTTTTTCAATAAATTATGGTGTTAATTAACCTATGTGTATGTCAAAATTTCTCCGTTTAGCATTTTATAAGTTTGACTCACTATAAAATTTGCATCGCATTTTGTATCCTCCTTGTAGTAATTGTTTCAATATATTGTGTGTTTAAATAACTTTTTAAACTTAGCGCTTGTGTGTTAAGATTTAAGATGGCTAAGTACTCAAGGCTTTATTTGGAAGCACAAAAGTTACGTTGATAAATAGCAGTATTAAAATATCAGTGAGATTAATGAAACGCTACGTTTAATGAGATATTATGTGTATAAACTCTGGAGAAGCATCTTTAGTGTATTAATTATTTTAATTATTTTTTTAGGTCAGCGGGATTGGATGTCTACGTCACAGGTAGAAATATCAATACCATCCCGAGGGTTAAACGTCTAAAAATAGGCCGAAAGTGGCCCAATTTAAACATTTATGTATAGGGAGAATTTCATTTGGGTTAAGTTTAGGTAACATCATTTATACGCTTTTATTAAAAATCGCAAGGAAGAGGTAGATTTGTGGTGGATACTTACAATCTTTTTTTAAATGAATGGTAATTTTATACGAACAAAATGAAAAAAGTAAAAAATAATTTAGACTCTATAAACATAGGTTCTGACAAAGTTAAGTGCTCTTATAAAAAATAATGTAAAAACCTTATAATATTGATAATCTCTAAAAAATATTACCTTTTAAGATTTATACCAATGTATTAGGTAGATCGTAATCTAAATACTAGTTGTCAAACAATTTTAAAAGTCAATGTATTGTAAAGGTCATCAGAAGTCTGATAGTAAAATAGCATTTTTAAATGAAATACCCCGTATATAAAATCGTTATTTAAAAGATATTGTAAAGAGCTTTAAAAAATGCCACATTTGATATGTATTCTAGTATAGGTTTGAAAATATGGCCATCCAAATATAAAAAAGAGTAAATAATACAAGCTCCATTTTATCTACGGAATTAACGTAATTTTTAGATTTACTTGGCCGTATTTCCAAAACTGTAAGAGATACAGTGGCGCATTTACCAAAAGGCTGAGTAGGCTGAAGCCTATGGCGGCATTTTTTAGGGGGCGGCAGACTTTCTTTAGGGGGCGGCAGATTATGTGTTATGAATAATTTTGTTGGATTTCGAATTCAATTTCGTACCTAGAATTGAAAGAAATGGAAGTGAGGACCTTTTTTTTTTTGCTCTTCAAAATTATTTCTGAAGGAAAAAAGAAGAAGAAAGGGGCGGCGAAAATAAAATAGCCTACGGGCGGCAAATATGTAAATGAGCCTCTGAAGAGATAGAATGATAAGCACATTTAGGTATTCTGTCTATCGTTAATAGTTTTTGATATATTTTTATAGACTTTTTAATAAGCTTACTTTTTGCAATTGCCGCGTAAATCTAACAAAAATTAAAACCTATTTTTTAGATTTAAATGCTTTATTTCCGAAATTAATATAGATATACAGGGTGTCTCCACAAGGACTGTATAAAAAGCTACCACAAATTTCTTGGGCCAAAATACAACGATCTACGCAATTTACCACAGTCCAAAATTTGACCGTACAGGGTTTCCAAGTTTTTATTTTATTTTGATTATTTTTAAATATTTTCTTTAATATTAAACATTTTTTCATCAAATTTGGTATTGAAAAGTTTTTTAGGGTTGAGAATCGAAAGCTACCCATATCTTTTTCATAAAATGTATAGGGAGCCACCTGCAGTCCTTTGCTTTTTTTAAATTCCATTACTTTTTTTGCCTTGGTATATTATGGCTTAGATACAAAATTTCTTATCTCCTATAATTTTTGCCTAAAAATCGTCTATTTGGTAAATATCGATACGAGCAACCGTTTACGAGATATTTCAGATTAAACGTTTTAAACCACAGAAAATAAATACCTCATGCTTTATCTGGGGGACCCGGATTTTTTTAAAGCTCTATAAAAAATGCTACCACAAATTCCTTGGGCCAGAATACAACGATCTAATGTAATTTACCTTAGTCGAAAGGTTGCTGCTTTGCAAGATACAGGGTGTCAAATTTTCCATTTATTTTTTACTTGGACACCCTTTATTTCGCAAACGATTAACCTTCCAACTGAGGTAAATTGCATTAGATCGTTGTATTTTGGCCCAAGGAATTTGTGTTAGCATTTTATTAAGCTTTAAGCAAAATCCGGGTGTCCTAGATACAGCTTGAGCGAGGGATTTATATCGATATTTACCAGGTATACCATTTTTAGACAAAAATTATAGAAAAAAGAGTTTCTTCATTAAAGCCATATTATACCGAGGCACCAAAATGTAATGGTGTTTTAGAAAAAGCAAAGGACTGCTAAAAACCCTCCAATACAAAATTGGGTCAAATTTTTTTTAATATTAAAAAAGTATTTAAAAATAACCATAATAAAATTAAAACTTTAACACCCTGTATCTCCAAAACGGTCAATTTTTGACCTAAGGTAAATTGTATTAGGTCGTTGTATTTTGAAAGGAATTTGTGATAGCATTTTGTACAGACCTTTTAGAGATACCCTGTATTTAGTGTTTTTTAAAGTTCTATGAGAGATATTTTTAATAATTATTTAGTATACAGGTAGTTCTCACTTAAAAAATCTTACTTTTTGTAGCACCCTGTATATTTTAAGAGACAATGGAAACTGATAATAATTTAAAAACCACATTACAACAAGCTGGTATTTTTAATTTATTTACGATACATCAAAATAAAAGTGGTGTAAATTTATAATTTTACATCCGGTACATAGGAAAAATAAATCCCCTTTTAAAAGGTTTGAAACATTTTGTAAGCAAAGAAAATTAAAAAAAAACTAATTTACTTTTAAATAAATTTCTAAGTATTGGGTTTAAAGAAAATAATTGAGGAAATACAATTTTAACAACCTGGTATTGATTGGAAAATAGGAGAAGTTATACACTTGTTGCAAAACAGTACAAAACAAGGAAAAACCACAAAAGTAGTAACATAGATAAAACAATTAAAGTAAAAAAATATACAATGTGTCCCAGAGTATTACCAGAGTATAAAATTTTTAAACGTCCTTTTGAAAAAACTACCTGCGTGATCTAAAACCGATAAATGCAAAATTTTAATTTGATTGGTAATATACAGGACGAGTTATAACTAAAAATATTAAAAATGACCAAAAATAAACTTTTCTTAAAAATTGACAAAATTTTATAAGTAAATGTTCTACACAATTAAGTTTTATGTTAAAATTTAAAGTTAAAGAAATAAAGTAAATATATATAATCGATTATTCGATTGGTAATATACAGGACTAGTTATAACTAAAAATATTAAAAATGACCAAGATTAAACTTTTTTAAAAATTGACAAAATTTTATAATTAAATGTTGTACACACATCTTGAGCCTTTATATAAATACATTAATAAAAGGTAAAGTTCTTTGGGCATATGGCTCATCAATGACTGTAAAAATAAATAAATAAAAAATACCCTGTAAGAATTCGGCTACTATGGTTGGTTGTTTAAAAATTACGGAGTCTCCAAAAGAAAATGGAATAGTAGTTCTGGGATACAGAAAAAATATTTACAGTCAGTCGGGGCGTCATCAAGGCGTCTAGCGACCTGAAGCGGTTTGACAAGTCTTAACGAAGACGAAACACGTGTCACCATCTTGGTCAGGCCCGGGGTATTCCATCTTTAGA
The DNA here is from genome assembly GCA_014170235.1 of Listronotus bonariensis. Classification (NCBI taxonomy): domain Eukaryota; kingdom Metazoa; phylum Arthropoda; class Insecta; order Coleoptera; family Curculionidae; genus Listronotus; species Listronotus bonariensis. Next base: position 118,676 of record JACEGR010000585.1, read on the forward strand.
TATATATATATATATATATATATATATATATATATATATATATATATATATATATATATATATATATATATATATATATTTGTCCATTTTTTTTTATAATACGCATTACCAATTTTTAAAATACTAAAGGCAGCAATGTAAAAAAATATTATTATTTTAACGTTCGCTTTCTCCGTTTATTATAATATAGTAAGTTGTAATGCGTAATGTAAAAAAATTGGCTAAAACTTGTTTTTTACTTTTATGCTTTAACTTCAAATATTGATATAAAATTTAATTCTCTACAAAATTTACCTATACATCTATGTTGTATTTTTAAAAATAAAATTACTTTACTCCTGATCATTTTTTATTTTTTAAGTTATAACTTGCTTTTATAACGTCAATCGGAGTAAAGTTTTGTAATTCTTAGTTTTAGACCATGCAATCAATTTTCGCTAAATTTCTTTTTAAAATTATAAAAAAATTGGTCCTTTTGTCCTTTTATAACACCTGTATAGTTATTTTTATTTTATTTTTTTTTGCAAGTTTTTTATTTACCAAATATTCCGGACCTTTCTGTAAAAGCAAATTAATTTTTCGAACGTCCAGTGCATTTATTCAGTATACCGGGTGATGCATCTCCGGGCGGGACATAGGAAACCCCATGTAATTTTTAATTGGGTCAATTATTGGCTCTCTAATTAATTTAGAGATAAATTCTATTGACGTTTATTGAAGAGCATGCAAGTCTACGACCATGGTAAAAATTTTAGATTTTTCGGTTAATCCGTTTGCTAGTTAGATGCTAATATATTTTTAAAAATTATTACATTATTATCGCCTCATATCTATGAACAACAATAAAAATACTAGTTAACGTGACAAAACGTTGTCATTTAAAAATTTAGTGCCTATTTATTATCAAAAAATCGTACAGTGAAAAGATTAAAGTTGTATTTATACAAACGAATTAAGTTAAGTTAAACTAAACTAGAGTTACAAATTTCAAGAACTTATGACATTTATAATATTTACATGCTTCAATAAATTATTAATATTATTACCTTAATTAATATCTTGGAAATAAACTTAAGATTTAGGAAAGTTTTCAAATATTCCTCCATTGACTGCTAGACAATAACCCAGACGTTCATAAAATTGTCTTCTTATATTGGCTAACTGGTAAATTGAAATTTTATTGCATCCTGTAAAAATAGCATTTTTAACTCATCTAGATTAGAGTTATTTTTATCCTTGTATATCACACTTTTTAAATGGCCCCAGAAGAAGAAGTCATTTGGCGAAATATCAGGAGACCTGGCTGGCCAATTTATGGTGTGATGTAGGCCAATAACATTTCCATTAAAAGCATTGTGTAAATATTCCCGAACAGCCAGATTATTATGTGCCGGGCAGCCATCCATTTGGTACCAAATTTCCTGATTTTCCCTGGATACATCATTTAAAGCAGGTAAAATTAGTTCTTCGAGTAGTTCCAAATAAAATTCTGCATTCAAACTTTGATTAAGAAAAAATGTGTGTGTGGATATTGCGTCCTCGTTTCGACAAATCTGTGTTGGTTTTCTTTGCTCCAGTATCTGTAATTTTGATGATTGGGTTCATTGTTTAACGTAAATGTGCACTCATCAATAAAACTAATATTTCTTAAAAATTCCCTGTCCATGTTTGCCCTTTCTATCATGTCAAAACAAAATTCCTGCCGTCGTATTTCATCCCCATTCCTTAGGTCTTCATATTTGTATGAAATGTATTTATGCCTTTTTAAAATCCGGAGCACTGTTGATTAATCTTTTCCTATGATATTCTGAAGTTTACTTGTACTCACCTTTCCTTCATTTTCTTCCACGTGCAATAAAATTTCCAAGTCTCTATCATCCCTTACATTTTCTTCTCTTTGATACTCCCTAGCTTCACATCTACAGTTATTTATCACTGTGCCTTTGGTCTCAAATTTTTTGATAGTCCTATCGACTGTTGATTTTCCGGGTATCGGTCTATTCGGATACTGACACCTTTTGGTAACTATTTCCTTGATAGTACCATTTAATCATCAATACTTTTTCTTCAGTAGTATAACTCATAATTAATCTTTTCGCTCTACAATTTTTTGATAATAATAAAGCACTAAATTTCAAAATGACAACGTTATGTCACGCTAACTGGTATTTTTATTGTTGTTCATAAATATGAGGCGATAATAATGTAACAATTTTTCAAAATATATTAGCATCTAACTAGCAAACGGGTTAACCGAAAAATCTAAAATTTTTACCATGGTTGTAGATTTGCACGCTCTTCAATAAACTTTAATAGAATTTTTCTCTAAAATAATTAGGGGAGCCAATAATTGACCCCATTAAAAATTACATAAGATTTCCTATGTCCCGCCCGGCGATGCATCACCCGGTATAAAGTAAAATTACCGTTTTTATTTTATGTAACGTTATCCTTTTATGCAAAATAAAAGTAGGTACATCTATTAATATAACCTAGTCCCGGACTTCCGAAACTAATATATTTTTGTAAAGTATCCGGTGTATCTAACAATGATAATGCCATGATATATGGGTTTTATAAATTATCGTGTGAGGTGGTTGTAAAAAATCAGTAAAAAATTTACGGTATTGAAATTTTTTATTTTTATCTAAACTGCTAAAATAGTCCCTGTGCCAGTAATGAAATTTACTTTATGATAGTACCACTTTTAAAACCTTTTTAGTGGGGTTTCTTTTGACGAGTCTACTACGAATATTCATACCGCCATATATGGAAGCAGCGCTTTTATCAAGCTTGTCAATGTCAAATGTTTCGGGTGTCGGACCGGGCAAACGCGTCACTTTTTTGCAGACAAGTTTACCACAATGTTTTTCATACATGCAATTTTTAAACATTGTGCCAAAAATCGTAAGTGTTAGTCACGAAACCATAAGACCCTTTGGCATGTTTTGGGTATCGGATTGAGTGGTTTCGTATCTGTAATCCTCACGATTTTTTGGCACAATGTTTAAAAATTTCTTGCAAAACATTGTGGTAAACTTGTCCGACCAGAAAAGTTTGCCCGGTCCGATACCCCAAACATTTGACGTTGACATAAAATGGTTTTAAAAGCGTTATTATTATAAAGTGAATTTCATACAGCTCCAGGGACTAAAACTTTTACCATTTAAAAAAAATTGTAAAAAAATATACAGGGTGTTACAGAATGTTGTTTAAAAAAATGAGGTGTAGATTCTACCATTAAAAATATAAAAACATGTTTTATAAACATGAGTTCGAAAATTTTGTGTTCTCAAGATACAGCGTGGTTAAATTTTTAAAAACTATAAAATTATAATAAACACTTATTTTATTTTAATAAAAATTGTTACAGTGGATATTTCCCTTATTTAAATATATTTTTTCTACTAGCGTGTTAAAAGCAGCACTTTGTCACTTTTCCGCACTAGTAAGGAAAAGTACTTGACTGCTTGACCGAACCCCTCTACGCGTCATTCGGTCAACTGCAGTCGGGTGCGGAAAAGTGGCACTTTCAGCACTAGTTAGAAAATATATTATATTATCGTTGCTGCTAATAAAAAATATATGCAATTAAGTGAATTTTATTAAAAAGTAAACAAGACATGAAAATTAATCAAAAACCTAAAAGCTTTAAAGGTTTTTATTCGCCTGGTATAAATAAAATAATAAAAATTCACAAAGCCAGTAACGTACATTTTTTTCAAAATAATTTGCCGCTCGAGCCGCAACAGGACTTAATAAATGTATTTAAGTTAAAGCTAAATTAGCCTTTAATGCAATAAATCTTACTGCCAATTTTTACCAAAATCGGTTAAGGAATATTTAGGATATTAATAAGACACGTTTCTTTAAATTTAACAGTCTATATCGTGGAAACAACCGATTTCTAGGAATGGCAACGATATGTCGATTATTTTCAAATATGGATGTATCGTATTTTTCACTGTCACATATCGATATATTGCTCTTCGATATATCGAATAATTAATATTAGTCAAAACAATATTTATCGATATCGATATATCGATGTTCTATTAAAATTTGACATTCCTACCCATTTCCGGACCTAACTTTAAATAAACTAAAATAATGAAAGAAGAAAAAACTCCTTACTGCTTGTAATTACCTCGCACTGTTGAACACATTTCGACCTAAAAATGCAGATTTTTACACTAGCCAAAGGTATTTCTTTTAAAGCTAATTAGAAAAACTAAGAGACCTTGGTCCATAAATTAATACTTAACCAAAAATTATTCTTAATAACCAGTCGCAATTATTTTACAATTTTATTATATAAACTTATAATATTTTTATTATTTATATAATCTTTTTTTTATAAAATAAGCTTAGGAAAAGGAAAATAATGAAACAACCTGTATAAAATCTTGTAAATGACAGGAAAAAAGTAAATTCTTTATAACCTTTTAATGAATGTCTGACTTTTGGGAGCCCAAAAAAATGTTACCAACTTTATAAAAGAAATCCAAGCAGCTTTTCATTTTATTTCAAGATTTCGTCAAAATGGAATTCGTTTTGTGTTAGATAAGTATCTTCATTTCTATTTAGAGCTTTGACAATACATTTCCTAAGGCTAAGTGATATGTTGAAATGACAATATTTATTGCAAATTCACCAAAAATTTGCGTATTTACTTTTGGTATTAAAGAAGAAAAAGTTCTACTGTTCTATATAAAACAAATACATAAACTATATACAGGGTGATTCAAAAATTGATCACAAAACTAAAGGAAGTGATTTTACTTGACAAAATAAGGGTAGAGCTTCATATAATTTTTTTTCAAAATGTCATTCGTTTTCGAGTTACAAGCCGTCAAAGTTCAATTTTTATTTTGATTGTTTCGCCATATTGCATTTTTTAAACCAATCCGGTTGATATTTGGCACACAAATCGAACTTTGCAGATTCCAAAATTTTAAGACAAAAGTATTTTTTAAATACCGCCAGAGGGCACTTTACCTAAAACTTAAAATTTATTTACATCATAACTTTTTATTTTGACAGATATCTCAAAGCTGGGGCGCCATTTTATAGACAATCAAAAACTTAAAAATAAGGTAGTATTTATTAAAGTCGATAAACCTCACCGTATTAGGCACCAATAGACATCAAAGTTTTATCAATTTCAATTAAATTACCTACATACATACAGGGTGTCCAGTAACTCAACCGACAAACTTAACCAAACGATTCTACAATAAAAAATAAGAAAAAGCTTCATATAAACGTCGTCCTAAACGTCTTTAGTTTTTGAACTACTGGATGTTAAAAATTCAACAAAAAAGTTTTTTTATTTATTTTCTGTTGTAGAATCGCCCCGTAAAGTTTTTCGGTTGAGTTACTGAACACTCTGTATGTATGTAGGTAATTTGAATGAAAATGATAAAAACTTTGATGTCTATTGGTGCCTAAACGGTGAGGTTTATCGACTTTTATAAATACTACCTTATTTTTAAGTTTTTGATTGTCTATAAAATGGCGCCCCAGCTTTGCGATATCAGTCAAAATAAAAAGTTATGATGTAAATAAATTTTAAGTTTTAGGTAAAGTGCTCTCTGGCGGTATTTAAAAAAGTACTTTTGTTTTAAAATTTTAGAATATGCAATGCTCGATTTGTGTGTCAAATATCAACCAGATTGGTTAAAAAATAAATGCAATATGGCGAAAAACCAAAATAAAAATTAAACTTTGACGGCTTGTAACTCGAAAACGAATGACATTAAAAAAAATACATAAAGCTCTACCCTTATTTTGTCAAGTAGAATTACCCCCTTAAGTTTCGTGATCGGTTTTGAATAACCCTGTACATTTTTTATGTTTATTGTACTAAAAGCTGAAAAATAATTTGGTAAGTCCTAGCTACCAGATCGCACAAATCTTCTTGTTAGTCTGGCGTATTGATCGGACAAATAATAAAAGCGTTATGCGTATCGTATCCAGAGTAACGATTTTATTATTTGCCTGAATAATACCCCAGATTGGTAAAAAGATTGGTATGATCTGGTAGCTAGGACTTACTGAATTATGTTTTATCTTTTAGTACAATAAAACCGTTTACCATAAATTTTTTTATATAGGTTATTTTTAAATTTTTAGTTTTGTTGTTATTTGATACTTCTCATTCTATTGAGTTTATTTAATGCCTCACCATTACATGGTTTATTTCCTGACAATTTGTTGCGATATAACTCTTCTGAATTGGGTGGGAGACACATGTTTGAATCTCTAAGTTAAAGAAGTTCTTTGTTTAGATTAGTTCCGACACTGTGTAAACTATTAATTTTTTTCAAAATGATCTTTATTCTACTAATCAAGCCCTTTCATTAGATACCCGTATTAAAGTAGTTGTGGAAAATATGTAATACGCCTTTTTATGGCGGCGGCCATTTTGAATTTTATTTTTTTATAATGAGCTCAATTCTACCAATCCGGCCTTTCATTTGATATCCATATTGAGGTTGTTGTGAAGTAATATGTAATTCGCCATTTTGTATCGATGGCCATCTTGGATTAACAATCATAAATAATATATTATATTGTATTGCCATCAAGATTAAGAGTGTGTAACAAATTTCAGATCGATTTTTTGGCAGATAGGGGGTCAAATTCAAATTACTTTTGACCCAAAAAACAAACAAACAAATAGATAATAAACTGAGCAAGCTAAGTAAATCCATTTAAAAATAATAAAAAATTTAAATTGCTTTGTAGACCATTTGTTGTTTGATATTATATTTGTAATATCCCATTCTGATCCTATTTTTTAAAAAAATCTGTTTTAATTGTTTAAAAAATAAATACTTTAACCTTATTCTATAGAGAATTTAGGTAAACCGTATTTTTAATTTATAAGTTTTAAAAGACCTGACGGACAAGTTTGGTACAGTTTTAGTTTAGTTTAAAAGACCAGCAACTTTTGTTAATATTAATATTATTATTGTATGTTTTTTATTGGTTTTCCAAACATAGGCGCAATTTGGAGGGGCAGGGGCTTAGCCCCCAAAAGGAAATTAGACAAAATTAGCCCCTCCCCAAGATTCCCAGTATCCAAGCCGAAACTTATGTGACTAAAACCTAAAAGCGATAAAAGAAAGCGATTTTTATGTCAATAGTGCCACTTTTACCTAACTGTAGATCATATTTGTAGCAGTAATGACAAATAAATCCCTTTATCTTTCCAATTTTTTTGCAGTCTTGAAGCTTGCCTCATACCTATCGAAACTACCAAGACTCCAGCCCTTCCCCTAAAAACCGAAGAAAATTGCGCCTATGTTTCCAAATGACCTTTGACCGAAGTCTTTTAGCCACTTCTGTAAATATAAAACTGTAAAAACAGGTTTACATAATAAGAATATTTATCGGATCTTAGTATTTTTATTTATTTTTTTTAAATATAACATAAGATACAAATAACAATGGAATTAATATACAAAATTATATTAAACTGAATCAGTTTGTCAGTTTATAGTTAGAAAAATCATTTTATATAAAAAAATTGAATTTCTATTCTGTCAAAACAACGAAAAGTCACACGTTTGTTAATGTTAGAAAAAAAATATGTTTTTTTAACTAAATAAGTTAAATAGTGCATTATTTAAAAAGTCATTTTAAATTCTTATCATCTTTTCTTTATGATTTTTTTTTTTTGATATTGTAAAAAAATTAAGGTTCTTATTTTTTGAGATACCTCGTATACCACCAACAGAAATTAGTATTCGATAATTGCTTGTAAAGTTTTAGGCTATGCCCATTTTCTTATAAAAAATTACCTATTTTCATAAAATTATTAGTAAAAAAGTTTTTCATATGTTGGCAACTTAAGAACACTGTTTTTAAAATTTATCTACAAAGAACTATTTTGGTAATGCATTTTTAATTTTTTAAAAATTCTTTTTTCAATTACACGGCCTAAAATCCCTTATTTCTTGATTTTTAATTTAATTTTTAATAATTATTTTCCCAACAGCCGCCAAAGAACAGAAGACCATTATTACTTTTAAGGGTACTGGATAAGCGGGGATGAACCTTTTAAATAACTATAAAATATATTTTTTATGTGTCTCTTTGTTGATCAATATACATATACAGGGTTTCCGGAAATATGTTAGCAATCTCTCGAATTCATATAGAACACATGAAAATATTTTTTCATTATACCAAGTACCATAGAACTTATTTAAATAAAACCTATTTTCAGCGGCGTCTTTAAGGGCGCAAATCTTACTTTATAGAACTTACTATAATTTTAATGTATTTTATATGAATCTGAGAGATTGCCCAAAAATTCCCGGACACCCTGTGTTTATGATAATATAATACACACTTGACCTGATAGAGACATAATACTTGTGTATATAATAAATTAATTTTATATTTATGAGTTAAGCGCCAACGGCAACACAGACATAGGAACAATAATTGCAAACAGTTCCCTAAGGAAAAGCAGCTAATGGAGACGTGTTCGTGACAATGTTAACCTATCAGGAAGTACATTCGCCGTAAATTGTTGACTAGGATATTGTGTCCCTTCTAATTTTTTATTTACATTATCATGAAACTTGATTTAGTATTCCCAGTGGCGGATTAACGTATAAGCACTACAAGCTATCGTGCTTGGGGCCCCTGTTCTCCAGGGGCCACCCTTCTCTGCTGGCGTTTCATTTTGTACCTACATTTTATCGAGATTCACCCACATGTCCGAGATAACAAGGCGCGGGCAGTCCGGCAGTGACCCCTCATACTATTAGTGAATATAATAATTACGTTTTGATATTACCTGTTTTTGGTTTGTCTAAGTTGTTTACTTCATTATAAATACTTTCTCGTAAACACCACTTTTGCATTTTTTATTTAGCTTCCAATATAGCGATACTCCCCTTCACAGACACCCACGAAGGGCCCCGTCCGCCGGGCGCCGGCACGTTTCGCCGCTCCGCGACCGACCGAGTGCGCAACCCGCTCGCGGGATACAGGCGAGGCGGGAGATGCGGTGCACGGTCTCGGGAGCACGGGAGTAAGAGCCTGTCCGTATGTACCCTGCGGGCGGGTTGCGGACGAAGTTGTCGAGTTATAGTTGTCTTTACTTAGCAAATGATAGCGCACGTACCTACTTTATTTACGAAGTGGCTTTGATTGAAACTATACTTATCTTAACCCCACACAAAGTTGTCAGGTAAGTTCTATAATTATGCTTTCACCATTCATAACTTACACGTATAAAGAAATTAGATAGACAATCAGTATGAAATTTTCACTGTAAAACGTTCGTGTGCGTTTTCCCAAACATAGAAGTAGCATTTAGATTCTTTCACAGCTTAATGATTACTAACTGCTCTGCTAAACGATCTTTTCACAACTGAAAATAATAAAAACCCACAAAGAACAAAAATCTGTCAAGACAAGCTTAATTCTTTAGCATTACTGTGTATTGAGGCAGACATACTCCGTCAGATAAATTTCGACGATGTAATCTCGGAGTTTGCTCTGAATAAGGCAAGGAAAAAAATGTTTTGGGTTTTAAATTATACCTACTAAATTTTCTATTTTGATGAACTTACATTTTATACTTTCTTCCACCTTTCAGCAATAGAGGGCCTACACAGCCTTTGTGCTTAGGGCCTCGGAAACTCTTAATCCGCCACTGAGTATTCCCACCAGATTCTGATTATCGCTCCGATTTCAATAAAAAAAATTTTTAATCAAAAACCTCTCCGAGGGGGAAATAATTATTTGTATTATTCAAACAATACATACATATGTTATTTATACAAAGGGTGCAAAAAATTTCTCAACAATCTTTAAAAGGTTATTCTTCATCAAAAAATAAGAAAAAAACTTTATATGAACATATGTCCTAAAAGTCCTACTCTCGGAACTACAGGGTGGAAATTTTTTGACGTACAATAAAAACAATATCAATGTCGTTCGTAAGGTATATACCGTAAATATTTTTCAGAAAAAAATTGTACGCCGCTGCGACTTGCTAAAATAAAAATACTTTATTAAATTCTGTTTAGTTTTAAACAATTTTAATTTCAAATTTTTGTTGTATTCGGTGTAAAGTTTTCGTGTAAATAAAATCAAAACATTTCTTGGCATGGTCACTTAATATCGCTAATATCTAACTTTACAATAAATATTCTCACCTTTTTTACATATTATTTAAATCAAAATTAATTTCCCACGCGAAAGATTGGTCAATACATCAATGGTTCTATTTTCCGGGAATCCGAAGAATATATATATATATATATATATGTAAAATTGTATATATTCTCGACCGTACGGTCTTATCCCGATAAGACTTTTCTTTTAATATATATATATATATATATATATATATATATATATATATATATATATATATATATATATATATAATTTTTTTTTCTTGGGTATAGGTTTTTTTGTTAATAATTAAAACTACTTCATACATAACAAACATCTGACGTTTCGCCCAGCGTAGTAAGGTTTTTTTTTTAAAAGCCCAAAGAAAAATTTTGTATTTTCATCTAATATTCGCCATTTATTTGTGACATTTCACACACAAATATTACTATTTTAAATGGACAACTTTGTGTATTTTTTAATAGTTCCTAAATTCAACAGATTTGTTTTTTTTTTAATAATAATAATAACGGTTTTGTTGACTTCTAAAAATTGACGGCATTGTGATTAGAAATATAATTTAACAATTAAAAATAAGTAGTACAACAAAACTATAGGTTAGATAATTTTAAAAGAGAACTTTTTATTATTAAAAATAATTTATACAGGGTTATTTTTAAGTCGATATTTTCCTTTTAACACTGTATAGAACCCAAGAAAAAAAATTTCAAACGAAATTATGATTAAAAATGCTTCGTTTTTGAGATACAGGGTGTTAAAGTTTTAAGAAAAAAATTCATTTATTATCATAACTTTCCTACCACTTCAGATACGTTTACAAAACTTGGTACACATGTTTTTACTGTTACATTACATTTCCTGCTAAAAAGTTTTTGAAACATACTGTGTAAGGCTTTCGCGGCCATCTTTTGCTAAAAGATCTGATCTTCTAAACACTGACTATAAACAAACTAAAGGAGTAGCAACTGGAAGCCCACTAAGCCCAGTAGTAGCAAATTTCTTTATGAAAAAAGTTTAACAGCAAACTCTAAGTACTGCCCCCTATAAACCAAAGGTATGGTTCTGGTATATCGATGATACCTTTGTAATTTGGAACCACGGATCCGAAAAACTTCAAGAATTCTTGAACCACATAAACAATATACATTCAAATATCCAATTCAGAATGGAAACTGAAGAAAATATCAAAATAGCCTTTTTAGATGTTTTACTTACAAGAAGTGGTAAGCGGCTCAGGCACAGAACACCACATAAAATTTGAAAATACCCAGGTTCTTGCTAATACCTCATCCTACCATGCTAGACTGTACAGGGAAGCCATAGAGATACATAAACATACCAACGACTTCAACAAAACAGAAGAATCGATGAAGATCAATAAAACGTGGATACCAATTCTCACGGCACGAACAACAACTGCGCAACGATCAACCGGAACAGGCCTCGCCCACAGTAGTATGCAAGTACTAGGAACCTTCTGAGGATGCCAACCACCCGCGTTGGCAAAATGTCAAGGATACAAAATCTACAACGACGGCCGAATAGACCAAAAAACCTATGTTTTTAAAACATTTTTATCTGGGGCGTTAGAACAAGATTTATATTGAATTTTTAAGAAGAAAATAAAACGCCACTGCTTTACCTTTAAATCAGTATTATTATTAAAATACTTTTATACTTTGGAGTTTAGCTGGTCTTTTCAATATTTTCATACGACAGACGGTTTTTGTTTAAAAAATAAAAGCCAAAAATTGTTTTTGTCTAAACTTTATGAAAGTACTACCAAAATTTTATTTTTATTAAATTTGAATTGTAGTAATGTAAGAATTTAACCCCTTTTTAATACAAATTAGACAACAATCAATTTTAGATACAAAACAACATATCAGATTGTAGCGATTTTGCCATGCATCAAAAGAGCTTTTATTTCTTTTAACAAAAACTGTTCGACGTACGAAAAAATATTAAGAGACCAAATTAACCCCAAAGAAAATGAGTATTTTGAAAATAATATTGATTAAAGGAAAAGGCAGTGGTGCACTATTTTTCTATTGACAAAATTTGAACAAATATTGTTCAAACGCCACTGGTAAAAATGTTTTAAAACTTTTACGGCAGAATATGTAACGTAATGGTTATCAAATTTTGTAGAAATATCGGGAGTAGTAGGAAATTTATAATAAAAATGCATTTTTTTCTTAAGACTTTAACACCCTGTATTTCGGAAACAAAGCATTTTCGGACATAATTTTATTTAAAAAATCTCTTATATTCTTGCATTCTATACAGTGTTAAAAGGAAAGTATCCAACTGTATAATAGCTTGTTGTGTATGGAAAATTACAAAAATTGTTAAATTATATTCTTGATCGCAATGCAGTCAATTGTGGGAGGTCAAGAAACCCGTTATTTCTTAAAATAACCATAGCTATTGTTACATTTTTCTAAAAGTAAATAATTAAATTTCAAGAATATTGAAAAACATATAGAGCTCCAAACCAAACGCAGTTTTTGATAAAACACAATTTTAGGGGTATTTCACAATTTTTTCGAAATGTTTAAAAATGTTTTAATCAAAATATATTACTTTATAAATATATGAACATAATATACTTTGATTAAAAAACTTTTTAAAATTTATAAATTAAAAACGCGGAGAAAAGATGTGGGGTATCCGCAAAATTGTGTTTTATCAAAAGCTCCTCATATACAGATTGATGTAAAATTACAAAATTATTTCATAATAAAATTTGGCAACTCTTTTTTGTACTAATGAAATGCAATAATAAAATAACGCAGGTCTAGGAAATCTTGAGCTTATTTGCCATAGTCGCATCTTAATACCTTTGTTTTTCTGAAGTTATTTAGAATTAAAATGCGTTAAATTATAAAGGGCCAACTTGTTTTAAAAAACATACTCGTATTAAATTAAATCTTAGGTAAATTGCCCAAAAATACAACTATGTTTAATTAAATAATTAATTTAAATATAATTAAGGTTACTGTTTTAATTATATTCGAAGATTTAATAACTCTTGGCAACATGCAATATAAAGTTTTGTCTCTGAGTTGCATGTTCTGATTAGTTCAGTTGCATATACAACTGTATTTATTAAAGAACACAGTTTAAATCTAAAACTTCCTTTTGCAATCCGAAATTAACAAATAGAACAAGTTAAGTTTTTATACAGGGTGTCTCTAAGAGGTCTGTACAAAATGCTACCATAGACTTCATGGAAAAAATACAACGATCTAACGCAATTTATCTTATCGAAAAGTTATTCGTTTACAATATATAGTGTGTAAAAGTTTTGATTTTATTTAAGTGTTTTTTAATGATTTTATTTATAATAGATTTTTGTTTACAAAATTTATAACAAGGGGTTTTTAAAATATCATTACTTTTTTGCCTTGGTTAATTATGATTCTAGTAGAAAATTACACTTACCCATTTGCCTACTCGACAATTATTTCGCTTGATTACAGCGATAATTGCATAGTAAAAATCGAAAATTGCACTGTCATGTTTTTAATTGTTGAATTTGATAACCACGTCCTAACAACAGCTTTGTTTATTTAATTTGTCAGTTTGGTATTTCATACATTTTGCAAACATTTATGTATAAAAATAGTTTTTTTTAAGATTTGTTTTTGTTGTGTTGTTAAATAAATTGTTTAAAAATATATTATTCCTTCTTCTGATAGTTTCAGTTTTTCAAATAATTTTCTCCTTAAATTACACTCGTGCATTAAAATAATCAGATAATTTAGCTCTGAAGTGTATTACCTTTTAAAAACTACTCTCGTTCATTTTTACATTTTGGTGAAAGAGCCCTCCTTCTTCGGAGTCGGGCTCTTTCGCTAAAATATAAAAATTAACTGTAGTAATTTTTAGGCAATACGCTTTCAAACAAAATTATCGTCAATTTCGATGCACTTGTGTAATTACCCCGATAATTGCATAGTAGAAATTGAAAATTGCACTGTCATGTTTTTAATTTTTAAATTTGACAACTACGTCCCTAAGGATAACTTTGTTTATTTAATATGTCAGTTTTTTACAACGAAGCTCCAACCTAGTTGTTTCAAAAATTTAAATCAACCTCCAAAGGAATCGGGTAATAATGTAAACAATTATTATATAGTTGTCTTTAATATTTATTAGTTTTTTAAGATTGGGTTTTGCTGTATTAAATAAACTTTTTAAAAAATGATTATTCCTTCATTTAATAGTTTCACTTTCTTCGAATAATTTAGCTTCCCAAATGTATTGCCTTTTAAAACTTCCCTCTTTCATTTTCACATTTTGGCAAAATAGCCCTCCTTCGGAGTCGTGCTCTTTCGCCTAAATATGAAACTGAACTCTAGTAGTTTTTAGGCAATACGCTTTCAAGCAAATCAAAATCTAGTGCACTTGTGACAGATATTATTCCAATGAAAACACTTGATCAAGCTACTTATTCTGAGATAAAAAACATTCCACATAAAAAAAATACTTTTCATTCCTTTACACATTATACAGGCCACCTAGGTTTCTCCAAAAGGTCTGAACAAATTGCCTTAGTTAAAAAGTTTATCGTTTGCGAGATACAGGGCGTCCAAAGAAAAAATATATGGATAATTTTACACCCTGTATCTAGCAAACCAGCAACCTTACGTCTAAGGTAAATTGCATTAGATGGTTGTATTTTGAACCAAAGAATTTGTGGTAGCATTTTGTACACACCTTTTGGACACTATCAGATGGCCTAGTTAAAGCGTGAATAAATCCAATGAAAAATGTTTCTCTTTAATTTGAAATATCTCAAAAACGGTTGCTCGTAGCGATATTTATTAAGTATACCTTTTTGTGCAAAAAATATAGAAAACTAAAAATTTTGTACAAAAATTATAATACAGTGTGGTCTATTAAGTATGCAACTGTATTAGCAGTTATTAGGTTTATTAAAAGTTATGTTATACAGAGTAGGTTAAAAGAAACCTTATTTTTAAAAATACAACAAAATGTTAAATAAAAAAGTTGTTTAGATTCAGAAATGCCTAAATACCAGGTCATGGTCTCCTATTCAAATTTTTAAAAAAATGTGAAAAAAATTGAATTAACTTCGTATGGTACAAATTTTTATTATTCCGATTCAATATTTTTTAAAGCAGATTTAACCAATTGACTTTTAAACAAATTTATTCAAATCGAAGCCAAGTTGTAAAATTGAACTGAATTTATATTTTTTAACTAACCGCTAACTTTAAGTTTGTTGCAAGGATATTTAATAGAGCCCAAAAATTATACAAGTAACAAGTATGCTTTTTATTAAGGCAAATATATTATAAATAATAAAATGCGCATAAAAATTTCTTATTTATCTGTAATATTATTGTTTTAAATTTTTTATGAAAGTGTAGAACAGATAACTCAAATTTAAAGAACAAATGAATTAGAACCTAAATAAAAGGCCATAACTTGGTATTTAGATATAACTTTTAACTCTAAATAACTTTTTTAACAGTTCGGCATATTTTTTTAAATAAGGGCACTTTATTCTTAAGCAATTTTAAATCTTTTTGCCTTGCCAGAACTAACCATAAAACTTTTAATAAAACTAACTACTGCTAATACAGTTTAAGACCAAGCACTTACTATAAAAAATACAATTTTTTGACAAACTGAAAATAAAGAAGATTTGCATTTGCTGCACACTTAATAAATCACACTGTAAAAAGAAGAAAAAAAGGTATGACACCTTAAACCTAGGCAAAGGACTGCAGGTGGTTCCCTCTACATTTTACGACAAAGACATTAGCATATTTCGATTTCCCACTATAGAAACCTTTTAAAACCCGAATTGTGTAGAAAAGTGTCTTATATTAAATAAAATATTTAAAAATAAACAAAATAAAATAAAAAGTTTGTATTGTATTTGCCAACGATTAACTTTTTGACTAAGATAAATTACGTTAGATCATTGTATTTTGGTCCCAAGAATTTACGGAAGAATTTTGTACACACGTTTTAGAGACACCCTGTATAATTACATATTAGCTAACAAAAAATAGGATGTACAACTATTTTAAACAAAAAAATATATTTAAGATATTTAAAACCAGAATTATATTTATAATCATGAGTTAAACAATTTTAGATTTTATTTTTTCAGAAAAATTTAATAACGCAAATATGGGTAAAAAGAAACTAGCTAATTTTAGGAGTAACCTAATTTACTCTCTTGATGTTTTACCCTAAAAACTTTTGTTTAGGTTTAAATAGAATATTTATATTTCATATAAAAAATGGTTTTTTTTAATAAAATATTTTACTAAGGAGTTAGTAAGACCTAAATAAAAGGTTTATAGTTAATGGATTATATTAACGAAATAAATAGTTTACACTCAAAATAGATTTTTTTACACATACCGGTGTCAATAAATTTATTAGACAAGCCATAACTTTCAGTGTTTAAGACCTATAGTCCATGGGCTAGTAATAAATTGGACTTCATGATAAGAACACTTTTATAACCTTTTTTAGGAGGTTCCTTTTGACGAGTCTACCATGATTATTTATACCATCATATATGAAAGCGGCGCTATAACTTAGCCTACCAATGTCAAATGTTTCGGGTGTCGGACTGGGCGAATGCCTCATTTTTTTGTTGGATAAGTTTAGCATTAATCATAAGGCGCAAACACATATTTCGGCTATCAGAATAGGTGGGTTATGTGACTGTTACCGATTTTTTTAGCACAATGTTTAAAAATTGCATATAAAACATTGCGGTAAACTTGTTCGACCAGAAAAGTGACGCGTTTGCCCAGTCCGACATCCAAAACATTTAAAATTGATAGGCTGGGTTAAAGGCGGACAAATAAAGCGATATATGTATATATATATATATATATATATATATATATATATATATATATATATATATATATATATATATATTTGTGGTAGACTCGTCAAAAAAACATCCCTCAAAAGGTCAATTTTATTACTGTTTTTAAGACTTCTTGTATATATATTTCCTATTATTCTCAATAAAATAAACGTATTTAAAAAATGTGTTTCTTTTGTGTTTTGTACAGAGGCGAAGTATTATCTTCACCAAACTAACTGAAAGTTTAGGTTGCAATCCTGACAGCTAAAAATACAACATTTAATCTTCCTCTTAATATTTCTCGGCTCTTGATTGACAACTAATAATTTTACTCTGCTTCTTTTCCAAACAAATACCAAGAAATTAATTTCCAGTTTTCTTTTATCCTAATCTTAAAAAAGGTTTGCTGTAATACGGCTGTATTTATTTTTTAAGTATGTAATGTAATTATATGTGTCCCAAATCCGACCTCCCTTGTAAATATTGTTCTCATATCTGGGGCATGGCGTGCCCACAACCCTAAGCATCCTTGGTTCCATTCAAAGAAGCGCTATTCGTCTCATTATTAATCATTCACTTACAAAAGGCTTCCCTCTCTTTACTCATCGTCGGGCTGTAGGCGGATTTATCTGCTTTTTTATAGGTACTTCCATGGCTTCTGCTTTGAAGAATTGTCCAGTATAGTTCCTCCACTCACGGTTCCCAACAAAGAAACTCGTGGTACCGCGCGTATGCATCCCTATACGGTCCAACTGGACAGGCCCCGAACATATCAATTTGTTTGTTCTTTTATCCCTAGAGTTTATAGAATGTGGAACCTGCTGCCCGCGGAGGTCTTTCCTTTCCCCCAAATCTTCAAGTATTTAAGTCCCGTGTCAACAAACTCCCTCTTACCTTGCTTAAGACATCCACGGTACGTTAAGTTTTTAGCCTTTGTGGTTTGTCCAAAGATAAAAAAAGAACTTTTAAGAACTGTTTAATTATTTTTAGGATCAAAATAAAGATTTATAAAAATAACATCTTAAGAATTCCAGGTCCCCGGTTTAATATTTTTTTAATTATGCAAAAACTTATTTTCTTTTTTTTTTGCGAAAAGTTGAAAGATTTAGAAAAGTTTTTTTCGCATATTTCAAAAAATCATGTTTTTAAATAAGGATATTTTTACCATAAAATTTGCTTTTTTTTACCTTTATCTTTATAAAGCATAAATTATTATTAAAAATATTTACCAAATATAAAAACTTACCATAAAATTTATAACTTAGCAAAAATTCTTAATTTTTATTTACTCAGGAGATTTGGCAGACATTGGTATACCGGGTGCCCACAAAATTATTAGAATGCCTGTCACTTTTTTTAAGGTTTTGCAAGATTTTAAAATTAAAGCCCTCTAAAAGATCATTTGAGTGGTGATACTGGTAATAATATATAGGGTAGGACAAAAAGTATTTTTTTTTAAGGAAGCACACTGTATATTTATATTACCATTAAAAAATATTATTAAAAGAGCTTAAAGTAAATATTACATTAAATACATCTAACTTAATTAGTTTCAGAAATATGGCCAACCAAATTAGGTATTAAGGTAATTTTTAAAGTACCGCTATTTTGTAGTAGGCAATAAACTTTTTATTTTAGAGGTATGAAGTACTAGCCAGACGCCTTAAAATGATGTTTTACAAGAGCCCTCTTTTCATTTCTTTCCAAGATGGCGCCCAGAAGACCTTTTTAAAACGTTCATATTTTAATTTTGCTCTAAAATATAATACCTATTATATATTAATTTTATATCCCGTAAGTTAAAAAAATAATAGGAGGGACATTAAAAAAAGGCACCGTATAATAAACCTATTTTTACATTTTTGGATGCAGAATTTTCAATTAAATTTTCTAGGCAAAATTTGGTAACACCCCTTGTTTAGCTGACGTAAATCAACAAAAAACACACTGTTTTCATTGTGTTTTTCTTGTGTGCTTCTAAATCCAATTTCCTCGTAATCTCTTATGGTTATTAGTCTTCGACTCCAGTTTTTCGATGTTTCAATAAAAGACTACCATGATTGACAAACAATAATCATACTTTTTTCTTCGAAAACCAATAAAATAAAATATTTTACTCATTCCAAGAGGTTTTTATCTCTGGTGCCTGCCTCGCAGTAACCTTTTCAAATTTATCTGTTCATTTAAGTGGGTAAATTATTGGTATTTATAGGGTAGATGTACCGTTTGTGGCGTTTAAGATACTGGTACTTTATAATAAGAATATCAACCAGTTAAATTTTCTAAGGGTCTACAGAGAACTGAAAGAAGTTATAAATATTATATAAATAATTGCTGTTTACATTGATCCTTATGGGAAATCGCAGATTTTATTTTACTTCACAAAAACTGATGTTCAGATTTCAATGAAAGTTGTATCAACGGAAGAAAAAACAATTCTGAACATTTTGGCTAATTAAAATCCGACCTTCAGAGCTTGTGATAGGAGTAATTAATAAATAATTGAGAAAAATATGCTATGTGACTGACATGTGGCAACGCCGCCGAAAGGTTAATGCTGCGCCCGAAAAGTTTATCGAATACGGTATATGTGACATAAAAAATTGATGCCAGTCCAATACGTTTTTCGGTTACAAGATCCAATGAGTGATAATAAATATCCGCAATAATTAGAAAACATGTTTTTTCGAGTGTTTTTAAGTGAACAATTCGACGACAATAATCCGATGTATCAATATTTACGTTAGTTGACAGGTTAGTTGACAGAAACTTTCCATGTTTATCCTTAAATTTATGTGCTACTTGACCTTGTTTTACAAATTTGTTATAATTTTTTTCAGTGACTGTTTTGCCTTTTCAATGAAATATATTTTTGGTGATATGATAAGGGTGGTTTAGAGATTTTATTAGTAAATAAACATAACAATTTAAAACCTATAACTTGTTTAAAGATGCTTGTGCAGTAGATTTTTGCGTATGATTTCTATTGTTTTTACGCAGCGTTGCCAAATATAAATACCACGGTAGTCAAATTACCTTAAGCTCCTAAGCATGGGAATCTCAGTAACTATTGGAGATACAGCTTAGGTTAAATTAGGAAAAGTTGTGTTTTTTACAGCTTATTTACATGCCGTTTAAAAACTTGAAAAATTTTCATGGCCTGCTGAGATATTTGGCAAAAACCAAAATTTGACTATATCGATTTTATTTTTCTGACTTTATTTGAAGAGATATAAAAACTAATAACACTTTTTATTGGTACTTTTTAGCTACTACATGATGGTATTTTTAGATTTATACCCGACGTTTCGTTTTCAAGAAACCATCATCAACTTTATTTTTTATATGGCTCGAAAAAAGTACACCCTGTATCTGATCCCATTTTTATTACAAATTCAACGATGTATCACATGTCATATTTTAATTTTTAGTTAAAAGAAAAATTGCATTTTTTCTATTTTTTTAAATTATTTTTAAGTAGGCCTTGCAAACAAATGCTTGGACGTTAATACCTGTTACCGTATTTGTAACATAATTTAATATCATTATAAAATAGTATTTGTCGTTATTACCCTGTTTGTCGATTTGTTGTTTTTAGAGCAATTGTTCTTATTGTTACTGTTGTCTCTATTATTGTTTATTGGTGAATAGCTAAAATCTTATTGTAATATTACGGTCGAATATGCAGGATGGCCATTATAGCCATGAAGATAAGTTTGACATGCTAACATGCTACATTTTGTGCTGCAAAAATAAATGAAGGTATCATTTCTGGCAGTTAATGAATTATGGTAAATACATGGACCTGATATTTAGTTCCTAAATTCTACACCACATATTGAACCCAAAACGTCTTGATGCTTCGATATTTTCTTAACACGCGATTTTGTTGAGCCTAGTATATTGTTACGTATTTGACATTGACTATGATCATACATGATCGCGACCATACTTTTTTAAAGAGAAATTTAGAGATTTTCTTCTACACGCGCGTAGTATACCACTCGCAGAAATACGGCGCGTTCGAAATCTCCTCTGGTTTGTCCTTGAGAAATCTTGGAATTTATAGGGGTGATATCTATTTTTACATAGCATGAGCTATTGAGTCGAGGACTTCGCTACGCCTGCATTTTGTTTGGTTGCCCAAGTTGATGTCTCAGGGATTCTCAACAACTGCTTGTAAGACGACCATTTGGGGTTTCTCCCAAAGGTTCCGTTTTCGAGATAAAGTGGCTTTTTGAACTTCGGGCCAGCTGTGAGAAATGGAATTACATGGTTGTTTTTTCTACGGATATGTATGAAGCTCCATTTCCGCTGTATTTACAGTGTTTTGTGGCACAAATTGTGAACACGTTAGCATGTTAAACTTTTCTTCATGGCTATAATTGCCACCTGGCATATTCGGACGATAATAACAATAACAGATATTAACTATTCACCAATAAATAAACAATAATAAAAGACAACAACAATAATAAGAACAATTGCTCTAAAAACATCAACTCGACAAACAGGGTAATAACGACAAATACTATTTTATAATGATATTAAATTATGTTACAGATACGGACACAGGTGGCAACGTCCAAGCATTTGTTTGCATGGCCTACTTAAAATAACTTAAAAAAAGAAAAATGCAATTTTCTTTTAACTAAAAATTAAAATATGACATGTGATACATCGTTGAATTTGTAATAAAAAATGGGATCAGATACAAGGTGTACTTTGTCTCGAGCCATATAAAAAATAAAGTTGATGATGGTTTCTTGAAAACGAAACGTCGGATATAAAATCTAAAAATACCATCATGTGGTAGCTAAAACGCGCGAATGAAAGTGTTATTGTTTTTATATCTTGAATAAAGACAAAAAATAAAATCGACATAGTCAATTTTGTTTGCCAAATATCTCAGCAGGCCATGAAAATTTTCAAGTTTTTAAACTGGATGTACATAAGCTTTAAAAAACCAACTTTTTCCTAATTTAACCTAAGAGCTAAGGAATCAAATTCTGTATTTTAGCCATCAATTTGAGCTGTAAGTATAAAACAATTAGAAAACTACTAGATGGAATAAGGCAAATGCCTAGCAGACACTGCTATTTTGCCAGTATACTCTGAATTTTTATAGGATAAATTTCTGTAGCACTCTTTTATACCGGGTCTCAACGAAATTAAATCTATAACTCCCAAAGTATTAGACATGTCAAAATAAGACTTGGTATGGGTAAATGGTATGGGATGAGGGGAATTTTTATATATTATTTCTTACTTTTCGGTTACTACCGGTTTAACCGGATGTGGCATCAATTTTAAGCTTTTTGATAGAATTTTACCATGTTTGGATGTCTAGGATATCTCTGTATTAAAATGTGACATTTTTAAGAGTTTTATTTTATTTATTTTTTGAGAGCCATTTTTAATTTTGCATCTGGATGGCCATGATCCTTTATTCATGTTGTTATTTTTATTTTAATCGCAAATAAATTGGTATCCTTAGATTAGTCAGAAAATATTTTCTTTAGAAAGAGTTTACCTAAAGAGTGTTTGTATTTTAAATTTAATAGTTAGACACGAAAATGTAAATTTGCCAACTTGTGTGTTTTCTTATCTTTCATACTAGTTACTAAAAATTTGAGATTGTGATATCACCCTGATAGTGCTTAGATTAATTTTCATGTCCAATCATAGCCACCTAGATGCAATATTAAAAATAGCTTAAAAATTAAGTAGGCTTAAAAACGTTTTAAAATGTCACATTCAAAATAAAGATTATCTCAAGAACTCAAAAATGGCAAAATATATAGACTGTTATATTTACAAAATCAAAATTAGAGCAATTTGACACCCGCTATAGATACATCGTTCATATTCTGCCCAAATCGGATTTTATTTAGTATAATTTAATGGTTATAAACCACAGAAAATTTAAATTTGTCTATTTGGCTTAAAGCTGTTTCAAGAAAATAAACCTGATATAAGAAAGGGCGAAGCAGAAATCGGAAATAACACCAAAGTAAAACCTCGATAACCTCGAAAACGCATCAGAGGTTTACCAAGCCGGAAATAGGGAAATACAAGCAATCAGACCGCAGAGGAAGCGTCGCCTAGATTTCAACGATTTCAGAGAGAATTTTATTACCATTCATCGACACCTGTTCGAGAAAATCTCCCGCAGGAGGCAAGGCAGGAAATTGAGGTGAAATGGCGGGAAAATCGGCAGACTCTAAAGATTAAGTAACGGAGATTGAGATTTTAATAATGGGGAAATTAGGTGGTACAGGGTGTTTTATTTTTGATGGTTTTACAGGGTAAATATCAAAAATCTAATATAGGACTTTCTGATCTCCTTTTTTGAGAAAACAACTGTAGTGAAAACAGTTCTTGGCTGTTGCGATCCATTTCCGGAACCACAAGCTGATTTTCAAATTTTGTCCATTTATTTTAATTAAAGAAAATTGTGCAGATTTTTATTTATTATTTTGTCAGTCTTTTTCTGCTATTTTGTAACCGAATTAATGTAGGTTAATGCTATCGTACTTTGTTTTACAAATATTTAAGAATCTTCTAGACACAATTCGTTTTTACTCCACAGGACTTACCTAATTTTGCCGGCTTTAGGCAATAGAACAAGAAAAATCATTTTAACATTCTAGATCCTGATGATCCAAAAATAACTAATAAAACTCTGTAAACTATAATTGCCCACTTACAAAATACATCATTTTAATTTTTTTCTTTTTTAATCCATAAAATTTACAAAGATATCAGCTTATTGGACTTACTATGTAGTTTTTAAATCACTTATTAAGTTTTTATTATCTCTTAAGATATACAGGTAAGACAAAAAGTATGATTTCAGAGAGAATTTTATTACGATTCATCGATACCTGTTCGAGAAAATCTCCCGCAGGAGGAAAAGCAGGAAATTGAGGTGAAATTGCGGGAAAATTGGCAGATTCTGAAGATTAAGTAACGGAAATTGAGATTTTTAATAATGTGGAATCTTAAAAACTGTAAGAAAAATTAAAAATCTAATATAGGACTTTCGATCTCCTTTTTGAGAAAACAACTGTAGTAAAAACATTCGATCCATTTCGAAACTACAAGCTGATTTTCAGATTTTGTCCATTTATTTTAATAAAAGGAAATTGTGCAGATTTTTTTTATTATTTTGTTTTAAAAAGTAACTAAGCTGTAAAAAATATTAAAAAGTGTATCAGCCTTTTTTTTGCTATTTTGTAACCGAATTAATGTAGGTTAAGGCTATCGTACTTTGTTTTACAAATTTTTATATAATATGTACCGGGTGTACACTTACAAAATATAGCATTTTAACTTTTTTCTTTTTAATCCTACAAAATTTACAAAGATATCAGCTTATTGGATTTACTATGTAATTTTTAAATCACTTATTAAGTTATTTTTATCTTTTAAAATATACAGGGTAAGACAAAAAGTATGATTTCAGCGAGAGTTTTATTACCATTTATCGTAATTTGTTCAAGAAAATCTCCCGCAAGAGGAAAGGCAGAAAATTGGGGTGAAATGGCGGGAAAATCGGCAGATTCTAAAGATTAAAAAGCGGAAATTGAGATTTTTAATAATGTGGAAATTAGGTTGTACAGGGTGCTTCATTTTTAATGGTTTACAGGGTATCCCGATAACCGTGGGAAATATCAAAAATCGAATATACGAATTTCAAACTCTTTTTTTTTTTGAGAAAACAACTGAAGTGAAAACGGTTCATGGCTATTGCGATCCATTTCGGAGCTACAGGGTGATTTATAAATTTTTTCCATTTTTTAAAATTTATTATTTTGTTTTAACAAAGTGACTAAGCTATAAATAAAAAATAATAAAAAGTGTATTGGCTGTTTTTTAAATTTTTTGCAGCAGAATTATTATAGATCTAGGCTATCGTACTTAGAGCGGCTTTTAAAATGTCAAGGCAACCCTTGAGTTAGTATATTCCTACCCTAAAAGCGAACTATATTTAGTAAATCTAGGTGACAATGCATTTGACAGCTTTTAAAATTTATCTAGGACTTAACCACATTATAATTAAAATCTAAGTTTGTTAACACGACATTCTAAAAGCCGCTCTTAGTTTTCAAATATTTGGGAATCTTCTAAAAACAAATCGTTATTACTCCGCAGGACTTACTTAGGACAAGAAAAATAACAAATTGTAAAGAGTTAATTATAAATAATTTTAACGTCCAAGACCTTGATGATCCAAAAATAAATACTCGAACTCAAGTAACTTAAAGTGACAGCCATTTTATTATAAATAGAAGTTGCAGCGATTTTACAATGCGTCCCCTATCATCAAATAAAAAAACTTAAGAGGTCAAACTTGTTTTAAAGTAAACGAAAAAAAAATAAATACAAGGGTCATGGGCGCCGCCTGGATAAAATCCGGGGGAGGAGCACCAGGCAAGTGTAATTTAAAATTTCTCACTGTTAAAATCGTTTATTTTGCATAATTTTTCTCATCAATACTACAAACATTATTTTATTTTACACAACCGTTTCAATATTCATGCAGGGATATAGAAAACTCAAACCAAAGAATGACGGTAAAAAATTTACTAGTAATTATATACAATAAATTGAAGATATGCTCAATATATGTTGGGCGGATTCATTTATTCAATGGTCTGTTTTGTTGGGTACCCGCCAAAATATATCTAGAAAAAATGGGAGCGCTTCGGTCCTGGTCCCGGGGTATACGAGCTGACCCTATTAAAATTTTGAGTTTTATAGTTTTGCAAACTCTAAAAATAAAGATTTGTGTCATGATTGACATAAGTAACTGGTGTATTTATTATTTTTAAGATAAAAAAAGGTGATAAGTTAGTTGATTTTTAGTTTTTCTGAAGATACCTCAGTTTTAAGCAAACGTAACCAAGCTACACAATTATCTGTAATAATATTAACGCACATTCTTTCATGTTGCGTTTTTTAGAATAATTATTCCTTGCTAAAATACTTACAGCATCCCAGTTAATCCTATGATTGTTATTAAATGCAAGTTGACATATTTTTGATTTATAAAAGTCTGTGTTTTTAATGTATGATCTGTGTTCTTTAGCGGGTATAAAATTCCATGACCCATTCCATATTTATTAATGAGGACTTTTTTCCTTTGCTCTTTAATTTTTTTGGCTACAAAATTCTATCCACTTTTACTTTCGAGGAGGCTCATTGCCCCAGGGCCTCCACACCTCTAAATCAGGTCCTGCGAATAAGTATACAGAACAAGAAACCCAAATAAGTAAAAATTTAAATTATTTGTTTATAAATAACAGCATTAAAGCCATTTTGAATTTTTCACATTTGTGACATAACTCAGTTAAACCCATTTGGGATCAAAACTTTTTAAAACTTATTTCCAATTTTTTAGTCTTCCACTACAATACAGTACACTATACTTTACCCCTTGTCAAACAAAACTAAAAATGGACTTTAACTAGGACACTCTGAATAAATAAAATAATAAGTGAATCCGCCTAACCAATATAGAGCATATCTTCAATTTTGGACAGTCTTCACTAACAAACCTCTTATTTTACTTTAAAAAAAAGGTAATTAATAGCAACAATTTCCTTATTGTTTTTGTAAGTGTGCTACAATTATTTAAATCACTGTATAGAATGCAAGAAACTAAGTAAATTTTTTAGATAAAATGATGTTCGAAATTGCTTCGTTTCCAAGATACAGGATATTTTAAGAAAAAAGGCCTTTTTTTCATAACTTTCTTATCACTCCAGATAGTATTACAAAATTTAGTACATTTCTTTTGACCATTACATTAAATTTTTGCTGTAAAATTAAAAAAAAAAGAAATTACCAGTGACGTTTGAAAACATTGGTATTGAATATTTTTCAATAAAAAAATAGTACGTCACTGCCTGTTCTTTGAATCAAAATATTTTTAAAATAATAATTTAAATTAATCTAATTTTTGTTATTTTTTAGTTCGACGAACGGTTTTTGTTTAAAATAAATAATAATTTAAAAAACTAAAAAAACACGCTTTTATATGCAACCGAACTAAAAATTAGAAAATAATTTTTCATTACAAAGAGTTTGTCACTTCAGAGTAAAAAGCGTGGGGTGCATTTTACTATTTTTTCATAACTTTTCCCTCATAGATATTTGCAAATAGAATAATTATAACATTTAATATATTAAGCACCCCACGCTTTTATTCTGAAGTGACAAACTCTTTGTAATGAAAAATTATTCTCTAATTTTTAGTTCGGTTGCATATAAAAGCGTGTTTTTTAGTTTTTTTAAACTATTATTTATTTTTCATTTTTAGTTCGATATATCAATTAGTTTTTTGAATTCCTTCTTTATCGGCTATAAACAGCAATTACCATGTATTAGACTCATTGTTACTCCCGCCGTATTTATAAGGAATGAGCGAGTTGAGCATGCGACTACTCCGTACAAGTTTGTGCGGAACAAAGTCTGTCGGCCTTGCGCTGTGTCGAGTGCCTCGATTGACGAGTAAGACTGAAACTGCACGCATGCGCAGATCACTCGCCTAGCTCTAGCTCGCTTACTCTTTCACAGATGATCTGTAAAGGAATTTATTTATCCTGGCGGTCCTAATCAGGATAACGGGATACTGTTTTTAAATTATTGCATTGTCATCGGTCCTTGATACGTGTGCAAAGTTTCAAAGAAATTGAATCGCTGGAAGTTGGTAAAAATTAGGCTCAAAGATTCCGTTACATAGATAGATAGATAGATAGATAGATAGATGGATAGATACAACCCAAGCTAATAAAAGCGTGTTAAAAATAAAAGCTATTTTATGCATGGCAAAATCGCTAAAATCTGATATAGTGTTTTGTATGTAAAATTCGTTTTTGTCTAATTTGTATTAAAAAGGTTATTAAAAACCTACCTTACTACAATTTAAACTTAATAAACAAAAATTGTAATAATTTTTAATAAAAGTCAAAAACGAATTTTACATACAAAACACCATATCATATTTTAGCCATTTTTCCATTAATCAAAATTACCGTTTTTTTTAACGAAAAACCTTTGTCGTACGAAAAAATAACAAGAGGCCAAATTAGCTCTAAAGTAAATAATTATCCAAAAATAATATTAATTTGAAGAAAAAGTAGTAGCTTACTATTTTTTCTTAAGAATTCAATACAAATCTTGTTCGAAGGCCTACTACTAATTTTTTTTTAATTTACAGCAAAACATGTAATGTAACGGTTAAAAGAAATAAACCAACTTTTGTGAAAATATCTGGAGTGGTAAGAAAGTTGTGTTAAAAAGTACATTCTTTTCTTAAAACTTTATCGGAAACAAGTCATTTTCGGGCATAATTTTATTTGAAAAAATTTCTTATTTTCTTGCAGTCTATGCGTTGGTAAAAGAAAATATCAACTTAAAAATATCCCTGCATATTTACTTATTTTTACAGTTAAAAGCAGAACCAAACAATATTTATCTTATATTTAAAAATTACTTAAAATTATATTACTTTAGGTGGATACAAGTTTGTTCAGTAAACAGGTAAAATTTTACTGAAATAATATACGAAAATCTTAACCTAGCACACGATGCTGCAACTCTGCAATATTTCTCATCTGATAAACCGTTGTTAAAATCGATGTTTGCGGTTGCAACACCACCACAACTGTCTTGGTTCATAAAGTAAATATACGTTAGGCAGATTCATTACTGTAATGCAAAAATCTACCGATTTAAACATTTGAGCCGTTCTTTACAGAAATCCCATTTGTCATTAATTGTTAGTTTTAGAAAAGTTTAAAAAGAGCTATTTGTTACTATAAAACTTGGTTTATAAATAAGGGTTACATTAGCAATTTATTTTTTGATAATAGGGCACATTTTAATTTGACCTATAAAGTTGCCGGATTTTTATATTGGACCAAAAATTTCTCAAAAAACATTTTTTTTTGACATTTGTACAAAAAATGATTGTATTGTGTAAGGTGTAGGAAAAGCAATATATTTTCGGACAATGGTATTGTTGGGAAATATGCTTTTTCTACAAGTTGCGCATACTATTTTTTCCAATCAAAATAATTAATTAATTTTAGTTTTAAATAGCAGATCTCAGGCTTTGTGATCCAAACTGGCCTAAGCCCGAATTACTGCAAATGGGAAAAACTTTAAAATTAACATTGTTTATATAAGAGAATATCGCATTATTTTGCAAAACAATCGATTGGTAGGGAAGCCCAAGAGGGGAAGAGGGGATAATTTTGGGAATGTTATTTTAATTGCTATTTAACTTGTTTTTAAAACTTTTAAAACCTTTAAAAAATATTGTTGGGTACAAATATTCCCAACCCTATTTTTTGTTTTTGTTTACAGGCATAAACGGAAATAAAATATTTAAAATTATAATACATCGTCTCTTCTTTTTGAATCCATCTTTTAGTAACCACAAGCAATGGAAAAATTCATTAATTCACAAATTCTTAAGTATTTAGAAAAACACAAAATTTTGCACGACAGGCAGTATGGATTTCGCCACAAAGATCTACAGCAGATCTTCTTCCTTCGTATCACACTGCTGGAATAAGTCTCTTGAGTTTCTAGGTGAGTCCCAGATCGTTGCTCTTGATATATCCAAAGCTTTTGACCAGGTCTGGCATGCCGCACTTTCTTAATAAACTTCCCTCTTATGGTCTTTCAACTAAACTCTGTACTTGGCTCTCTAGTTATCTATCTGATCGACGTATATCAGTTATTGTGGACGGCCATTCTTCATGCTGGAGTGCCTCAGGACTCAGTTCTGGCACCAACATTGTTTCTTCTTCACATCAACGACCTTCTCTCGTCCACAACTAATTCCATTCATAGTTTCGCCGACGATAGTACCCTTCACTCCAGTTTTCAGGTTCCTAAACCCATCACTAAACCTGATTTGGAAAACAAACGCAGCGCAATGCAGATATCTCTTTCGCAGGATCTTAATTTAATATTGGATTGGGGCGCCAAAAATCTCGTCCACTTTAATGCATCCAAAACACAATCATGTTCCTTGTCGCGAAAAGAGTTACCAAATACTCATCCTCTACTTATGAGCGGCCAAGTTTTAGAGAGCAAAGACACCTTTAATCTTGTGGGCGTCACATTTGAAAGTAACCTTAACTGGCATATACACATTATATCTATAGCCACAGCAGCTTCAAAAAAGCTTGGATTTCTATTTCGAGGCAAAGAGTATTTTTCCCCTTCTAATTTATACACTTTACATGTGTCCCAAATCCGACCTCCCTTGGAGTATCGTTCTCATATCTGGGGCATGGCTTCCCCCACAACCCTTAGCATTCTGGATTATATTCAAAGAAGAGCTATTCGTCTCATTAATGATCCTTCACTTACAGAAAGGCTTCCCTCTTTTGCCCATCGTCGGGCTGTGGGGGATTTATCGCTTTTTTATAGGTACTTCCATGGCTTCTGCTCTGAAGAATTGTCCAGTATAGTTCTTCCACTTACGGTTCCCAACAGAGAAACTCGTGGTTCCGCGCGTATGCATCCCTATATGGTCCAACTGGACAGGCCTCTAACTTTTCACTTTGTTCGTTCTTTTATCCCTAGAGTATCTAGAATGTGGAACCTGCTGCCCGCAGAGGTCTTTCCTTCCTCCCCAAATCTTCAAGTATTTCCGTGTCAACAAACTCCCTCATACCTCGCTTAAGACACCCACGGTACGTTAGTATTTAGGCTTTTAGTCTTCGTGGTTTGTCCAAAGATTAAAAAAAGCAAGTCTATATTTTCTTCTGCTAACATTATTTCAATTTTATCCATTTTTATTTTTAATGACCTTGAATTTACATATAAAACTTTTAATTTATTATTTTATTTTAACATTGGTTTTGTCCAAATATTTTTATTATGACAATTGGTACTATTTGCTTCGTGTTTCCAATCCAATGTTTGTTTAATACTTTTATTATGGCAAAAGAGCCCAAAAAGGGATTTCGGGATTCAGTACAGCGCATCAGATCAAGGATAACTAAAAATATATAAACCGATATAATCCGAACAATTTTCATTTTAAAATTTATATAACTCGTAACACAAAAGTAACGATTTATTCTACATAAAGTTAAAAGTTTGATTGCCTTTTCATGCAATTTAAATAGGTAATTACAAAAATATTTATGACCGCATTTTATTATTGGTAAAATACCATTTTTGTTATTTTGAATGTCCCTGTACATCCATCATATGGCGATATTTTTTTCCTTCTATAATAAAAAAAGGTTTTCTTAATTGTATTAAAAAAATTTCGTGTTCGCTGGAAACCATAATCAATAGAAAAAAAAATTATACAATTATGTATTTATATATTATTATGTTCTGCTGCTATTTGCATAAATAGTTTCAAAAGTACATTTTTTCATCTTTTTATTTTTTAAGAGTAATATTTTTGCGATTTTAAGACACCCTGTGTGATTTTTATTGTAGCTTTTAGCATTTTAAACAAGACAAATATATATACAGTGACCGCCAGAAATGTTGAACCATATGGAAAACTTTTTTATCTTTGATTTCTCAAAAAATTTTATTCTTGATTAAAATATCTGCATACAGCGAAACTTACAAAACACTGATCAAAATTTATATAAACCATAATCTATACGATGTAGTTGCAAATTAACGAATATGACACAAGAGAAAACTACCTTTATTTTTGATCTTAAAGAAAAACATTATTTAAAAAACTTGTTTGGAATTAACATTTTTTTAAAGCAAAGCCTCCCATTAAAAAATTAAAAGAGAAAACACACTTTTCCAACTTACCCCGTATAGAGATTAGATCGAACTAAATTAACTGCCGTGAGTTATCCCTATTGTCTTTATATTTCAAACAAATGTCAAAGCTTTATTATTCTTAAAGCATTTAAGTACATTTGAATGAATTCAAAAACAAACGTAAATGTGTTTCTTTTTGTGGTCAATAAGGTTAAAACTTAAAACCCTCTTGAGATTAATGTGCTACATCGTTTTTGCCTAATAAAAAACGTCTGCGCACTTTTAAATTTATGATCATATGGTCGTATTTATTTAGAATAATCCTAAAACATTTTTTTTTAATTCTATATATTTTTTCTTATTACCATATTTCCAATAAAATATTATTTTGGAACATGGTGATAAATTTTTTATAAATTTATATTTTAAAAAAATTAAGCTGGAAAAAATGACGTGAAATATAAATCTAAAGAGACTTTTACGTTTTGGCCTTATTGACATTATCTAAATGTACTTAAAGGCTTTAAGAATAATAGCTTCCACTTTTTAATAGAAGGCTGTGCTTTTAGAATATGACCTAACTTTTAATTCTGAACAAATTTTCCAAATAATATTGTGACGTAAGATTTTGAATACGTAGAGCTATTTGACGTCACTTGGACCAATGTACCATATGGAACTATCTTCTTGGGACAATGA
Source organism: Listronotus bonariensis (assembly GCA_014170235.1). Taxonomy (NCBI): domain Eukaryota; kingdom Metazoa; phylum Arthropoda; class Insecta; order Coleoptera; family Curculionidae; genus Listronotus; species Listronotus bonariensis. Next base: position 151,188 of record JACEGR010000585.1, read on the forward strand.
GACCGGTGGACCATCAAAACTAACTTTACATTTTTAAAAAAAACCAACTTAACTTATTTGATTAACTAAATTTAGTACGGGCATATCCCTAGGGATAGCCCGCAGGGGGCTTAACTAAAACTTTAACTTTATGCTTGACTTTACTAACTACTTCTTCTCTGATAAAAACAATGCCCTTTAATTTCTTTCTCTCTTCTTTAAATATCAAATTTTCCAGTATTTGTTTTGCATTTCTACGCTACCCAGTTTGTTTAATGTTTTTATTTTATTATTATAAAAGTAACCTAGAAAATTGTTTGATTTATACTTTTTAAACCTTGACACCTCACGTATTTTTATGTACCAAATTTCCCAATGTTAAGTAACCCAATTAAAATTTAAATTTCCCAAAAATGTCTATTTTTAAAATTCCCAAAATGTATACTTTTTTATACTAGGTGTTCACAATATTTTTCTTTAAGTTCAAAAATAAGGGTAGTTTTCTCTTGTACCTTATTCGTTATTTTGCACCTACGTCGTATACGCTACGGTTTATTTAAAATTTTATCAGTGTTTTATGAGTTTCGCTGTATGCAGAGATTTTTATCAGAAATATTTTTTATGAGAAATTAAAAAAAAGTTTTTCATATTGTTTAATCTTTCTGGCGGTCACTGTATATATAAAATAAATAAAAATACAGGTATAGTTAAGTTAACCCGTGGTCATACTGTCTCTCTTTATTAGTTTCGAAAATATGACCATTGAAATCTTAAGAATAAGTAGTGAAAATTCCGGTCGAAATTATTTTATAGGTATTTAATTATATAAAAAAAAGTTCTTAACGAAGCTGCAAGACGCTGATTCCCTTGGAAGCGCCCATAGACGCGCCTTAAAAATATGTTTTGTTCTAAGAAAATGCAGTAACGTTACCATATATGTATTTGTTAAACTAACAGCTTTAATATACTTTAATACTTACCTATCTGGTGGCTAGTGGTGATCAAATGGGAAAAATGAATTTAGAGATAATTTATAAGGATAGAGGTGCTTAAAAAGAAGCTCAAGAATTATGACAAAAAATATAATTTTCAAGGTAAGTAAAAAGCCCTCTAGCAGCACACAATCAATGTAAAGTTATTGCCTAAATGCTAGAGCGCATTCGATGGTTCAAATATAAGTCATATCGGTTTTTAATAAAGCAAAAAATTAAAAAAAAACAATAAAAAATGTAACAATGAGAAGTTGTAACTCGAAACCAAAGACATTTTAAAAAATATATATATTAAGATTTTATTGTATCCTGTAGAAGCACCACCTCTGGTGATCGATTTTTCAATCACCATGCATAGTTTCTTTTCTACTTTTTAAATTTTTTAACAATTTTTTAAACCATTCTATAAAAAGGCGATTTCTTTTACTTCCTTAGGATTTTAATGCAAGTTTTACATCAAAGGAAAATAAAAATATATTCAATATTATGTTTCTGCACTTATTCGTTTAGAAGAATTCTCTCGATGTAAAAATATACCGATTGAATATTTTATAAAATTTGCATATAATCAAAATAATATTTGTTTGGCAACTTTTTTGCCAAAAAAAAATGTACTTTGAAATTAATTAAATAATTTTGTCAATAGCAACTTTTTTTTTTAAATCAGGTTTTTTCATTTTTAATTAGAAATTACGTAACAACAAAAATAAATACTTATTTTAAATATTATTATATCCAGTCTCACAATTTTTTAAAATTAAGTTCTCTTTAAAATTCTTTAGATTTGTAAAAAGTTTAACATCCTGTATCTTTAAACGAAAAATATGCGGAACCACGTTATTATAAAAAATTTCTTTATACAGAGTCTCCAATTTAATTAATGGTTAAAAATAAAGAGTATAATTCCTGTGTTTATTTTATAAAAAAAGTTTATATAAACATTTGTCCTAAACTTAAATTTAAGACCCACCTACTAATGAACAATAGGCATTTTTTCGATATAATTTTTTTAATTACTTTTAGCAGAGGCTTATAAACGAGATGTATACTGAGGATTTAAAAACATATGATACGCTATTGCTTTTTCGAAAAAACTTGAATAAATTTCCATTTATTTTGCAACAAATCTGATCTTTTCAGTTGTCTTTGTTTGATTCACCGTTTTCGCGTAAAAATATAAAAATCGTTTTTGGTATAGCAAAATTAATTTAAACTAGTGGTCTAATGCCTCATTTTTGGTTTTTAACGCAAAAATGGTGTATGAACGAAAAATATTCCAAGAGGTCAAATTTGTTGTAAAGTAAATAAGGATTTAAAAAATGGTTTTTGCTTTGGGAAAATCAACGGCGAAACAATTTTTTTACATATTCAGTATTTATACGGTACGGACGCCACTGTTGAAAATATATAAGAAATCTCCTACAGTAAAAAGTGCTATTGATCCTTAGTAGGTGCGTGTCAAATGTTAAGAAAATATTTTGAACATTTTTAAAGTTATTATAAGAATTTTTTTTTGTTAATTTAACACCCTGTAGTTCAAAAGTTAAGACGTTTAGGACATATGTTTATATGAACTTTTCTTTCTAAAATAGGCTAAGAAATTATATCCTGTATTTTTAGCCATTAATTAAATTAAACCCTGTATTTCCTAGTGTAGAATTTATCTTTGACTTTCTTTAACAACGTTTTGTAGCACCCTGTATATCTATTTAATCCATTTTATTATTACTTTATACGATCCATGCGAGGTACGTTAAAGTTAGCAAGGCATACGGCTACAATAATACGGCATTATAATACAACTGAATAAAGCGGGAGAACAATGCTTCAGCTCTGCCTGATCTTCACACCTGATAATCCTTTGTTAGAATTGATGTTGCTGGTAACAAAACCACTGTATCACTGTCTTACTTGTCTCGTCACGTGACTTAATTAAAATACATAATTTATGTTTGTATGTGTGTTAGGTGACATGGAAATCATAAAGCTGAAAATTGAAAGTTATACCCCTACAAAAATATTATGTTTTTAAATTTCTTGTACAAATAAATCCAGAGTGTTAATTATTGGTACACAGAAAACTCGCAGATTTCTTATGCTAAAACATGAATTCAACCAAAGATACCTTAGTCCGTTCAATTTAGACATCCGAGGTTACGTAAAATTCGCAACCGGGTGAAAATTGGTAGAATCATTTAAAACATCATTAAAAATATAATGTAAAAAGTCCTCATTGTTTCGACCTGAGGAAGAAAATTTTACTGGGGTCAAATGTCACAAATACGGGAGTTTTCACGATTTTCAGCGAAACGGTAAGTTTTATCATAAAATTAGCTTGTACAAAAACTGTAGCTCAGGTAATTATTGGCAAAAATGTTTTTCTTCTGAAAGCCACCATTTTTTATGATATAACGATTCAAAAGTTTGAAAAAGTTGTAATCGTCATAACGTATAACTACACCACTTACCACCACCACCAAACACCAAACAAAAAGTAAGATAAAAATTAAAAACCTTTTTTTGTGCCACGATATCTTCCTAATTGTTAAGTTTTATTATTATTATTATTAAACAACAAACTATCCTTTATTTTGAACAAGGAATCACCCCCAACATGTTTTCCTATTTGTTTTGGATCACTCTGTATACTAGCTTAACAGTTTGCAATAAATATAAGACGAGTCAAAGTATTTTATGGTGATTTTTATAACAGGGTGGTCCCTAACTAATGGGCCAAAATTTAACTGGACAATTGTGATGTTAAAATACTGCGATTTTACTCAACTTTACGTCAGTACAGAAGTTGATAATATTTAAGATACAGGGTAACGATTTTAAAAAATGTTTTCAAATTATTATTTCGATAATATTTAATTTATTTTGAATATTGTAATAAAACTCGGTACCTAGAGGTTTTTTGACATAAGCTATTCATATCTAATGTTAATTTTTAGGTGTTAGTTAGGAGGAGGCCACCTACACTACTTTAAATCTCTTTAAAACGTCCTAACTTTTTGTGCTACTCTGCTTGTACCATTTACATTAACCAATAAGTTATACTATGCCTTTAACACAAAAAAGGTGTACTTTGTAAGAACAGCTCTGAGTCACCATTTCCAAAATATTTGCATTTATATGGTTTAGTGCAACCAAAAAGTATATGGATAAATACATTAAATTATTCGTTTATGATGAGTAAGTTGTTGTTATGGCTAATATGCTTATTTTAAAGGCATTTCTGGGTTGCACTAAATAACTTAATGGCGAATATCTAAAAAACGGTCGTTCATAGCGATTCTTACAAAGAATACCTTTTTTGTGTAAAAAGCATTGCAGAATTTAAAATTTTACACGGGTGGTACATACAGGAAGGCACAAAAAAAGGTGCTACGTTTTATAGAAATTGAAAGTAGTGTAGGTAGCGTCCTCTTGTTAACACCCAAAAATTAACATTACTTATAAATAGCTCATGTTAAAAAGCATCTTTAGGTCACCTAGGTACTATAAGGTAAGTTTGGTTTAATCGCAATATTTAACCGTCGCAATTCTTCAGTTGAACTTTGGCCCATTACTTAGAGACCAACCTTGTATAATAATATTTTTTTTATTATCATTACTTTGTTAGAAAAATGATATACATAAAGTACATAAAATGAAAATTTAAAAATATTTTTTAAAAGCAAAGCAAATTCATTTAAAATCAACCTTTAACCCAATAAGTTTCTTAAGCTGTCTTCGTGTAAATACTAAATAAATTACATGTCTTCAAAAAGTATTTAAATGGAAATTAAATGCACTGAGGCATAAAGACGATGAACACAATCATGTACCATCATTAAATTCCCGTACTAAAAAGGCTACACAAATTTGCTTTAAATTAAGAAAGTTTAAATATAAAGTATTTATCATAGCGTAGGATAACATACCCTAACTTTAATTATCGTATATGTTTAAATCATGATTTTAATTCATTTTATTAAAAAAATAGGTGGGATAATACAGTCTTAAAATTTCAGCAAACGTCCTTACCTATAGAGTTTTATTAGAAACTCAACCTTAATTTTGTAGAGGATTAAAAACTATGACTAAAAAGTTTGATTTTAAATGGCGCCACATTTAAAAGTCATGTGACATGTCAGGGTGTAGTTTTTTTATTGTAAAGTGTGCCACCTTATCGTGGTAAGATACAAGGTGATCATTTTTAAGTCGGCACTATTGCTAACTTATTTATTATTGCAGATACAAAGTCAGTTAAATTAGTAAAGTTGTTTCGTCCAATCGCATATTTTCTGTAAAATATTTTTGTTGAAATATTTTTGTTGAAATATTTTTTTTTTGGGGGATTTATAATGCCAAACTAAAATACTAGCTTTTATATTGCTCTATTTTTCTTATAATAATTTACGTGGTTTTTGCAATATACATTTTTAATAACCCTAGTAGTACGGCCGAGAAGATCGCGCATACTACGAAGACACTAGCACTTAAATATCTCACGACCGAACTACTTGTACCATTTTTATGTCGACTTAGCCTTTCTTCTATAATATATTTTTAAAACTGCTCAATCGATGTTAGTGAAAGTGCATCCAGAAACAATATCAAACGCCGAAAAGTTCCAGAAAGCTAAATATGTGGTAAGGCCAATGGTATTTTGGGGATTGTCACATTTTTAATGTTAATTCATAGTTTTTACATTGATTAAATTTATTCTTGGTATTTTGCTTTAATTAAATAGTCCACTTTTTTCTCTCGCCTTCAAAAATTGTGCTATTTTTTCCACTGATTAAGGTGCTGCCAATTAAAAACAATGCAATATTGGGTTTTGATTTATTGTAAAAATTTACTTTTTTTTAATAAAACACCCTAATTTATTATATCACCATAAAAAAGATTTATTAAGGAGCTTTTAAAGAAGTCCCCATGTGTTTTATTCAATTTTTAATAGGTAATAAATTGGCATTTTTAAACCATATATTGCATCACTATTAAATAAATATTTTAAATAGCTTTTAGAAAATACCACATTTGATATGTCTATCTTTATAGTTTTTGAAAATAACGCCATCGAACTCTAAAAACTATGTTAAATTTTTCTCTACAGCTCTAAGGTATGAGCACTAAGTTTAGTGTCGAAGACATAAAAATAGACATTATATCTATCATTTTTTAGATTTGAATGGCCATACTTCCAAAACTATAGGAGACATAGCAAATGTAGTAGTGTGTAGACACATGAGGACTTTCTATAATGCTTATTGATTTTTGAATGGTAATATATTATACGGGATGTTCCATTTAAAAAAGTATATTTATTGCAAAAAATACCCTATGTTCAATTGTATTTTGGTTGGACGCACGTTATTTAGCGAAAAAAATTTACAACTTACTAATTTAACCGTCTGTTTATCTCCAAACGTCAATTTTTTTATTTGTCCTATGGTTGTTATATACCTGAGTTTATCTTTTTAATTCTTTTATTGCGTATAATTTATTTTTCTGTGTCAGGTATTACCGTTTTTATTTAATTTATACCTACAAGAGGCAGCATAAGGATGAGAGAAAAAGGTACAAGTAGTGTTTTTAAGTTTATGGTCACCGATTAAATATTAATAATTATAAACTAAATAGAAAAAAATAACAAGAAAAAAATAAAAATGGAACCCGCTAAAACTTTTTAATAATAAATTTAAAAAAATAATAATAAAAAATTAAGTCGGATAATAACATATTCTATTGAAGTATAAAAAACTTTTGTTTATTAGTTATTTACATGTTGTAGTTTTGCAAATATGTTATTACCTGACTCAATTTTTTTACTTTACATTCTTTAGAGTTTATATGTATAATTTAAATTTATTAACATTTATAAAAAAACTCTCACCATTTATAGGTATATGAATGACATGTATTTAATGATGGTAAATACAATTATGGCGTATATGACCCACCTATTTTAATTTCTGCAAGTGTTTAAATATGGTAAATATTATTTGAAATGCTCAAAAAATAATTTAATAAGTTCCCTTAAACAAAAATATTTGAGTTCTGTTAAAAAAAAAACAATTTTGGAGACCTAAAACACTTTTAATTACAAAATAAATTTAATAAAATGACAAAGTGGCATAATTTAGTATTAAATTGAGTATTTTGTCTTAAAATAGGTTTTTTTCGGAATATTTATTAAAAAGTAATATTTTATATATATTTTTGTTAGGTATGTCTGTAGATAACAGAAAATTATTTAATGTAATTTACAAATGATTTTGATTAAAAAGGTTTTAAGGTTTTAATCCGAAATCCTAAAAAAAAACAAGTTACTTAATAGGATCATGTTCAGGTTAATACAAATCTTAAAATCTTTTTCAGGCATCCCGTTTCCATCTTAGGAAGCATTTTCTGTAAATGTTTATAAAACTTTTATTTTTAAAATTACTTTAATGCTACTCCCTTAAATGTTTTACATATAATTAGAAAACATCCTGCATGCAATTTAAAATTAGGAAAAAATACTTATATTTAGACAAATTATAAAACTTTTTACTGAAAATTTTTTAGATTTTACTAAACTAAAACATACAAATTTTTATATGTTCTCGAATAAAACTGTATTACCATACATATATACATCCAGATTACCCAACCAGAAATTGCTTTTGCTATCTCGATACAGCCATAAAAATATCCATGAAGGCACTAAAGCTCATTTGGATTTTACCTTTTTTATTTCTGTACTTTAAATGCTAAATAAAAAAATAATTTTAATATAATTATTATTTTTAGGATACTTTAGATTTAGTAATTAAATAAACAAATAGATATAATTAAATCCCATAATTTATTGCTTATACTAATAAGATAATATAATAACGCCATTTTACATAAAGACCTAGGGTATTGTTATAAATGCTAATCTTAACAATTGTTGCAATCTGGTAAGTTAGTTTTTATGTTACTCAGTTACTACTGAGTAACATAAAATATTGTCGTTTTATTTTACTTTTTAACACGCTTTTATTAACTTGGGTTGTAACTATCTATCTATCCATCTATCTATCTATGTAACGGAATCTTTGAGCCCAATTTTTACCAACTTCCAGCTATTCAATTTCTTTAAAACTTTGCACACGTATCAAGGACCGATGACAATGCAATAATTTAAAAACAGTATCCCGCTAAGTTCCAGCATTTTCCAGGCAAACCGGAAAAGTGAAAATCGTACTGTTCTGGCGGAGGCGCCAGATTATACAATTGAATAATCGAACTTGACAACATTTGCCGACGGTTGGGGACCGGGATAAGGTTGCAACACCTTAGTTAAACAAGCGTGCGTCCACCCATAGGACGCAAACAACTCGGCAAACGACAGGAAGACCATGGGGTTAACAAGAACCCCGTTAAACGGGTACAAACCCCGTTACATGCAGACCAACCTGAAACTTGTTCGAGTAGTTGCGTTCTGAAACCCCATGCAACAGTGAAGCTTTAAATGAAATGATTAGATTACGAAATAGTTCGTGAAACATTTCAATATCACATGACCGCAGAAAACTAATTGATATATCGAACTAAAAATGAAAAATCAAGAATTGTGTGCAAAAAAAGAAGTAGGAATACTGTGAACTGGTTAGTTCTGGTTAGTTTTCAATTTCTTTGAAACTTAGCACACGTATCAAGGACCGATGACAATGCAATAATTTAAAACAGTATCCCGTTATCCTGATTTTAGGACCGCCAGGATAAATAAATTCCTTAATAATCGTTTTTAATTATGGCGAATGCGCAAGGGCAATTGATGCATAACTTACTGCGTTTTTTTTTAATTGAATTTTTTCAATTTTATAATAAAAGGTGTAAAATACATAGAAATACGGGAGTTTTAAAAAGGTGAAAACTATGTGGCCACTTTGGCCTTAAATCAAGAATGCATGGCGAAGAAATTTTTTAGTGAATAAACTGGAGCATTTATTTTAAAAAACTAATTGATATATTGAACTAAAAAATGAAAAATAAATAATAGTTTAAAAAAACTAAAAACACGCTTTTATATGCAACCGAACTAAAAATAAGAAAATAAATTTTCATTACAAAGAGTTTGTCACTTCAGAGTAAAAGCGTAGGGTGCATTTTTACTATTTTTTCATAACTTTTCCCTCATATATATTTGCAAATAGAATAATTATAACATTTAATATATTAGGCACCCCAACCTTTTTACTCTGAAGTGACAAACTCTTTGTAATGAAAAATTATTTTCTAATTTTTAGTTCGGTTGCATATAAAAGCGTGTTTTTTTAGTTTTTTAAACTATTATTTTATCGTGTATTAGCAAATTGACATAAAGTTTATAATTATTGCCTATTATTTTAAAGAGACAAAGGGTCATAATGGGGTAAATGTATACAATTCACAATAAGAGAAGAATCCCCGAGAATTATCAAAATAGAGGGGTACACATACACATATATCTAGTTTAGTTTACATAACCTAATACCGAACTTAAATAACTGGAACTTAAAATTAAAAAAATCTTTTTAGTTTGCAGAAAATATATTAGGACGAATATTAATGGTTTAAATATTATTTATAAATTTTTATAATTATTTAAAACTAAATATGTCGTTAGTATATATTAAATTGGCAACTAAAATATTTTAAAACCAAAAAAAATTTGAGTCCCTACAAAAATCTAAAATAAATTTGACTATAAAATATACCTTAGAAAAAGTAAAAAAATAAACAATTTTAAAGATTCGCCCATAGCAATCCAGTTGAAAACGGTCTTTTCCTTACATTGAAGTTTGAATATAAATATTATAACTGTTTCTGGTATGTTTATGCAATGTTTTAATAAAAAGTTCAGATCCTTGCTGGTTAGACTTCCTCCAAATAAAGTTTTATTTCATAAGGTACGTAAGGTATTATTGCACTAAAGTTGCTTTAGAAATCTCTATAGAAATATTTAGAAAATTCTTAAATTTGCATTGGGCGCATTTAGAAAACTGCAGATCTGCAAGGGTTTATCATAAAGCTGGTGCCCACGAAATTACTAGCAAGCCTGTCATTTTTGTTGAGAAGTGTTACACGACTTTAAATTTTGGTCGTATGTATAGTTGGATAGGATGCAAATTTCTGATGTTTCAGAAAGCTATGTGGGCACATCTGGTTTAACTAAGAGTGCTTTCAACTTTGGTATTTTAAATAGAACACCCTATCTATATTTTCTAAAAGTCAATTCTATAGGTAGTTCTAAGCAAATACATGTACCACATCCTATACTTATCCCAATTAGTTTTTAAAAAATGGTGTTAAATTTTGTTATGGTATTTGCTATTTTTATCGATTTGTTAAAAAAACGTAATGACTAGAAAAGGGCTTATGCCATTTTGACACATATTTAATAAACGTTATATCATATCTCCGATAAAAATACAATTTCTGACTTTCGGCAGTAAAGAACTTTAGTAATTAAAATGAAACCCACTACATCAAGCCTTAAATTTAACACCTTATACTAATTTCTTTTTTTGTTTATGATATTCTACATCAAAACCTTACAGTTTTTAAGATATTTACAGAAAAACGCTGCCTAGAAAATAGGGAAGAAAATATATTTTTAACGTTGTTTTATAGTGCCCAAAAAATACATTTTTGTTATTACTTGTTTTTCAGAAAGACAATGCCATAAAATGACTACAATCAGTAACCCTGGTGAAGCAATAAGATGGAGAACTTCACCGAGGCTGCTAGTATTGAGTTATTTGAACAAAACCGAACTACACCTGTTTTTGCCATCGGACCTGAGTTTATTGCACAATGGTAAGTAGAGAATTATCTTTATTACTTAAAAATTGTTACCAAATGTAATTTAGTGCTTGCCTTTTATTTTTCATTTTTTGATTTTGCTATACAAGTGTCCAAAACCCCATCGGAGTAACGCAACTCTGATGACGTATTTTGTCCAAAATAATATGCATGTTGCTACAATTAAAAAAATTCAATTACTGAATTAAAAACTACATAATAAATTCAATAAAATGATAATTTTTTTTAAGATAAAAAAATAAAAAAGTTAGAGAGGTGTTAATTTATAACGTGGCACCTGGTACATACGTATAGCATAAAATATTTTTTACCCATTTAATTGGTTAAACTATCCTTATATTTATAGGTTAAAAAAACATGGATTTTAAGACAATTGTACAGTTATAATACAGTGTGCCTCTTTTTTTAAATTTTAAACCAGTATTTTAGAAAAATTGGTTGCATGGTTTAAAACTAATAAATACAAAATACTTTAATAAACAGTATGTAGGACGAGTTATAACAAAAAATGAAAAAAAAAACCAAGAGTAAAGTACCTTTCCTATTAAAAATAGAACAAAATTGTATAAATAAATGTTGTTAAGACTTAAGTTTTATGTCAAAATTCTAAGTAAAAAATTAGGGTTAGAGAACTATTTTTGTCAATTTTGTACATTACAAATAAACACTTTTAAAAAGCCTTGACTTGAGAGAGCAAACTTGAAAAAATGTTTTAAAGCATTTACTTTCTTTTTTAATTTTGCTTCCTATGGCCCTAAGTTGTAATGCGTAATGTATGAAAAATGACAAAACCATTTGTTTGTTACTATAACGCTTTAACTTTAAGATTGACATAAATTTTAATTTTCTACAACATTTACTTATACAATTCTGTTCTATTTTTAAAAATAAAGTACTTCACTCCTGGGCATTTTTCATATTCTTAGTTATATCTCGCTCTCTGTATAATACCAATCAACAAAACTTTGTATTTAGTAGTTTTCGATCAGCGACTAGTTTTCCCAAAATATCGTGTTAAAATTCAAAATGTTTGTCATTTGTCCCTTGTAACACCTATCCTGGGACACACTGTACATATATATATATATATATATATATATATATATATATATATATATATATATATATATATATATATATATATATATATATATATATATATATATATATATATATATATATATATATATATATATATATATATATATATATATATATAGTACCGAGCTCATTAGCATGTCTAATTATTGTGTTAATTAATTTTCTTTTTATAATTAGTTTGATGCTGTTGACTTTTAAACGCTTTTTTATCCCGAAGTATTGTAGTTTAGTAAAATATTCGAATTTAGTTTCAAAAGGAGCACAAAACGACCTAAGTCTTTATAAAGGTTAATTTTAATTCCTATTAAAAAAATATTTGTGATAGTGTTTTGAAGTACTTACAATATTATAATTAAGTGCAATGCCACGTTTAAATCTATTTTACCTAATAAGATTTTTTTTGTAAATCCCAATAATGTGTATTTTAAAGAATAAATAGGTAGATACAATAGACAGTAATACATAACAAACATATGTTCAGGGGTATCTGAATCGGAAGGGTTTTGTGGCTGTAACCCTTACCATTTTTGGTACAATGTTTAAAAATTGCATGTAAAACATTGTGGTGACGCGTTTCCCTAGTCCGACACCCGAAACATGTCCAAATTAACAGGTTGGTTAAAGCGCCGCTTCCATGTATGGCGGTATGAACATTCGTGGTTAGACTTGTCAAAAGGAACCTCCCTAAAAGGTTTTAAAAGTGTTCTTATCATAAAGTCCATTTCATTACTTGTCCATGCACTATAAGGAAAAGACTTTAAACAACAACAGAGGGTTAAAATTTAAAGAAAACATTTGCTTTTTCTTAAAAAAAAGCTTTTATACCAAGTGATAGTTAGGAATTCCTGGACCATTTTTCCAAATAATTACTAACAAGCTTATTATTCGTGAGATGCTTTATTTTGACGGGACGACCAAATTGTTTCCTTACAACAATTTTCGTTGGTGGTAGCATACAGGGGTAGCAGAGATTACATATGTTAATTTGATAAATATCAAAGAAACAGGATGACGTGCCACGCAATTTGAAGGACAATGTCGGTGTTAAATTTTATAAATATTATTTAATCAACAGAAAAAAAAATTAGCTAGTTAGGAGTTATTATTCATGACATCATTAGCCGTACATGTTGGAGGTAGGGGACTCTTTGATGAAACCTTACATTTTGTAGGACAAATATTTTTTGGTTAATTTAGATAATATCTTAAAAATAAACAGAGAAAATCTCTGTTTGTAATAAAATTTTGATATTTATCAATTAAACACAGTTAATTCCTACTACCCCTGTATGCTACCACCAACGAAAATTGTTGTAAGGAAAAAGTTGGGCATCTCATTAAAATAAAGCTACTCACAAAAAATCAGCTTGTTAGAAATGACTTTGAAAAATGGTTCAGGGATCCCTAACTATAGGCTATTTTTAGGAATTTATAAAATGTTTTGTATGCATTAAATATATATTTTTTGACGAACAAGAAAAAATAAATGTTTATTAGTGTAGTTCGTAAGGGATTAACTGTAAATATTTCTAAAAAATGTCGGTGTCTTTCCCTCTAATAAATGTAGTTTTTTGAAATTCTCATTTAGCTTTAAACAAATTTAATTTTTATACCTTTTTTATTATTTAATATATGGTTTTTACGCAACTTAATACAAAGTCATTTGATCATCACTAACACTTTATATCCAAAGTAATCATTCTATAAAAAATATTATTTATTTATTGTTTTTTTTTCGTTTTTAAGTAATTTGAAAATATTCCCGAAATTTATAAAAAACAATTGTTTTTCTAACATTTTGACATCCTTTAGTAAAAACATGCTATTAAGGACATATATCCATTAAAATGTTTTATTCAAGAATAATCTAGAAAAGTGTCCATGACTTGATATTAATATTTGTTTTGTTTTCAATTTCACCATTGTCTTGAATATTTTCGGCTTGATTTAGCGTTATAAGTTAAAGATATAAAATTGCTGGTATTTTTTTACTGCTTTTATCTTAATTACTGGTAAATATAAATAAAATTATTAATAATGCAAATAAAAAAACTATACAGGGTGTTAAAGATTGTTGTGTAGAAAATTAAAGAGCAAATTCTTATATTATATCTATTATTATATTAATATATAAAAGAAAGCTCATATAAACAGAGATCGGCAAATTAAAATGGAATTTTCAAAATAGTTGCCGATACAAAATGGCTAATTAGATATTACCTCACTACAACCTCAATATGGGTATCAAATGAAAGGGCTTGATTGGTGGAATAAAGCTGACTATAAAAAATTTAAATCTAAGATGGTTGCCGCCACCAAATGGCGAATTAGATTCTTTTTTCACGACTGCCTCAAATTGGGTATCAAATAAAAGGACTTGATTGGTAGAATAGATCTCACTATATAAAAATTCAAATGCAAGATGGCCGCGGACACGAAGTGCCGGTTTACATATTTTCCACAACTACCTCAATATGGGTATATAATAAACGGATTTGATTAGTAAAATAAATCTTTCTTTGACTTAAATGAGCTTAACAAAATAAAAAGTATCAACTAACAACAAAACTAAAAACTTGAAAATAAATTATATAAAAAAATACATGTTAAACGGTTTTATTACAATAAAAATGATGTAGATTAAATACTAAAAGCTCAACATTTTTCGTCCTAGCTAGCAGATCGAACCAATCTTCTCATTAATCTAAGGTATTGATTCGACAAATAATAAAATTGGTTAGTTCTGGTTAGTTATAGTAAAATATTAAATGTACTCAATAGAATAACAAGTATCCACTAACAAAAAACTAAAAACTTAAAAATAAGTTATGTAAAGAAAAATTATGTTAAACGCCTTTATTTATACTAAAAGCTAAAAAATAATTCGATAAGTCCTAGCTACCAGATCGCACCAACCTTCCCATCAATCTGGGGTATTGATCAGACAAATAATCAGTCCTTTGTGACACTTAGCGATTACCAGTATCCCCGTGCACAGATATCGTAAGAAACCACCAATGTTAATAGCAAATTTAAAAGAGTAAAAGTAAATAAATTCAATTAAACGGTTTTTTTATTCTCACGGTTATTTAAAATCAGTCGATAATAAACATTGGCCCTTTATAAATTCGTGTAGCATTCAATAATAATGGCAACCTTGAAACATATAGCCAGTGCGTGGTTGGCACAACGGAAGCAGCCTTTGAAAATGTTCTATTATTATTGGTGAATTTTTGCAGTGTGATAGCTATAAAGCTTGTTTAATGAATGTAAACTTTGTTAATTTTAAAAGCAGTATAGTAGAATACTATACTCATAATCTGTTAGTTACCCAAAAAGAATATATACAGTGGTCGGCATAATTGTTGGACCATATGGTAAACTTCTTTTGCTTATTATTCAAAAAATATATTTTAAAGAAAAATCTCTTCCTAGGCCTAAACTCTCAAAGCACTAATTAAAGTTTGAATAAATCCCAGCCTATACGAGGTAGATGCAAGTTTACATATTTAGTATAAGAGAAAACAACCTTTGTTTTTAAACTTAGAACTGGAATGCAGATTAATTTTCATTACTGTATACTGCATGAGTATACATAAGAAGTATACAGGGTGTAATTTAATTGATAGCTTAAAAAACAGGATAAGATTCCTTAGACCATTTTAGAAAAAAAGTTAATATGAACATATGTCCTAAACCTGTTAACTTTTAAGCTCCATGGTGTTAAAGTTTTAAGAAAAAATCGTACTCTTATCATTATCTTTAAAACTTGTTCGAGATATTTTTATGAAATTTGGCACGCACCTACAAAACACCAATGGGAATGTTTTTAAAGTAGAAGATTTTTAAATATTTCTACCAGTGGCGTCCGTATGGGATAAATACTAAAGAATTTTTAAGAAAAAAATATGGTGCGGCATTGCTTTCTTCAAAAATAGAAATATTTTTTTAAATCCTCATTTATTTATCAACAAATTTTGTCCTTTGACTTTTTTCTTCTGATGCACCGTTTTTGCATTAAAAAAACTAAAAATATAGCATTATCCTACTAGTTTCAAATAGTTTCGCTATTCCAAACATGCATTAATAACGGTTTAATTTTTTTACGCGAAAATGGTGCATCGGACAAAAAGAGGTCAGTAGGTAAAATTTGTTGCAAAAGAAATTTAAAAATAGCTTTTATTTTTGGAGAAAGCAATAAGCATTTTTTACTTCTGATTTTACAATTAAGAAACTTTATTAAATTTTTATTTTAATTTAACAAGGTGTTTTTTTATCTAGGGCACCACTTTTATATTAGGTTTTATTAAAATTTTACTTTAAAGTTAAATTTTAATTACTTATTAAGGATGTTTTAGTTATCTTAAAATTAGTCTACATGGTATCCTTAATTTAAGAAAAATATACAATATTAATTTATAATTTTAAAATTTAAAATTGTTGTAACAATATAAGATCATTAAAAGAACTTGCTACTTAAAAAGTTTAAGAATCTCGGCACTTTCGATTATACCGAAAGTAAATGTCAACTTCCTTATTTTAAAAGAAACACCCTTTACATTATATTTCTTTTAGATTTTCAGTTAATTTCTAAACATTTTCGTTTTTGACCCATTTCAAATTTTATGTTAAAACTGACGTTTTCAGGGCAATGTATTAATATTTTTAAAGCCCTTTTAATGTCACCCAAACAAAAGCCTCTATTTACTATTATTATTATTTTTTAATCCTGACGATCCATATATTTATGCATTTTAATGTGTTTATTATCTATGAAGAATGTAACAAAGTTTTATCAGGAGCTCTTTAGATGTTCGCTGATAAATATTCAAATGCAAAAAAGGAATAGCATAGCCTAACATAACAGCATTTTTATAAGAAATAAAAATTAAATGATCAATATTTCAAAACACATAAACTTTTAAGGTTGTTGTCATCCTTACTTGAAACCTTTTTTTTGACCATTCTGGTATTTATTTACTGAATAAACTCAATACCTACAGTCAACTAAAAAAATTGTTTCTTTACTTTCTTTACTAATTCTAATTCATATTAAATGCTTTTGTCAAAAAATATGATAAGGTAAGGGCCTGCAATCGGCATTTTTGACAAAAAATAAGTTAAAAGTGGCTTGAGTTACGTCTAGGGCACCATACATAAAATATTATTATATGCTAAGAATTTTTCGTTGAATTAAAAAAATATATTATATGGACGTTCAGAATAAGAAACTTTACAATAGTTTTCAATATAATTGGAAGTACTAGAACTGTAAAAATATTTTGGTCTTCTGCCTCCTACTAAGTTATATTGCCAATTTTTTAAAAGTTTTTATAGATTTTAATAGGTTGCCGCAGTTTCACTGTAAATCATGCATTATTTATAAGTAAAAATTTATTACCCAAATAAAAAAATCAAAATATTTAAGCAAAAATAAAGGAACGCCTAAAAGTTCTATATTATAAAACTAATTATAAAATAATATATAAAATATATATTGTTTTTATTTAATTTATATATTTTAAAAATAATATATGTAATATTTGTATTAAATAAAATTTTAATTTTATGTAGTACACATTACAAATATATTTTTTCATTTTTAAAGTACTTAATTTGCAACAATAAATTAGCTTGTTTATATCGGGTGGTCTATCCGGATCGAATCTCAAGCGCCTGGGTAAATCCCAATGAAATCCTAGAAATAAACGGTAAGAAATAAGCAATTAAGCAGGATCAAAAATAATTCCAATCCAAAAATTTTGTGAAAATTGGATTAAGGTAGTTTAAGTCAAGCTAATTACACTTAACGAAACAAATGGGTTAAAAACAAATCGGCTAATCTCACATTGAATCCGGGTCGAAGTATTCAGCCTTATGCTGTAAATACATTGACTTGTTTTAAGCTTAAAATTATAAAGTAAAAATGACATTTGACAGATAATTGAATATTTTTTATGCAGTAACCAAAGTCGATTGATGAGATAAGGTCACGACATTCGCCATATTGGCTAGCGCGGCTGTGACGTCAAGTCGAGCCATTTTCGGCCATGTTTGATTTTAGGCAGATCAGTGGCGTAGAATTAAGGAGAAATCAAAAAGAACTATATGCTGTAAACAAAATTTATTGGATTATTTTAATAGGCATAACCTAAAACAAAAACATAAATGTGGTTTAAATATTGAAAATTAAAAGTTATCAAAGCGACGACAGGACGATGAGGTTCCTGGCAGAGCAAAACATTTTCCATGGTTCCGTAAGTCAAAAATCATTTTAAAAACTTTGTATACAAGGTGTCCGCTATCGCTAATGAATGGTACACAGAAAAACCGCACATTCCTTATGCCAAAATATAAAGATTTAACCAAACATACCTAATATTCAAAAGTTTATAATAAGGAAAATACGGGGGTGTCATAGTAAAAAGAAAAAGTATATCTATTTCGATAATTGTTCCCCCTTTTAAAATATCTTAATAAAACGGTATCTCGGGGTTTTTAAACATTAGCTTTTCAGATCGAATATTAATTTTTGTGTGTAGACTAGAGGGCGATGGGTACACTATTTAAAATTCTCTAAAACTACCCAATTTTTTGTTACTACTCTGTATGTTTGTAAACTAGTAAGCTTCTCTGTGCTTTCTGCACAAAAAAGGTATACTTAGTAAGAATCGGTCTTGACAACCGTTTTTAAGGTATTCACGTTTTAGTTGTTCAGTGCACCCGAAAGTATGTACCTTCAATAACATCGTATTAGCTATAATTACAACTGCTTAGATATAAATAGCTGATAGCTAAAAACTCCTGTATACCGAGTTTTATTAAAATTTTTAAAACATATCAGAAATTATCGAAATGCATGAATAAATAATATTTATATCCCTTTAACACCCCGTATCTTCCTTATCATTAACTTTTGGATATAGGTATGTTTGTTTAAATCCTAAATGGGTATTTTCGCATAAGAAATCTGTGGTTTTTCTGTGTACCATTAATTAGCGGACACTCATCAGTATTATATGTATATAAAAATACGAATGACTGAAAACTATTTGACTAAACACTATCAAAATCTCTAAAATAAGACGAGTCTGAACCAATAATATGTGTCTAAACTAACCAAAAACATTAGCAACTGGAAATCCTTGCAAAATATACAACCAAAATGAAAATGGCAAATTTCCACAGTTTTTACCAAACAAAGCTTCGACAAGGCACGACTCTGTCATCAGCTGATAATGCTACCAACTTTGAACAGAACTGCCAACCAAAATCGTAATTCTCACACCTCACGTCCCTGACAAAAGCTATCCCGGGTCTTGCTTATGTCTAAACCCCTTCTCATAAAGAAACTCTGGCAGTAACTATGGTGACTAACAAATTATAGTCAAGCTTTAAATTAAAATGTTTTTAGAATTTAAATTTGTTACTGCTTATCAAATATTAAATTATCTGTCAAATGTCATGTTCACTTCATAATTTCAAGCTTCACTCTGGTTTTTATTAAAATTTTAATTAGCTGCCAAAAATCAGCTGGTTAAATTGTTTGGTTAGAAATATTTATTTTGTTTTTAAACTTGTGTTACTTTGAAACTAAAATTAACTTGTTATATTCAAAAAAACTCATAATAAAATTACGTAACATAAAATGTTTCCGTAGTTTTGTTATTTTTCTCATGATTTATATATATTTTTAGAAATGACAATTAATAAAATTTGTCATGCGCTTGCGCGAAATAAGCATCTTTAAAATTAACAGGTTAGATCACTCATTTAAAAAATTAAGCCTGATTTATAGTTTCAGTAACGTAAGCCGTAAAACTTAAGACTTAGCGTTAAGACGTAAAGAGTAAGCAGTAATAACAGGTCAATTTATAGATCTATAATTTAAAGAATCTCCTTATAGTTTTTTAGATTATGAGTATTTTTGTTGTCATTTTTATAATAATTTATTTTATAAAATATAATTTAGGTAGTATGGCATTTCGCTGTTCACAAAAGTCATCAACGATAATAAAAATAAAATTTGATGTAAAATTGCCCATACCAAACCAAAAATGTAAACTATGACGTAAACATTACGCGGCCGATGAGCAACGAAAACAACCGATAGCAACCGGAGCCGTAAGATTTAAAACCTAAGAAATGAAAATAAACCATTTCTTACTGCTTACATCTTACGTCTTAATTCTTACTGCTTAAGTTTTGGCACAATAAATTATCGGGTTACTTGTAGCATGTTCATTTTTCTTACGTCTTAACGATAAGTCTTACGGCTTACGTTAGTAAAATTATAAATCAGGCTTTGGGCCGCAAATTATCATCAATTTATCAAAATAGAGCCCCCGAAATAACCGTAGTAAATATTTAGTTCTTAAAGTAATATTAGGTACCTATTTTTTTTTTTTTTTTTTAATTTATATACCATTTGTTGTTTTAAATTTAAAAACCCCTAAGTAACTTTAGGCACTTAAGGGCTTTTTAATAACAAAATTAAAACTACAAATGGCTTTATACAAAAAGGAATCAAAGCCTTCAATTTACGGGCTGGCATGTTCGGGCGTCACTGGTTTGATGTGGCCATTTCGGCGTCGCCAATAGGCAAGACGCGCACTGAAGTGGCAAGCCAGTGATATGGCTGTCAGGTGGTAAATCAGTCAAGTTAAAACTCTAAGACCTGCATAAATAAATGAAGAGTGGCGGTGAAATGGTATGTGGGAAGTATATGGAGTCAGTTGGGTACCACTAGTCCCCAAAATGTTTAATTTTTGAGGGCTTGAAAGACTTTATTTGCCACTAGCTTACCACACCACCGTCACAACACTTGCTTATTACTTCAGTGTACGCCTGGCCTTTAGAATGTCGAGTCATTTCAGGTCGGTCATTTTGTTCACAGTAACAAAATGGCATGGAGGTTTAAACTGCTATGCCGAAATGGCCACGCCAAATGGCGTTTATTAAAAAAGTAGTTCTATTTTGTTGTGTACAAATAATCTTAGAAGTATCGCATGTAAATTTTAGGAGACCCTGTTCAACACCCAAACAATTCAATGTTAAAATTAAAAAATGCGCATCGATATAATTTAATACTTTGCATGCACTATACGTTTAGTATTAACCAGTGGATAATAAATTATTTAAAAGAATAGTTATTAATGTAACTCAAAATAGAAATATATTGATTTTAAGTATAAAGCCGTATACATCCATTATTTGGGATTATATGTGACATATTCATAATTTAAATAATGCTTACTAATCTAAATTTATTTTTTTTAATTTAATTATAAAATTTACCTTTATAAAAGCGACGTTTTCATTTACAGTTATGAAATGGTTTTCTTAAAGTAAATTAAATAGAATTATTCTTATCACTATTTTTCTTTTTGGTTATAATTTAGTTTTGTTTTTACAAAATGTTTAAGAAAAAAATATTTTCTTAATGGTGATTCTGACGATAATATACCTACACGGTAGGACAAAAATTGTATATTTTTATTAAAGCATCCTGTTATATTACCATTAAAAATATATTTAAAAAGTGTTAATAAAATGCCATATTAAGTACATTATTAGTTTCAGAAATATGGCCATTCAAATTAGGTATTTAGGTAATTTTTAAAGTGCCGCTTTTTTGTAGTAGGTAAAGGTATTGGCTTTATATTCCAGGGTTATAAAGTACTCGCCAGGAGCTTTAAGATGATGTGCAAGAAGACCTCCTCCCCATTCCATTTAGCTTTTTTTCTTAAGATGGTGCTCATTCGCCATCCTGCTTGTTGCAACTACCATTATGACGTGAAAAAGTAGTTTATATCTTTTGAATAGTCATGCCTAAATTTTATAAAGAAAAATTAAGGGTACAAATGTTAGCACGGAGTCGTTAGTTACGTCCATATTGCATGTACAGGGTTATTTATTTTAAAGCAAGCAGGGCCTTATTTTTAAACTTCTCTGTACTTTTTTAAAAACGAACTATAAAGTCACCTTCCACTTATCTAGGCGCGTTATGAACTTTTCGTAGACAAACTTATTTACTGTTATCTCTCTCGGATCAAGGTTAGATCATCATTAAATAAATATGTCCGTAATATAAACGCGATATGTGTATTAGGCATTCATGAACCGAAGAGAGAAGAAAACATAATTTCCAGAGGTTACAAAAATATGATTAGATGTGTTTTTCGTTTGTTGTTGAACGCGCTTCACTACTACCGCCAAACGCTGACCGAGTTCCGTAATTGTGAGTTTCAGATATATATTTTCTCGCCGAAATATCTGACCGGGTATTATCCGAATACGAAAAATATCATAAACGACTTAGATAGGGCATTGCAAAGAAAAAAATGCAATTCTCGACCTCATCCCTCCAAAATTTCACGTAAGGTAAAATGTAATAGAAAAATGTCGTTTTTGACAAATATCTGTCAGTACGGTAATAAATAAATTGTGATATGGCAAAAGAAATCGGTTTGCAGGTTTTTTGCATCCCCAGGCCAAAGAAATGGTACTCAACCTAACTGACTACTTTAAAAATGAACAGAAGAAGAGAACTGAAACCGAGGAAGTACATTCAACGTCTATTTACCAAAAAGTATCAGAAGCGCTGAAAATAAGTTTGAGATCAATACAGAGGATTGTAAATGAAAGTCGTAGAGATACACCGATGAAGAAAACGCAACGACGATCAAGGAAAAAGAAGTGTGAAACGTTAGAGGAATGTAAAAAAATGGAAGTGAGAAATGTTATATATGACTTATATGCCTCAAAAATTAATATAACGCTTCCAGTTTTGAAAGACACTTTAAGAGAACGAGGAGTTTTAGAAATCGGGCTTAGATCATTATCAGCATTGGTTAAAACACTAGGATTTCGCTACAGAAAGGATTGCAATAGAAGATACTTGTGTGAACATCCAAGAATTGCCAGTGAACGAGTGAAATTTCTTAAAAAATATGTTGAAAATTATGATTCAAATTTTAGGAAAGTTATTTTTTTAGATGAAACTTGGGTATTTTCGAACGGGAGTGGGTCAAAATCATGGCAAGATGACTCGGTGAAATCAGTGAAACGAAAAAAGGTTGCGGTTCGGGAAAAAGATATATAATAATAAATGCTGGTTCAAATACTGGTTTTGTAGAGGGAGCGAGTTTAATTTTTTCCTCGAAATCAAAAAGCTCTGATTACCACGATAACATGGATTGTGAACTTTTTGAAAAGTGGACAAGAGAAAAACTTATACCGAATTTGGATGAGCCATCTGTAATTGTGCTAGACAATGCGTCTTACCATTCTCGCATCCTGAATAAACAGCCCAATTCCTCGTGGAAAAAATGAAATATTTCAATGGTTGGTTCAGGAAAATCAAAATCCATCGCCCGATTTATTAAAATTTGAACTTTTGATGAAAGCAAAAGCTATTCAGAAGCAAAAATATATGCCATTGATGAAATGTTGCGGGAAAATGGCCATGAGGTTTTGCGGTTACCACCGTATCACTGCCAGTTTAATGCTATAGAACTAATCTGGGCAGGAGCAAAATCATTTTATGAAAAGAATGTCGGTGATGGACTTAACTCACATGAGGTGGAGGAAGTTTGGAAAAATCGCTGGAGCAAATTACGGGGGACTACTGGAAGAAAGTCGTAGAACATACAGAAAAATCATCTTGGACTGGTGGAACAGGGAAAAATGCTGGACGTTCAAGTGGAACCATTAATTATTTCGATTTCAGAAAATGGTGAAAGTACTTCAAATGAATCTGATGATTCTGAATTTGAAAATGTTTAGAGATAATTTTATTAATATACATTCCTCTAAGGTGTAAGACTTTTTGATCGACCATAGTTGCTATTTATGTTAGCTGATATTTTTTGTCGCTTACACTTTCAAAGAAATAAACAGCAACATAAAAATACAATTTGTGGGCTAAAATGGATGCTAAATTAACGGAATCAAAGATAAATATTTTACTTTAATTAAACATAATTATACATATTATAGGTAGAATTAATATTGATGCTTCATTCTTATTATTGTCCCTTCCCAAAACGTTACGCATAGAAATATAATGCTTATTTCTTTCGTGCGTACGGGCGTACTTACAAAATAATATCATACAAAAATGTGAATGCACTTCTGATAATTTAATTTTGGAACGCATCATTTTAATCTCCTGTCATTATTTTAATTATGCCTGTCAGTTTCAAATAAGCTGCTAACCTATTATTATTAAATTTTAATACAATAATCAGCTGTTCAAATACCGCCATATTGTTTTTTGCATAGAAATATTTTTGGAACCTCTGATCTATTGATTTGATTCGGAAAATACAGCCCGCCTAGTTAAATGGAAGGCGACTATAGCCATTTCGTGTATTTTTTTCCGTAGAAGTACATAATCTAATCAGAAAAACCATTTGAAATAAAAGCAAAAGAGTTACAGCACGAGAGACGTAACGCAAGTGTTTAAAAACTGCATAATACTTTAAGATAGTGTTACCTGAAAAAAAAACTGTTTTTCTGGTTAGGTTATTTAATTCTTCGGAAAAAAATAGACAAAATGGCTATATTCGTTTTTTAAAAAAGTACAGAAAAGTTCAAAAATAAGGCCTTGTCTACTTTAAAATGAATAACCTAAAAAAGTAACTGTACATACAGTGACGGACAAAATGTTCGTAACGTATGAGATTGATTGATTGATGAGAGATGATTTTTTTGTTACGGGAAATTTCGATTTTGACATATGTCATGTAAACATCGGTATGGCGGGAAATTTGAAAAAAAACAATTTAAAATCACAAAAAGTGGGGTTAGGTCACAATACATCAAAAAACTCCAAGAGTATAAAGTGCTTAGAATTTAATTTTAGCCCCAAAGAGAAAGTTTAAGGCGTGTATTTTAAAAATATATATTTTTTTACAAAGTTTAAATGTAGCATTTTATTTACCAAATTAGTTTTATTTAACCAAACTTTATTTGTTTATGTCAAAATAAAACGTTTTTTGTTATTTTGACAACTACAGCAAATAATTTAAAAATAGTATATTTCCTAACTAGTGCTAAAAGTGCTTTTTTCCGCACGCGACTGCTGTTGACCGAACGACGCACCAAATTCGGTCAAGCAGTCAAGTGCGGAAGAGGCACGTTCGGCACGTGTTAGGAACGCTAGTTTTTCTACGGGGTAAGGAAAACATAAAAACTAAAATTTTATTTTTTTATTCTAACACAATGTTACTTAATATCCTACCATACCAAAGCAAAATTTCATTTGAAATATGAAGTACATGAAAATCCTTCATTGCAACTCACTAATATTTGGTTTAAAATTTTTGTACTCTGACACTTTCCAAACTTAATTGCGTGTGGAAAAGTGCTGCTTTCCACACGCTTATAAAAAAATAGGTTTATACCAGTACACTAGGTGTTGAAATGATTTATTTTTAAAAATCGTTTTAAAATTTTACCAAACCAAAAACGTTAAAATATTTAGAAAGGGTTAAAATTTATGGAAACTAATTATGTTTTTACATTTTGTGCATAAACTTAAAAATTGCACTCAATTTATTGATTTATTTTGATGTCAATTATATTTAAATTATTTTAATAGTTCAGCAAGTGAATAAACAGTTTACTTTTTTTTACAATTTTAGAAAATTTAGGCAGTTTAAACCATACCTCATAAGCCAATTACCCTAACAAAAATGAAAGTACAATCTAGAAACTAAATGAACATAAAAAGATCTAGAACCTGTTTTTTTCATGTGTCTCCAGAGCCTGCTAGAGCATCGATTTTTATTTCTAACTTGTATTTATTTTTGTTAGGGTAATTTACTTATAAGTTATGAAAAAATTATCTATATTTTGGTAAAGTTAAAATAAAAAATTGTAAACTGTTTATTCTGCTTGCTAAACTAATAAAATAATAGATGTAAATAACCCTTATATTAAAATAATTAATTAAAGAATATAATTTTTAAATTTATGCACAAAATGTAAAAAATTGTCTTTAGTTATGGGTAGATAATAATTAGGATTAATAAATTTTACCATTTCTCAATATTGTAAAGGTTTTAGATTTAAAAATGTTTAAACTTTGTTTTCGGGGCTAAAATTGAAGTCTAAGCACTTTTAACCTTTTAACTCCTAAAGTTTTTTTTTGATATTTTGTAACGTACCCCCACTTTTCGTAATTTAACCTTGGATTTTTCAAATTTCCCGTCGTACCGCTATTTACATGACATATGTCAAAACGGATTTTTAGGTTATTGGACATTCAGAGGCGATCGACAGAAAAAAATGGAATTTTTCTTAATCAAAAATGTCCCATATGTTGTGATTTTGCCGTTCACTGTTATATATTTTCCATATTTTATAGGAGAAGCAACACTATTTTTACAATAGTTTGTTTTCTGGTTTATAGTTAAATCAAATCTTCTGCAGAAAATACCTTAAGGCACGATATGCAGTCCTTGTGCAAAAATGCAAGGTACGTTTGTTTTGAATCTTGATAGAATATTTTTATCGGAAAATACAACTTTAACAGGACATTTTATTATTGTGACCATTCCAAGATAAAAATGTGTTTCAACAGTAACGTCGGGTAAAAACATACATTTATGCGCAGAAAAAGAATTAAGGTAATAATACAGGGTGTCCCTTCAAATTTTATTTTAATGGCATTGTTATAAGATGCATGCATAAAGTTATCAAGATGCGGTTTTCGTAGACAGCCTTAAATTTTTTAAATGTTTGGATCTTATCTTCGCCATTTTTTTGCTACAATTAATTATTACAAAAACAAAATTGCCGATTTTCTGGTATAGGACACCTTTGGTGTTTTAAATGAAACACCCTTGATATTTTTCTATATTCCTTAAATTATATTTTATAATAATATACCTATATAATAAAAATGTAACCTAATATATGGTTATTTTCACACCACACAGCAGTTTTTAATGATAAAAATTTGCTATAGGAGAGGACAGGAAGCCCAGCCCACTTCAGCAAATTTGAATGTTGTAAAGTGTTAGTAACATAAAAGTTTCTAATAAAAAGGCATTTATTGCCTAAATCTAGTGTCTATATTAATCTATGCTTTGCTTATTTTTTAAATTGTCGAACAAAAAAGTGACGCGTTTGCCCAGTCCTAATACACAGGCTAACCTGGTTCAGTTGTCCAAACTGTTTTTAAGGAAACTCGACACTTAATTTATTCTACAGTTTCTTATTTAAAATGTAAATAGTAAGAAAAGTGGTCAGATATTCTTAAATAATTTGGAGGACGCGTTCTATGTATCAGAAGACATTTTTGGCATACAAGAAATTTTTTTACCAGTGTCGTTTTTCAGAGGTTTAAAGTAATTAATTTAATTTATACTCCTCTGCATTTTTCTAAACTAAAAATATTTTTAAACATCCCATTTAGTTTAAAACAAATCTGATTTCTTAACTTTTTTTTATTTTGTATCACACACAATTTCTACAGTAAAAAAATACCTTTCCTATTTATTATTTAATTAGATAGGAATTTTACCATACCGAGAAATGGTTTCTATTTATTTATGCGAAAACCGTACATCAAATAAAAAAGTTAAGAGGTCAGTTTTGGTCCAAACAAAATGGAAATTTTTAAAAATATTTTATTTTAGGAAAATTTAGTGGGTACTTTTTTAAAATAATTACCCTATACCTTCGATGGATGACACTGGTGACAATTTTTTTCTTGGTTGCCAAAAAATGTCTTTTGATGCATAAAAGGCGTCCCCCAAATTAAATAAAAATATCTAAATTGTTATAAAAATGACCATAAAAAACAGCAATAATTTTTTTAATTTTTTAGCACCCCATAGTTTAATCTCATGACCTATAAGTTTAAAAATAAAGTTCTATAATATCTCCAGCGCTATAGTTTTGTGAAGGTTATTTATTATTAAAGTGTGTTTTATTTAGTCCTGAAATGACAAAGTTAGTTGTTTTTTAATGACCCTGTATTTATAAAAATTTAGAATTTACAGTGCAGTAAAAAAAATGTATAGGTAAAATGCATCTCCTTGCAACAGTGGAGATTTAAAAATGTTTAATTTTAAATACATTTAATACTAGTACATTAAACTTAATTTACCTAATCCTGATATAATTACTTAAGGTACTGGATAACTTATGTCATTTATCGGTTAAAATTTATTTTTTTAGTTTTCAACATTTATAGGATTGTATTATTGTTTTTAATAGTATACCAGTATTTAATGCTTTTTTTTGTTTTCTGGGAAATTATATTTAAACAAAATAATATTTGGCTTTGCTTCAGAATAAAATAAAAACTGTGTTTAATATTTTATGAAAATTAAAACTTTATACATTATGAAGAACTATTTTGCTCTTACACAAAATAATAATTTATTATTACTTTAAAAATAATAAAATAATGAAATATTTAATATTAAGTTACTTACAATACAAAGGTTTTACTCTATAAACAAAAGTTCATTAACACTCGGTTGAAATTATTTATTAAAATGTTATTATATGGCTAAACATTTTTTTACTATTTTTTTCTGCTTAAGATACCTAATAGGTGTATCTTTTACCATTTAATTTTTTCAAAAGTAATGTCAAACTCTAAAGTGTCAATCAGACATTTCATTTTTAATTTTTTTCAGTTTTCTAACAAGTTAATCAGTTAGTTTTTTAGGTAAACTGTTTACCACATTTTTAGTAAACTACTTACCACATTTTTAAGACGCAACCATTGGCCTAGTTCTCGACTGGCGTGTGTGCTAATGAACTTTTGTTTTTAGATTAAAACCTTTGTATTGTAAGTAACTTAATGTTAAATATTTTATTATTTTATTTCTTTTAAAGTAATAATACCTTTTATTATATTTTGTAAGAGCAAAATAGTTCTTCATAATGTATAAAAGTTTTGATTTTCATAAAATGTTTAAAAAACTTTTTAATTTTATTCTGGAGAAAGCCCAAATAATATTTTGTTTAAAGTATACTAGTATCTATACTATTTTTTTTAACTCATGGGTCATAATATGTTTAGCCGTTACCTATTTGAGTGACTAAAACTGTATAGATATTTGTTTATAAAAATACTTTAAATTTAACTTACAAACACTACACCAATATGGTCAACTTTTAACCGAAATGGGGTAGACTTTGTAATTGTTTTTTTTGCAAACCAAGACTTCTAGAGTTCAGTCACCATCCTGAACTGGTATAGGTTTTGTAAATTTGCGTCCGGTCCTGTCTAAATCTATTTGATCAAAATTGACAAATCTAAAGAAGACATAGGCTATTGATTATGTACAAAAAGACCACCAAAAATAACTAAATTCGTTATTTTTTTTTAACTTTGGACAAACCACGAAGACTAAAACCCTAAATACTAACGTACCGTGGGTGTCTTAAGCGAGGTAAGAGGGAGTTTGTTGACACGGGACTTAAATACTTGAAGATTTGGGGGAAGGAAAGACCTCCGCGGGCAGCAGGTTCCACGTTCTAGAAACTCTAGGGATAAAAGAACGAACAAGGTGAGAAGTTCGGGGTCTGTCCAGTTGGACCGTATAGGAATGCATACGCGCGGAATCACGAGTTTCTCTGTTGGGAACCGTGAGTGGAGGAACTATACTGGACAATTCTTCAGATCAGAAGTTATGGAATTACCTATAAAAAAGCGATAGATCCGCCACAGCCCGACGATGGGCAAGAGAGGGAAGCCTTTCTGTAAGTGAAGGATCATTAATGAGACGAATAGCTCTTCTTTGAATAGAATCCAGAATGCTTAGAGTTGTGGGGAAAGCCATTCCCCAGATATGAGAACAATACTCCAAGGGAGGTCGGATTTGGGACACATATAAAGTGTATAAATTAGAAGGGGAAAAATACTTTTTGGCTCGAAAGAGAAATCCAAGCTTTTTTGAAGCTGCCGTGGCTATAGATACAATGTGTTTATGCCAGTTAAGGGGACTTTCAAGTGTGACGCCCACAAGATTGAAGGTGTCTTTGCTCTGTAAAACTTGGCCGCTTATAAGTAGAGGATGAGTATTTGGCGACTCTTTTCGCGACAAGGAACATAATTGTGTTTTGGATGTATTAAAGTGGACGAGATTTTTGGCGCCCCAATCCAATATTAAATTAAGATCATGCGAAAGAGATATCTGCATCGCTCTGCGTTTGTTTTCCAAATCAGGTTTAGTGATGGGTTTAGGAACCTGAAAACTGGAGTGAAGGGTACTATCGTCGGCGAAACTATGAATGGAATTAGTTGTGGACGAGAGAAGGTCGTTGATGTGAAGAAGAGGCAATGTTGGTGCCAGAACTGAGCCCTAAGGCACTCCAGCATTAACTTGGTGAAAGCTTGAAGAATGGCCGTCCACAATAACTGATATACGTCGATCAGATAGATAACTAGAGAGCCAAGTATAGAGTTTAGTTAAAACCATAGGAGGGAAGTTTATTAAGAAGTGCGGCATGCAAGACCTGGTCAAAAGCTTTGGATATATCAAGAGCAACGATTTGGGACTCACCTAGAAACTCAAGAGACTTATACCAGCAGTGTGATACGAAGGAAAGAAGATCTGCTGTAGATCTTTTGTGGCGAAATCCATACTGCCTGTCGTGTAAAATTTTGTGTTTTTCTAAATACTTAAGAATTTGTGAATTAATGAATTTTTCCATTACTTTACAAAGAATAGAGAGAATTGAAATTGGCCTATAGTTAGATACAAGAGATTTAGATCCTTTCTTGGGAATAGGTTGAACACGTGCAGCTTTCCAGTTCTCCGGAAAGATACCTGTGTCGTCAGAAATTCGATAGAGCCGAGTTAAGATTGGTGCAAGTTCTGGAGCACATTTTTTAAAACGACCGCTGGTATGCCATCCAGCCCAGACAATTTCTTGGCGTTAAGAGAAGAAAGGATACGCTTAATGTGTTTTACCTTAAAGAGTTTGTTTTCTTCTTATCTATTTTAAATAAAACAAAAAAAATACAATATCAGGCGA
>JACEGR010000585.1:182195-245235 GCA_014170235.1 Listronotus bonariensis
TTCTACCACTGAAACACCGGTGCTTATACACGTAGTAACAAACTTACCTTCTTTATACAGGGTGTTTCCTAATTGCAGTAAGAAAATTTAAGGGCGTATTTCTGAGCCAATCTTATAAAAAAAGTTCATATAAGCATAGGTCCGGAAATGCTTTGTTTATTAAATACAGTAGTGATGGCGAACCTTTTTGTATGAACGTACCATTTTTGTACATAAATGTAACATGATGTCGTTGGCGAGTCATAAAAATTTTTTTAGAAAAAAATTTAAGAGCAAAAAAAAATCATCAATTACTTTTAAACTTGAAAAACAGAAGATGGCGTGACGTTCATTTTTCAGATAGTCTAAATTTTGAAGGGCAAAAAAATTTAATTATTTTTTTTTACTTTCATTTATATTAAAGAAAGAAAAAATATGAACATGCTCGCGTGCCCAACTTTTTACCTCGTGTGCCAACTTGGGCAGGCGTGCCAATGGTTCGCCGTCACTGAAGCTGAAATTTAAAATTTAAAACCTAAATAATAGTTAATTTTTAAAAATTTTTACTTTCATTTAATTTTATCTTGACATTGAAACGTCGATTTTTAGTTTTTTAGTTACTTATTTTATTTTTTTTGGGTTATTTAATTTTTTATTCTAAATTGGCGTGTAATCAGCTAAATAACATCTATTAAATGAATTCGCCGAACAAATACAGAACTAATCTTTAATTCAGAGTTTTCATGATCGGTTCAGTATTTCCAAAGATAAGCGGCTACAAACAAGCAAAAAACAAAGTTACAAACTTTATCTCTTAAAAGTATTAGTACAGATAAAAAATCTTTCTAAGAAACTTCTGATTCTTGTTTATTAAAAAAATGAATAAGAACAATATTCCTAGAAATTCTTATGTCTCCAACCATTATGGCAAGTTTTAAAATTCATGTTATTACAGCAGTCAAAGTTGTAAAGTACTTAAAACTTTCAAAGTTTTAAAGTTTGCTTTTGACTAAATTTGTAGGAACTAACATAATATGAATGCCTGCTCGAATTTATGGTATGTGTGGGATAAAAGCTGAAGATTCTACTTAAAATAAAGAACCTTTTTAAAACCTAATAATTTAAGAAGCTTAAGTTGAGAAGTGAAAGTAACTTTGGATACACGTAATAAAAAGTACATTTAGTGTGTCCAAAAAGTCTGGAAACGCTATATCTCAAAGAATTTTGAACCAAATTGAACCAAATTCGATACTCGAGTTAAAACCATACTTTGATTTCGGTGTTGACAAATCTTTAGTTTTGCAGAAATCAATTTAAAGTTATTAAATTTAAATAAAATTCCTATTTTTTAAAATTTATTATTGGATTTCCGCTGTTTTTTACTATAAAATGTAACTGACAATATTTTCACATTGCCTATATCAACACTAAATTCGGAGCATGGTTTTACCCTGGTGTACTAAATTTCATCCAATTTGATTCAAAACTCTCCGAGATATTTAAGCGTTTTCAGGCTTTTTGGGCACATTGTGTAAAAGCATATGACTTAATGATGATGGTAAATTTGTAAATTGCTTGTTTAAAATAAAACATTCTATACAAGGTAATTCCTAACCTTAAAACCTAACATTGGCTAAAAGGTTATAATGAGATTGCCCAAATTAGGAGATATTATATTAGCCATGGATTTAGACAAAATGCCTTACCGTCTAGCTCTCTGTTAGTCGTGGCAAAAGACCGTGGTTTTATTTTTAAATATATTTACAACTCCTGTATCAGTGCCAGTATAAATATTTAATTGTTTACTTAAAAAGTCCTTCTGTGGTAATTTATCACTTATAAGGAAATTGAAACTTGGGCGCCATCTACAAAAAAAAACAGTGGTGATAAACTCCAGAAGGAGATCTCTATAGACAAACCAAAAAAGGAAAAATTGAGTCCAGCATAAAATAAAACACTTCATTAAAATCTACCGCATTCTTTAAATAAAAGAGAAATAATTTAAAATTGTGAACTTTAAAAAAGTTAACGTAAAATTATGACTATAGATGTCTAGCGCTAAACTTGCGAACTTATTACAAACCGCTATCTAGTCACGTTTTACTAATTCACATTAAAAATAAAAATAATTAAAACAAATACGCATATTTATGCGCAGGCCAAATTTAGGTTCTTTGGATTTTGTACAATTTATGTCTGTTAATAAATTTTAAATAAAAAATACTGTTCGTAAAAAATTATAAGGGATTTAGTAAGATGGTGTTCAACTCATCTGAGTTGTGTCCTTTACGTAGACTGCCCCGGAGCTCAAATATGCCTTCTACAGGGCTGCTGTAAAAACTCCGCAGTGTCATCCGTGACATCAGAAAGTGGATCTGTCACTATCGAATAAAAAAATTACATTTGGGCGAACGACCTACTGTAGTGGGTTAAAAGGTTAAAAAATCCACATCCTATGTTCTAGAACCCTGACTGCTACCAAGCTAAAGATTAAAAAGATACGTAAAATATCGCTGCTTTTATCAAAACTCATTGGCACTAAAAGATTCGCATGCCAATAACAGAAATTTTATCTGTAAAAGTTTACACTAATAAAGCCGGCTGTCCATGTATACTGGGTTTTTCGCTCGCGGATGATAGTTCAGCGTTGTGATTGGCGGAAAAAGCATTTTGCACTAACCAATCACAACGCTGAATTTATCATCCGCGAACGGAAAAACCGCTCTCATGGACAGCCGGCTTAATGCATGAAAGCCTCTTGGTAGTTGTGTACTTAAAGGTTCTCCATAAATGCTTTTCAGAATAAAGGACCTGCTTAAACTTAAGTTTGCAATGTTTAATGCACTATATACTAGGCGGCGTTAGCGGTACAACAAATAAGATTTGGCGAATGCACTAGGTAATTATACTTGCTTTATACCCAAAAGACGACTGCTAAAGCCTATATGCTAGTGTTGGAAACTTTCAAATAATCTTCTGAATGATATTCGAACATCGAGATATTCGAAATGTTTCGAATATTTCTTCCGAATATTCGTATTATACTGAATGAATAATGAATGATATTTATATCTAGGCGTTTAATATAGACAACCCATAAAACATACTGCAAACCATTAGTAATCAAACGAACGAAGAATATCACCTGTAATATTTACGGTTAAAAAGCGCCAAAACTCGAAAATACTCGAAATAAGACGTGAAATAATTCGTTGCCGCAACCGCTTTCAAATTCTGGTAAAAGCAACCATCGTTTAATCGGTATTTCGACAGAATAAAAGCTTTTCGGGAATGAAATATAAAAAGTTTCAGAAAGATCTTTCGCAAAGAAATATGAAATGTTTTGAAAGGTGTCTTGAAATATCTTTCTCAATGAAATATAAAATGTTTCGAAAGATGTTTCAAAAGATCTTCCGAATACGAATATTCGAATATCGAAATCTTTCAAATATGCACACCAACTATTATATGCTAAATGCACTGTTACAACCTATACGCATAAACTTGAAAAATTATTGCAATATGTACATATTATTTAAATCAAAATTATTTTTAATCAAAAGATTGGTAAATACATCAATGTTTTAACTTTTAATTCATTTAATGGGCCATATATATTAAAAAAACAAATGCTTATACTTATTAATTTTAGAAGTAAATGCATTTGCATATAAGTTTTAGCAAATACTCATGATATAGAAAAAAAAAGCATTTGCTTATACTTAGAAGCAAAAGCATTTACTTTAAATTTTATAGGTATAAGCATTTTCATTTTTTTCATTTATATGGCCCATTGAATGCTAAAGTAAACAAAGCACTTTTAACATGACTACCATACTATACTGTAGTATAGAAGGAACAACGTTTCCGAAAAAGAATTTTAGGTCAGCAAATTTTTTGATTTGTTGCTTTCTTTCTCTTTTAAATAAACCCTGGGCTGTCAGGCTGGCGGTAGTGATTGCGTTTATTAGTTCGCATATTTACCTGTATAGGTAATAATCGTAATAATCCAAGGTTAACTTAACAAATGATATGCATCTCGTAATTTAACAAATATTTTTATGTATGTTCTCTTTTACCTAAAACTAAGCAGGATTTTCTCGATAAACTGTTTTTATTTTCTTTTTATACCAAGTTACTTTAAAGTATACTGGGTGATCATTTTTAAGTCGGCACTGTTGCTAACTTCTTTAATATTGGAGATACGAAGTCGGTTAAATTAGCAAAGAAGTAGCATTTTTTCCGCTGAATAACGTGCTGCCAACAACAAAACAATTAAGCATCGGGTTTTCCATTTATTGCACATAATAAACTTTTTTTAAAATGAAACACCCTGTATATTATATTACTATTTGAAAGATCCAATAAAGACCATTAAAAAAGTCCTCATGTGTTATATCCAATTTTTAATAGTTTCGGAAATATGACAATCCTCGGGAATTTAATGGTAAACTGGCAATTTTTAAATGGAACACCCTGTATATTCATCACTATTCAATAGATATTTTAAAAAGCTTTAAGAAAATACAAAGTTTGATTTGTCTATCTCTTTTAGTTTTGTAAATATGGCCATCCAAATCTGAAAATTAAGTTAAATTTTCATTATCTCTACAGCTTCAAGCTATGAACACTAAACCTTGGAATATTACCTGTACAGGTAGGATGCAAACTGATAAACGCAACCACTACCGCCAGCCAGTCATCCTAGGGTGTATCCAGAAGAGAAAGGAGAACAACATATGAAAAAACCAGCTGAACTAAAATTATTTTTTGACAACGTTGCTACCTCCTATACTATAAGATGTTACTATTAAAAAAATTACATGTATTTGTCTCCTTCATCATATTAAACCTATAAACTATAAAAACAATTTTTTTTGTTATAAAAATTCTTGCAATTTAGGCAAAATTGCAACTGATATTTAAGAAACTACCGTTTAATTTGTCTATACTTTAATGCGTGGACATACAAGGCTATGATTTTAGGATATGATTATTTGGTTAATTCGGTAAAATTTTTACTAAACATGAAACACAATGTAAAAAAATAGGTTTTTGTCCACACAGACGCGAGACGTACGCATTAACTCTAACTGGTCGCGCTTGATAAATCCCAACATGATTGCTTCCACCCTATAACAAAGAAATATTACCATTTTGTTACCTTCTAACGAGCTAACATTTACATAAACACACGTCTTTTAAAATAAAAAATCCTAATTTCCCTAAATTCCTAAAATTTATGTTATTCTCAAAATATTCTTTTGTAATCAAACATGGAATGTCTTACTTACCAACACACTATAAAAAGTTTTAAAATTCGTATATAGAAAAACCGCAGGTAAAGCTGTAAAACAATTTAAACTCACAGAGTTTAAAAGTTTGATCTCCATTAAATTTGAAGCAAACTGTTATGAAGTAAAATCTAGTTGTAAAAGTTAATGAAAATGTCCGTATTTATGTTACGTATGGGAGTAAAGCTGGAAATCTACTTAAAGTAGGTAGTGTCTGGAGTCCAAAATTTGGGTGATTATGTAAGTCATTTAAATAAATATTTTGTGTTAAATTGGGAATTTTAAAATTGTGTTAAAGCATTTGACCATTGGTGGTTTACTTGTAAATAGGTATTAATTATAAATGTGTTTTTATGTTTACAGAAAATGTAGCAGTAACATAAGAAAAAATAAAAGTCTTATCTAACTTACCCCCAGTGGCGGATTTACA
This sequence comes from Listronotus bonariensis, assembly GCA_014170235.1. Classification (NCBI taxonomy): domain Eukaryota; kingdom Metazoa; phylum Arthropoda; class Insecta; order Coleoptera; family Curculionidae; genus Listronotus; species Listronotus bonariensis. The sequence continues at coordinate 187,899 of JACEGR010000585.1, forward strand.
TATTTGCCGCCCGTAGGCTATTAATTTTTCCGCCCCTAAACCTTACTCCACTACGGACATAAATAAATTTGAGAAGAAAAACTAAAGTCTTCACCTAAAAACATGTTTACTAAGAACCTTAATTATACTAAATAAATAATTTTGAAATTATTTTTATTTCTAAATCGAAGTAAACAATTTATAAAGTAAATCTGCCGTCCCCCAAAAAATTTTCGCCATGGGCTCCAGCCTACTTAGCCTGCTTGTCCCAGTCCCAACACTGCTTACCCCAATTAAAAGTGGATGGTAAGCTTAAAGGCTCGGTACATACCTAATTTGGATGGCCATATTTCCGAAAGTGATAAAGATTGTCGTACTTAATGTAGTATTTTTTCAAAGATCTTTTAAATAGATTTTTATTAGTGTTATAATATGCAGAGTGTTTCATTGAAAAAACTTTTTTTCCTACCCTGTATAATATTACCAATATCACCATTAAAAAGACCTCTAAAAGGGCTTTAAGAAAATACTACATTAACGGTCATATTCACAAAGCTCTGACAAATATTTATCAGGCTGATACCTTGCTTGAAAAACAGGCAGTCTGATAAATATTTGTCCGGGTTGGTGAATACGACCGTAAATACATCTAACTTTATTACTTTCGGAAATATGGCCATCCAAGTAAGGTATTTAGGTGATTTTTAAAGTACTACCATTTTTAATAGGTGAAAGTATTGACTTTATATTCTAGGGTTATAAAGTGCTCGTCAGAAGCATCAAAGTAGTGTGCAACAGTTAACAGATTTACGCGTTTTTTGTCTATGATCTAAAAAGGTAGGGCCGAATTTGTTGCATCCGCAATGGCAATTTAAACCTTTCTTCCGGCTTTAGAATATTATTTTAAAATAAAGTGGGACTAATATGAAGTTAAAATATTAAAATGTAGACATTTAAATATTTATCTCATCGCCTTCTAGGTGTTAGAATTCCACTAACGGCTCATTCAGTACAATTATTCAAAACATCTAGAAGGTGGTGATTTATCTTATTTAAAATATTTTTAATTAATTTCATAAAACTAATACATGTGTTTTAATGTTGAACCTGCGATAGTGGAATGACCCAAATGTAATGTATCTTTATTATTTTAATCCAAGTTTTTATGTGAGGTCTTACCCTTTAGTTTTATAACTTTTTTTTATTTATAAAATTCTGAGTGTCTAGAACTAATATGAATATTATATAACTGCACATTGGTAAAAACGATTTTTTTACTGAAAACGTTGGCTTATTCAAAAATCACCCATATCTTATAATTAACAATAGATTTAAGGCGTTTTTATTAAAGACCTATATTATGTTACTGGCACATATTTAAATTGGCTTAAGTGAGCGGGGCTTCCCAGACCTCCCCTACCTATGATAGCGTGGCATACATTTACTTCTAAGAGTTATTGGTTTGGATAATGCTTGAGACACAACTGGACTTAATAAATGAAATTAAGTAAGAGTTAAATAAGCCTCTTAATGCAAAAAATAATACTGTAAAGTATTATTAAAATCGGTTAAGGGATATTTAGGATAACAATCAAAACACACATTTTTTAAAGTTTTAGTCTAAGCAGTGTTATTTATAGAATGTACTTATGTGATATTCTTACATTTTTTAAATTATGCAAATAAAAATACTCCTTTTCTTCTATTTTCTTCGTATCTTGCTTAGTTTATTGAGAAAATACGATAGGACTTTTTCTTTCTAAAATTATGTTTTATAATTTTTTAGTACCAATTATGTTACAACAATGACAAATATTTAAAAACATTAATGTCCTAATTAACAAATTTTACTGATATAAATAAATATGCGGATCCATGTTTTTTAAAACTTTTGTTAAAAAATACTGAAGAAATCGTCTGTAAAACTGACAAATTGACACCCTGTATGCTGTATGTATCTACTTAAACCATAAAAAAATCTAAATTTTCCAGGTTACCCTAATTTACATCGTCGAGAAAATTGAATCAGATCTAATCATGCGTCTCTTGGGCCAAACATCGCAGTATTTCCAAGATAAGGCGTTGAGACGACACAACTTGTACACGAAAATGTTTGGCTGCTTGTTTTAGGACTATTCAGTGTCGTCCAATGCTAAAACTAAATCTTAAGTTGAAAATTATTGCAGGGCTTCTATTGGGATCACTTGAATTACTTTTAGTCACTTTTTACGCCTAGATCACAAATAGACCTTTTTTTGTGAAAATGTAGCAGACTGTCACTTTTTGGTCACTTTTCGTCGAGTGTCTCGATACAAAATTTTGAAATGTTAGGTATATTTACTTTCATGCCTGTAAATGTCCAAGTGTTCAAAGGCGAATTCATTTTGCTGAATATATATTAGACCTAGCCATGACCTGGTCGGTACTATGCACTGACGCACATGACCATTGCCCTTAACCCGCGTCTAGACTTGCACCAATTCGCCAAACATCCGTCCAAACCATTCGACAAGCCCGTTTAAACGACGTGAATTTCACGTCCAGATACCGACAAGCTCTGGTTTACCGGCAAATTTTTTATTTTTGTTGGCTTTTTAATGCGAGAATAATTTCACAGTTTTTGACTAGAAACAAATTTTGATAAAGATAGATTCTGAAATTATATGGGAATTAATTTAAGCAATTTTGTGTATTTTTTTAAAGATCATAAATTGTTTATTCTATTTTAGATGCATAAGAGATTTAAATTAAAAATGAAAAATAACTTTAAAGTTTTTAAATCCTGGCTTAATCCTAATTAATATTAGTGGTTCTTCTTATTAGGTCTGGTTAGGCAACTATATACTAAAAAAATTTAGTTAGATTTAGTATCACTTCTTTACTAGTGCTATTTTAAAAACGTGTTTTTATTTATTTTTGTAATAAAAGTTTGTAAAAGATATACAACTTCACATTTTTTATAAGTCTCTTTTTAGGTCACTTTTTCAAATATTATGCGTCACTTAGCCACTTTTTTATTTACCAATTTGAAAGCCCTGTTCCAAAATATTGGGATTTAACCAAACATAACTACAACCAAAAGTTGATAATAATGAAGTTTCAAAGTGTCAAAATGAAAAAAATATATATATTTTTACATTATTTTAATCATTTTTGGTTTCGGGCAAGTTTGGCGGCAAGTTTCGAAATGAAGTGTGATTTGAAAGTTAAGACCTTTTTTTTGCTCTTTAAAATTTTTTATACCTGTAGTTGCATTTTGTCTAGGAGCGCCAAATAATTTTTTGCACCGCGGCGAAAGACACCCTAGAAACGGCCCTGCCTGGATGTTTTAAAACATGAGCTTATCATATCTAATAATATTATGTGTAAACTGGAGGGTGATAGCTACACTACTTTAGATTTCTCTAAAACGTCCTCACTTTTTTCTGCTACTATCTAATTAAATTAGTAAGTACACTTCCCTTTGCGTTCCACAAATAAAAGGTATACTTTGTAAGAATGGCTCTAAGCAACCGTTGTCAAGATATTTGCATTTAACAGGTTTAGTGCAACCAAATAGTATATGATATGCTTTTGTGTTTTTTTTTAACGTGACGAATTTTTGACCTATTTTTTTTGGTAATTTTTAATGAAACACACTGTATATTTTTAGTAATAAGCTGCCTTAAAAATTACTTTCAATCCGTTTCTGATATTTTGCATATTTTGTCATTTATTACTGATATTGGCTGGAAAGTAGGCAATGAAAAAAGTTATTATGTTTTACTGTAAATAATCTTATAAATTTTGTATTTTATTGACTGTTATGACGAAAAACCATTTATATTAATAATCTATCAATATAAATAAGGGTTATGAATAATTCTATTTTGGAAGTAAACTAATTTATTCTGTTGATGTTTTGCTTGAAATTTTTATTCAGGTTTTATCAATAAGCAGTAATTTAATGTAACAAACGATAATTATTTTTACCTATGCAGGTAAATAAATGATGACCAAGCATTGCATTTGTTTTACATGGTTAGTTTTTATTTACCGGCATACGTTAAGTAATTGTCGTTTGTTATATTAAATAACAACATATTTACAAGCCCTGATCCAAAATCCTTATACTCAGAGCCGTTTCTAGGAAAAAAATGTTATTTCGGGTTTAAAATTTTTTAAGAGCAAAAAAAAGATTCTCACCCCAATTATTTTATTTCTCCATTATACTTTACTCTTTTTCCCCTATTGCAATCATTAAAAAAAGGAACCAAAAAAAGACATACCCACTTTTCAAATGCCCTCTTTTTTCAAAAGTTTAATGTTTTTTTTTACTCATGGGATCTTTCGTTCATAAAAAAGTATATAATTATGCACTTGTTGCTAAATTACAACACTATCACTCTTAAATCCTAATCGCGATTTCCTATCCTAATACTACCTCTGCGGTCTTATTACCTATAAGCGTTGCCGAGCAGTATGATTTTTAAGATTCTTTTTTTTTTTGTAACGCCACCACTGTTTTTCAACTGAGTGTACATCTACTTTTAAACACTTCTCCACTTGAGAGGAGTTTGAATTTTAAAAGCTCATTAAATGCAAATGGAGGCCCGCTACATTATTGGAGTTATTATACGTGCCTAGTGATTCTTAAAATAAGGGATGCCGGGAATTTCAAATAGGTACGTTTCATTTCAACTTTTTGTTGAAAAAGGTCCCATTTATCGGTATAATTGATTCCTAAATTTAAAAGACGGAAGTCGCTGCCATTAATTTGAATTCGTTTTGCTTTCGTTAACTTTCTTTAATTTAAAAAAATTGCACTAATTATATGGTGTTCCTTGGGTTTCAATTTCTATTAATAAGAAATGAAAAGTACCCGAAAAATATTTTCAAGTTTCCAATAAGGAAACTATCTTAGGTGTCCCTCGACGATTTTGATGAAGCTGCTAGCAATATGTTGTAGGCAGTACAGGGTGGTGCCTTTTCGTTGACCTTGCAGGGTAGAGCGAAAACGAAAAGAGATAGAGCAAATCTGATTATGCATTCTTAATTTTAATTTTTAAAACAAATTTATTGGTAAACGTAAGTCACGGCTAAGTTAATTCGTTTTAGAGATACGGAGTTTCTTTCAAATTTTGTCAATTTGTCCAGGCACTTGTAACTCGCTTGATATGAGATGAAAAAAATGTAAATAGAAAAGTTTTGGGGATTTTTACGCAGAGTTCAGTGACGTACGTGTGTTTTTTTCATTGACTTTTATTTTAAAGGTATAACACAAAGTTGGATTGTTTTAAATGGAACACCCTGTTTTTTTATCATCAGTTAAAAGGTCTTCTTAAAAGCTATAAGAAATATCACATTTAATATATCTATTTTTAAACAGTTTTCAAAATATGGCTATCATCAGCATTTTTTTAACAAAACACCCTGTATAGTTTAATACCGTTGCAAAGATATAAAGAGGTTTAAGAAAACACCACATTTAATTTATTTAGTTCTTATAGTTTTGGAATATAAATCTACCAAATAGTAGATATACGCACTAAGATTTGGAAGCTTATATTTTCGAAACTATTAAGGAACATCATTTTAAATGTGGTAAATTTTTAAAGGGATTTACAAGTTCTTTTAATGGAGATAAAATGTATAGTGTGTTTTATTTAAAAATGCCATTTTATTATCAAAGACCTGACGATTTCCGAAACTATGAAAAAATAAAATATATTAAATGTGGTATTTTTTGCCGGCTTTTAAGGTGACGTTTTAATTGGTAATAAAATATGCAGGGTATTCCATTAAAAAAGACTTTGTGTTATAACTTCAAAATTAAGGCCAATTAACAAACGATGGTACGGCACTCAATTTTACCTAAAAATCCTTAATTTTTTTCTATTTACATTTTTTTCTATCTCCAATATTAAGCACGTTACAAGTGCCTGGTCAAATTGACAAAATTTGAATAAACCCCTAAAATCTACCCTTAAAATTGTTTTTTTTATATCATTAGAAAAAATGAATAAAGACTAATAAAATTTTCGATAAATAAAATTGCATCTATGACGCACAGTGCATCGATCTGTGGACAAAAACCTAATTTTTGTTTTTTAGCATGGGTCCTATTTTTAGTAAAATAGTTTTTTTATTTTTTACATTATGCATTAACAGTTTTATAAAATACTTGGCTTAAGGCAAAGAATTTTAAAAGAATATTTAAAGATATAAAATTTTCTTTTAAATTTAGCTCCCCTTAGCCATTATTTAAGTTGTAATGCGTAATATTAAAAATTGGCAATTACATTTTGTTACCCTCATGCTTTAACTTTACATTTTGACGTAAAATTAAATTCTCTAAAAAAATTTCTTATATAGGGTCTTTCAATAAGAGGCGTAATGTTTCAAATAGAGATTTCTTGGTTTCTAATTCATATATTTTTGATTTCTAGGGGTCACTATATTTAGTATAGTATGCAGTTCTATGATGCAGCGTCTGACTGTTCTCGATCGGTTAAAAATAACAAAAAAAATACCTAAGTGATAGCTCAGTTGTGGCCACACAAAGTTTATTTACTCGAAAATTGGGTTGCCATCATCGGTACGCTGCGCAGGTTATCCGCCGCACTAGGGAAAAGTTTGTGGATAAGTTTTTAAAATTAACTCATGTTCAACCTTTACCACAACGAGGCGGAAAACCTGCGCAGAGTACACTGATCTCGATGGATTGGCAATGTTATAACCTGCGCGACAGAAAAGTTACATTTCATGGGCGAAAAAACCGGTTTGTGCGCAAGCCAGTTGACGGTAAACGCACCCGGCGACAAACAAACTATCCGCATTATAGAAAAGAATTTGTTGACAGCGTCCTGGTTTTCTGTTCGAAGTACGGTAGCTAATGAGCGTTACGATCAGACCGCGGACAAAGGGTACGGGGTGCCGGTGTTTGTATTTTGCCACGGCTTTTAAGTGCGCATGTTCGTCTACCCACTGCGCGAGGTCGTGAAAATCCGAAAAATGTTTCTTGCCACTGCGGATCTAAATGTAGGTTATCTATGGCAGAGTACCGATAGTGATATAAACTTTAATATTTTAAATGGAACACCCGTATATTTTTAGGATTTGAGTACTTCGAGGTCATTCCTGATATAAAACCTTAAATATTTCCATTACCTAACTCTTTTGGTGTTGGAGAAAATGGCGTTTAAAAGTGTCCAAACGACAGCACAATATGCAGTTTTATGGGAAAAAAATGAACATCACAAAAATTTAAAATGTTTATTGTTTTTAAGGCACTACCTTTAAAGACTATTAAATTACTACTTCCTGTTTAACCAGTAAGTGCTGTAAAATTTAACCTTCTAAGTATATATAACCCTGGTAATTTTATTAAAACACCCTATATATTTTGTAGTATTTAAATTCTTTAAGCTATTCCTGATATAAAACGTCTAATACACACATAACCTATCGTTTTTAGTTTTAGAGAAAACCGGCGTTTGAAAAGGTCAGAACCACCTTACAATAACCAGTGTCAATGGATATTGTTCTGTCGTTTGGACATTTTTAAATGCCATTTTCTCCAAAACCAAAAGAGTTAGGTTATGAAATTGAAATCTCAAAAAATATACAGGGTGTTCCAGTTAAACTCGGAAAAGTAATACACAGATGCTAATATATCTAAAATTGGCATCCGGTGATACAATATAAAGTCCCTAAATTTGAATACCATATGGTTGCACTGAAGAAAATAAATTGCTGGATAGTAATTTCGTTGTCACCCAGTATATCTTTATTAGTTTTAAATAAATATATTAATGTTAAATATATTAATTTTGTCCAACAGTCTTATAAGCTTGCTTGCACTGTGCCGCCTATACGCTAGGATTTATTTAAACATTGATGTGACACACAGATATTTTTTACAAGAATGTTTTTTTGCTAAAAAATAAAAAAATAAATTTCACATGGTTCAAAAATTATACGGGTAATTGTATACGGTGAGGATATTGAAGGTCCTCCCCGCCCCTTTATCTTTTAAATGGGACAATATATCGAGATCTAGTAAAATTTGGGTAAACGGGTGTCACTTAAACTACTTTTTGGCATAAACATGATTTCGGTCACGCCTAGTGTCACGGACACACTAGCAACTTTTTTCAAATGGAAAGGGAGGTCATGTAGCACCTCGTTTTAAAAACCTTTTGATTTTATATTTATCGCAGTTTTATTTTTTAAACATCGGCCCATTCGATCTAGAGTAACAAGCGTTTAAAGTTTAGCTCCAATTTGTACATACAGTGCGGTTAAAAGTTCTCTTTCCTTTAAATTTTGCTTAGGACAAGATATCGAAGTGGGATAAAATTTGAGTAAGGGCAAAGACAATTGTAGTTTCACTATAGACACCCAGAACAATGCTAAATTTTTGGTCTTCAGCTTGGACGCTTGCTTCGTGGAATTTATGAAGCGGGTATCCATCGAGTACACACTTAAACAGTACGTATAATTTGCCGCATCATAAATTCAACCAAGCGAGGGTCCAAACTGATACCAAAAATTTAGCATTTTTCTGGGAGTCTATAGTAAAAGTACAATTGTCTTTGGTAATACTTCAACTTCTTTTTGGTATAAAAATATTTTCTGTCGCGTGGCCTACTGTCAAGGAGGCAAGAGCAACTTTTTTCTATATATATAAAGGAAGGTCCTGGTGTTCCTTATTTTAAATCGGCCCAGACCTATAAGCAAATGCCATTAAAACCGTATTGTTTTTACACTATTTATGTCAAATTTCAAACGGTTCTAAGTCTGGAACGGCTGGACCGATTTTCAAAAACAAAGTAACATTGAATAGATCGAGAACGAGATTCTACATGACCCCCTTTCCATTTGAAAAAAAGTTGGTTTTGCCCCCTTTGTACTAGGTCACGTAACAAAGATTAGTTTTATGCCAAAAAGTTGTTTAGGTGACATCTTTCACCCAAAAATTTACTTATCTTAATATCTTGTCCCATTCAAAAGACAAAGGAGTGGCAAGAACTTTTAAATTGTTTAACCTTTGCACGTTAAAATACAAAAAAAATATACAGGGTGTAATTACATTGATGGCTGAAACTACAGAATGTGATTCCCTAGCTTATTTTAGGAAGAAAAGTTCATATAAACATATGTCCTAAACCTCTTAACTTTTGGGATACAAAGTGTTAAAATTTCAAAAAACAAATCTTTTTTTTTAAATATCCTTACTATTCTTTGCCTAATTTTTTTCCAATTTGGCAATATTATTAATTACATTAAGGGGGTAATTTATTACTAACTTAATTACATTTAGTTAGTCTAGTGGCGTCTCAAGGGGCAACTGAAGGAATATTTCCAACAAAAAACGGTACGCCACTGACTGTGTAAATGTTTATAAAATTTGTGTGCTTTTTTCGATTAGGCAGATGGCATATTTTTAGACCATAAAAGAAGCATTACGTGATCTTTTCTTTTGAAAATTGGGTTTTATAATTTTTAACTAGCAATTATGTAACAAAAATTATAATATGTTTATGGAAGCTTGTCAATAAGATTTTTTCTTATGATACGATTTTTGACTTTGACTTTTAAGACATTTGTTTATATAAACTTTTCTTTTAAAAATGAGCTAAGGAATCATACCCTGTATTTTCAGCCATCAAATAAATTACACCCTGTATATTGCTAGTCTTCTTCAAGGTTAATTCATCATGAAATATAACAATAAGTCCTTATAAACTAAAACTATATAAATTATTCCACCATTAGTTCTGATAACTTTTTGGTGTGTCGTGCACATGCAATAGGTATTTTAACAAAATATAATTTCGTTTGTTAGTCTAACTATGTATATCTAATCGTGCAGCACTTAAACTCTGCTTGTTGCATTTATTAGTATAATTCTTAAGAGTTCAAAGCCTAAATTTAGGGTTAAATAAGTATACAGGGTATTTCCAAACAAATGTAAATAGCTTAAGGAGGTGATCCCTGAAAACAAGCCTTTTCTTCAAGAATATTCTTTTAAAACAATATTATTTTTTATTCATTTTCCCTCTTGCAAACCCCATCTGTGGACAGTTTGTTTATTTGGGTATGAAGTTTTCATGTTTTTTACAATGTGTTTTTTTACACACCCCGCCAAAATTATCACATATGTTCAATTTTCTCCATAGGCTTCAATACAAAAATGTTTAATTATTAATACTAAAAAGAAAAAAATTGCTGTTTAATGTTTCAATAATTATTAGAGCATTACTCTACAATTGTTTCGCCTTTCTAGGGCTTCATCAAGAGTACTTCGTATACTAAATTTAAAAAGAGAAATATTTACAAACAGAACCATTTAACACGTTTTTCCCAAAAAGGTCTATAAACGTGGAAAGGGAAAAACGTGTTAAATGGTTCTGTTTGTAAATATTTCTCTTTTTAAATTTAGTATACGAAGTACTCTTGATGAAGCCCTAGAAAGGCGAAACAATTGTAGAGTAATGCTCTAATAATTATTGAAACATTAAAAAGCAATTTTTTCTATTTGGTATTAATATTTAAAAAATGTTTCACAAGAAACCAACTGCGGATACAATTCAGTGTATATAAATGTTTAAATTTAAATGGCAGTATCTCTTTTAATAATTAGATTATTAAGACAATTAAAAAAGAAAATAATAAAGAAAGGTGAAGCTATAACTTTAGCGTAACCATTGTTATTTACTGTTAAGAATACATTTTACAGGGTGATTAAACGTTTTTGGCAAAAATAAATAATTTTAAATCGCCCTGTGTGATGTGCTGTTGAAAGGCAGTAATCTTATTGGCGAATAAATTATACCCTTACTTATTTCTGATGTTTTATCATCAGATTACTCTCTTTAACAGCATAATATACAAAGGGATTAAAAATTATTCATTTTTTCAAAAACATTTAATAGCCCTGTAGAATGTACCTACCAGTAAATAACAGCCGTTACGACAAAGTTACTGTTTTACTTTTCTTTAACATTTTTTTAATTGTCTTAATAACCTAATCAATAAAAGAGATAGGCCATTTAAATTAAAGCATTTTTGTATTGAAGCTAATGGAGAAAATTGAGCAAATGCGATAAAAACACATTGCAAAAAACATGAAAACTTCATACCTGAATAAACAAACTGTCAACAGACGGGGTTTGCAAAAGAGAAAAAAGATAAAGTTAACTCTAAATTTTAGAATCATGGACTAATACATTTAAGCTTGCTTCTAATTTGTTTTAAATTATAACCACTAAGTAAACGGTTACCTTACAATTTATAGTTGCTTGCAACCCCTTAATTTAACCCTCGGGAATGTACGCATCCTACATTAAATGATTTTCCAGATCATCCTGGGTAAATGGATTCTTACTTTAACCAATTACAACAGTTTAATCTTATGCAGGATAAATTAGGTTTTTAATGATACACTTTAACAGTCAATGGAATACCTATTTTATTATACAAATATTAATTAAAATATGCCTGAAAACGCATAATTTCGAAAATACATAAATAGTAGGTGTTAAAGTAGGTGTAGAGATTAGTAGATGGACCCGTGACGTCTTAACGGACGTTTTGGGTTCTGGATGTGTGAGTCACTTTTCCTTCTTCCTTCTTTTTCTTTTCATCAGTCATCTAAGCCCCACATACTGTTTCTAACGGACACTCAAATATGTTCTTAATTTTTAACCAGCCACCTTTTTTCGCTCACATGGTGGCGTATGTGCTTATGTCCGCAACGATCTGGCTTGTGCTCGAGTTTCCAATCTTGAATGGGGTAGGCCCGATATTCTTTAGCTTAAACTTTCCCTTAAACTTTCCCTTGGGTACCGGTCCCCATCTAATAATTCCTATGTCGAATTCTTTGACTTTCTTTCAACCAAGATCGATAGCATAATTTCTTAGTTTCCATCAGCTGAAGTAATCGTGATTGGCGACTTCAATGTCCATAATAAGGATTGGCTGGGGTCTTGAAAAACTGACCCTCAAGGCAGAGCAGCGGAAATCTTCGCAGTAAGTAACTTTCTTACCAACCTTATTATGGAACCCACCTTCTTTCCCAGAGTCCCAAATCATAGTTCAAATCTCCTAGTTTTCTTTCTTACCACCAATCCCGAACTCTATCAAGCATCTGTCACAGCTCTCCTAGGTCGCTCAGATCATGGCTTAGTTACTATGTCTTACCCTACACATCCCGAGGTAAATAAATGCATGTCACTACACACCGTCTGTCACTAAAACTCAGCCGACTGGGATGGCCTGAGGGACTTCTTCGCCACTTACCCCTGGGATTCCATCTGCTTTTCTTATCGTGATCCTTCTAAAATTTGCAATCAACTAACTGAATTAAATCAATGGGGCATTGAAACCTATATTCCACACACCATCAAACACTCCAAACAATCCAATAACAAACTCTGGTTTTCCAAATCTTGTGATAAAGCCAAAATTTTAAAAGTTTAGGCTCACAAGAAGTTTCTACAGGATCCTAGTCCAGAAAACCGACAGATCAGCATTGAAGCAAGAAACTACTACAATCAAACAATTTCTAAAGCCAAAGACTTCTTCGATAATTGTATTTAAAACAAAGTTCTTTCTTGCTCAAATGGTAGCAAATATTTCTGGTCCTTTGGAAGATAAAATTATTTCTACCGCTAAAGTAAGAACTATTTGCTAAACAATTTGCTGCCAACTCAACCGTTGACCCTCCCGTTAATCATCCAATTCCAGCTATAACCCCAGTTCCTCATAAAATTCCCGATATTATTTTTAAGGTAAAACACATTAAGCGTATCCTTTCTTCTCTTAACACCAAGAAATCGTCTGGGCTGGGCGGCATACCAGCAGTCGTTTTAAAAAAATGTGTTCTAGAACTTGCACCAATCTTTACTCGGCTCTTTCAAATTTCTTACGACACAGGTATCTTTTAGGAGAGCTGGAAAGCTGCACGTGTTCAACCTATTTTCAAAAAGGGTCTAAATCTCTTCCATCTAACTATAGACCAATTTCAATTATCTCAATTCTTTGTAAAGTAATGGAAAAATTCATTAATTCACCAATTCTTCAGTATTTAGAAAAACACAAAATTTTGCATGACAAGCAGTATGGATTTCGCCACAAAAGATCTACACCATATCTTCTTTCCTTCGTATCACACTGCTGGAATAAGTCTCTTGAGTTTCTAGGTGAGTCCCAGATCGTTGCTCTTGATATATCCAAAGCTTTTGACCAGGTCTAGCATGCCGCACTTCTTAATAAACTTCTCTTCTATGGTCTTTTAACTAAACTCTGTACTTGGCTCTCTAGTTATCTATCTGATCGACGTATATCAGTTGTTGTGGACGGCCATTCTTCAAGCTTTCACCAAGTAAATGCTGGAGTGCCTTAGGGCTCATTTCTGGCACCAACATTGCCTCTTCTTCACATCAACGACCTTCTCTCGTCCACAACTAATTCCATTCATAGTTTCGCCGACGATAGTACCCTTCACTCCAGTTTTCAGGTTTCTAAACCTATCACTAAACCTGACTTGGAAAACAAACGCAGAGCGATGCAGATATCTCTTTCGCAGGATCTTAATTTAATATTGGATTGGAGCGCCAAAAATTTCGTCCATTTTAATGCATCCAAAACACAATCATGTTCCCTGTCGCGAAAAGAGTTATCAAATACTCATTCTCTACTTATAAGCGGCCAAGTTTTACAGAGCAAAAACACCTTCAATCTTGTGAGCGTTAGGCCCGGCGCAAACACAGCGATTTGTGGTCGCCACCGGCGCGGCGGCCGCTTCTAATAATTAACTTTACTTTGTGATGTTAACATGCGACGCCCCTGGAGGGATACTGCGACACAGTTTGGGATGCACTGCTCTAAATTATATTTTGCTTATAAATGAAAAATAAAGTTGACACCTAAAGAAAAATCATAATCTTTAGGTTTTTGTGAACCCTGTATACAAAATCAACATTTTCCCTTCGTTAATACAATTTTTTTTCAAGCTAAAATTTGACGAAGAATGAGTTTTTTAAAAAATAAATTTTTGGTCCATTTGTCCTCTTGTTAATCCATGGACAGTCTGTATAACAAAAAATAAAAATAGTTATTTTTCTACTTTATGAATTTTTATCTTTAAGACAGTCTTCGAAACTTTTTACCAAATCGGAAATTTTTAATTATTAACTTTACGCAAAAAGTGAATCTTCATGAAAAGTCATGCTTGACGAGAAAATACGTTTCCACAAACATAACTGTATATTGGGTATGCGAGTTAAAGAAGCTTAAAAAACTTGTTTTCAAATTAATATACAAGGTATTTCCTAACTACTGTACGAAACTTTAAAGAGTGTCATTTTACGAAGAAAACTTCCTATAGACATACGTCTGAAGTGGTTTCTGTTTCTGAGATACAGGGAGTGCGAGTTTTTAAAAAAGTAGGTATTTTATAAATGTCTTAAATACCCTTAAACTGGTTTGGTTGAAATTTGGTACGTGTGTATGATGTTATAAAGCACTTATAAAGCTCTAACTAGATTAACTTTATTGGGTCCAGTGGCGTCTTAGTGGGTAACACCAAAATGTACGCCACTAGCTTTTTATGTAGTTTATATATTTTTTTTTTATGAAGCAACTCAAAATAAAACCTTTAATTGTCGTTTTTTTTGTATCTGGTTTCGCATTAAAGTTATTTATAAAATACCGACTTTAAAAAAAATAACGCCCTATATCTTAGAAACGAAGCAACCCAGGACATGTTTATAGGAACTTTTCTTCATCAAACGACATAAGATATCAGCCTTTAAAGTTTCGTATAGTACTTAGTAAATACCCTGTATTTTAAATTGTAAACAAACTTTTTAGGCCACTTTGTACATTCAACATACAAATATTTTTGTGGAAATGTATTTTCTCATTAAACAGGACTTTTTATGAAAACGCACTTTTTTAGTAAAGTTAGGCTAGCCGCGCTCTAGCAACTTTTTTGTTGACCAACATAAAAATTGATTAACCAAAAAATGGCTAATAAATTTGTGTTTCGGGTACTTGTCTACTAGAGTGTTGCGTGTTTAACATAAATATTACTGAGACAGCAGTAATTATTGCTTTTATTTTCAAAAACAGAAAAAAGATATAACAAAAATAGTATTGGGGTTGAATTGTTGGTGCTATTTTGATTAAAAAGTTGCTAGTGTGCGGTATCACATAAAAGCAAATACGTTTCATTATCGCATTTTTTTAGTCACCGAAAAAAGATGCCAGTGCGTGGCTGGCCTTAATAATTAAAAAGTTTTCCGTTTGGTAAGAACTTCAGAGAAACGTTGTATAGCCAAAGTTAATCTAAAGCTAATAAAATACCAGTGCACTAAATTTTACAGTCAACCTTTACCTTTTATTAATTTCGTGTCCAAGTATTTATAGAAAACGAGTTAAGGTCATTGTAAGTTATTTAGTATGACAAACATTTGCAATCTGAACAGAACACGAAACTTTCAAGGCATTAGATTTCCGTTAGATAAGTTTTATAGGACAGGGATTATAAACGAATTAAGGGTCCCATTCCTTGGCTTTTAAGATTATACGATTTAAATATGCAATTAATAAAAATAAATTGCTGTAAGGTATCTTAAGTCAACAATTTACTGATAAAAGTTAACAGGTAGAGAATAAAATTGTATCATATATCAATATGTGATGCAAATCCCATAATACAATAATTATTAATAGTCCCTAGGCCAGTAATTAACTGGACTTCATGATATACAGTGTGTACCAGGATAGGGGTTACAAGAGGACAAATGAAACAAACATTTTTGAATTTTAAAACGAAATTTTAGGAAAACTGGTCGCATTGTCCAAAACAAATAAATACAAAATTTTACCCCAATTGATATTATACAGGGCAAGTTATAACTAAAAATATGAAATATGCCCAGTTGCTAACTACTAGAGAATTGCTTTTATTGTCAAAATTTGAAGATAAAGCCTGAGGGATCAAAAAATGTAGTAAAGTCAATTTTTTGCATTACGCATTACAATCTAAATAATGGGCAAGGGGAAGCAAACATTAAAGGAAAATTTAATAATTTTAAAGATTTTTTTTACTTTGTTTTCAAGTTAGTCAAGTATTTTTAAAACTGTTAATGCATAATATAAAAATTGACAAAAATATTTTTTTACTTTAACTCCTAAACTTAATATTTTAACATAAAATTACATTCTATACAACAGTTACTTATATAGTTTTGTCGAATTTTTAAAAATAATGGTACTTTACTCCTAGTCATTCTTTATATTTTTAGTTATAAGTCACCCTGTTTAATGTTTAAAAATTGCATATAAAACATTGTGGTAAACTTGTCCAACAAAAAAATTGACGCGTTTGCCTAGTCCGACACCCGAAACGTCTACGGCTAACTGATATTTTCTGTTTGGGACCGGAAAAATTAGCCCTTAGGGGGTAAAATCGTGTTTTAGATGTTGCAATTACAACAGAGATGTTTTTAAATATATTTGAGTTTTGGACCTTACACTATGCGTGAAAAGTTTTTGGCACGTTGAAATTCCCAGTTTGGATATCGCGTTTCAGCCGTAGCAATCCCGGTCCCAAACAGGGAATTTAAGTTAGCCGTAGACCTGTCGAGCACAAGTCCGGTTTGGCTTTAGAATGCACCCTTGACCCCGCCTTATCCCGGAAACCGTATTTCAGGGCCTATAGAGGCCATTTTTGGCTCGTGGGGCCAATTTTAGACGTTTAGGGCCATTTCTAAGCTCGGATCGGATTTAGCGTCGAAAAATACATAGGAATACATATGTCTGACTCTTGTGTATAAACTTATTTTTATGGTGCTGTGTTATTACTTATTAAAATTAAAATAAACGAGAAAAAAATTACAACGTGGACATCTCTGCTTTCAATATCAACTTGTAATATACCATAAGAAATTACTGTTAGACTTTTTAGACCTAAATTAATAGTACAAAATATTGTTTTAGCCAAATGGGCATGTTTTGTTTTATATCGTTTTAAAATAATTTAATGACGCAACTTAATAGAAATGATAAAAAATAATTTAAAATTTACACTTTTCTTTTATACCTATTATTCTGTAAATAAAAAATTAAGTTATCTAAATGTCGCAGAACAACACTTAAAATTTTTGTATTAAAAATGAAAGTCCTTACAACTTTTTTAAGATTAAATAACTGTAGTACAACTACCTAAAAGAAAGCGACCTGCACCCATTTGCTTCCCAACTAAAAACGATTTTATATTAAATAAAGTATTTGAAAAAAGGGGAATTGTCTAGCAAGTGGGAGCAACTCCGATGTAAAATTTGGTTTACGGGTGGTTTTGTTGCGCTGATCATGAATCTAAAAGATTTTTTTGGAAACGTTTGGATCTCGAAATATTGGTCATCAAAGTTGTAGTTCAAACTATCCTTAGTTTTACTGATATTCTGCTTTATTTTGCAAAAATTCCTGAGATAACACTAAATTGGCACACAATATTTTATGAACATCTTTAAAAACCTCTTTTAATTATTTTTATTATTTACACGTTTTTTATAAAATTCCAAATTCTTTACTCCTTAAACGCTGCAACCATGCATACACCTATGTTTATGAATGATTTTTTTAATCTTTAGGACAAACCACGAAGACTAAAGCCCTAAATACTAACGTACCGTGGGTGTCTTGAGCAAGGTAAGAGAGGAGTTTGTTGACACGGGACTCTAAAATACTTGATGATTTGGGGAAGGAAAGACCTCCGCAAGCAGCAGGTTTCACAATCTAGAAACTCTAGGGATAAAAGAACAAACAAAGTGAGAAGTTCGGGGCCTGTCCAGTTGGACTGTATAGGAATGCATACGCGCGGAACCACGAGTTTCTCTGTTGGGAACCGTGAGTGGAGGAAATATACTGGACAATTCTTCAGAGCAGAAGCCATGGAAGTACGCTATAAAAGCGATAAATCCCCCACTGCCCGACGATGGGCAAGAGAGGGAAGCTTTCTGTAAGTGAAGGATCATTAATGAGACGAATAGCTCTTCTTTGAATAGAATCAAGAATGCTTAGGGTTGTGGGGGACGCCATGCCCCAGATATGAGAACAATATTCCAAGGGAGGTCGGATTTGGGAGACATATAAAGTGTATAAATTAGAAGCGGAAAAGATACTTTTTGGCTTGAAAGAGAAATCCAAGCTTTTTGAAGCTGCCGTGGCTATGGATACAATGTGTTTATGCCAGTTAAGGTTACTTTCAAATGTGACGCCCACAATATTGAAGGTGTCTTTGCTCTGTAAAACTTGGCCGCTCATAAGTAGAGGATGAGTATTTGATGCGCCCCAATCCAATATTAAATTAAGATCCTGCGAAAGAGATATCTGCATCGCTCTGCGTTTGTTTTCCAAGTCAGGTTTAGTGATGGGCTTAGGAACCTGAAAACTGGAGTGAAGGGTACTATCGTCGGCGAAACTATGAATGGAATTAGTTGTGGACGAGAAAAGGTCGTTGATGTGAAGAAGAGACAATGTTGGTGCCAGAACTGAGCCTTGAGGGACTCCAGCATTTACTTGGTGAAAGCTTGAAGAATGGCCGTCCACAATAACTGATATACGTCGATCAGATAGATAACTAGAGAGCCAAGTACAAAGTTTAGTTGAAAGACCATAGGATGGAAGTTTATTAAGAAGTGCGGCATGCAAGACCTGGTCAAAAGCTTTGGTTATATCAAGAGCAACGATCTGGGACTCCCCTAGAAACTCAAGAGACCTATTCCAACAGTGTGATACGAAGGAAAGAAGATCTGCTGTGGATCTTTTGTGGCGAAATCCATACTGCCTGTCATGCAAAATTTTGTGTTTTTCTAAGTACTTAAGAATTTGTGAATTAATTAATTTTTCCATTACTTTACAAAGAACTGATTGCAGACATAAAGACCTGATTTAAAGTAAACTTTAGTAAACAGTAAAAGAAAGGCATAAAATCAACAAGATTACACGTTTTAAAACGGGTTTTTTAAATAAAATATTGTGTGTCAATTTAGTGTGTATGAATTTTGTGAAAAAAAAGGAAAATATAGTAAAAATAAGGATAGTTTGTATTTTAACCTTGATCACGAATATCTTGAGATATAAAACGTTTTCGAAAAAAATAATTTCAGATTCGTGATCAGCGCCCTCAAAACCCCCGTATACCAAATTTCATCAAAATCGGAGTTGCTCCCATTTTCTAGATAATAGGTATACCTACTTTTTCAGAGGCTTTGAATGTTTCTTTACATAAAGTAATGTCATTTCGAGATTAATGTAGGTCGTATAATATGACCCAATTATGATATATACTTTACCAAATCCAAAAATGTTGATGTTTCAATTTAGACATTAGAATATTTATTAAACTGCTTCATTATCTTTATAAAATTTCATAAAGCACGGGAATGAAAATATTTGTAACTTACATTAAATACCGCACTCACAGGTAATGGAGGTTTACGTAGTTCTTGCTTCTTGTTTGAATAGTAGTTTACTTCCAAATAAGAACTTGTTTAGCTTGCTATGGATCGTAATGGCATATTAAATAATACCAACCTCTATTTAATAATCCTATCATTTCACAGTAAAAGTATAATATTAGAATAGGTCTGTTTAGTCGATAAGTTAAAGATATGGGTACTAAACACTAATAATTTTCCTATTTACTCAACATTTGCTTATAAATTAATAAAAATATTTGATTTAATGGTCATTTTGTTGATACACGCTAAAATCTATCTAGAAAGAATGGAACCGTTTCGGTCCTGGTCCCGAGGTAAAGCAAGCTGGCCCCGTTTAGCCCTATTGACCCCTATGAACTGGCCAGTCGCCTAACACAAAATAAAGAAACACGCTCAAAACTCTAATTAAAAACGACGATGTCTTAAATTATCGAAAACTGTCATTGATCCAAAATTATTGACATTGAACTGATTTCTAACGTTTTATCTCGCCTTACGTCATTGACGTAATTTTTTTGTGAGTCTTACTTCAGGCGGTATGAAAAGAGAACAACAAATTATGACGAAACAGGCAACAGCTCTGGTGCAGAGTATCTTGCTACAGGCAAAAAATTTAGGCAAAATATTTGTAAGGCTATATTTAAATTAAAAATATAACCCTAAAATTTTTAACACACCCTGTACAAAAGCGATTTTATTTATTTTATTTTTTTAATTTACTTAACAGTACTAGGATCTCACAATTTTTTTTTTCAATTTTTTTTGTAAATTTTAAATTTCAAAAAAAATAATTACAATTCTTAGTATAGGTATGCTGTGTTACTTAAAATTACATATTTTAAAACTAGCCTTAGAATGTATTAAATTAAAAGAAAGTTAGGGTTGCCATTATACAGGGTGTGTCAAAATCTGTCAAAAAATGTTTTTAATTTAAATATAACCTTGTCCATATTTTTTATGGCAACCCTGTGGCAATACCTTTTTTTTAGATACTACTATTATGACAAAATAGTTTTTATCCAATAATTTTGGATGTTAAACTACTGCTTAAATATAAAATAGCCAAAATTTGATTTTGTAAAAGAAATTTTAATTAAACCTGACGAAAATAAAAACCTAAACAAACCGATTTTATCTTAATATAGATATACAGATATACAGGGTAATACAGAATAATAATACAGAAAATTAGAGGCAGATTCTACAATAAAAAATATAAAGAAATGTTTACTTACTTAAACCAAATAAAATATAAAACTTACCCAGCAGTCAGTGGCGTACATTCTCCTTTCATTTATCATTTTCATCAGAAATATTCGGTTAAGATATACACTAAACCGATTAAAATAAAACACTCACTTTCTAGAAAATAATGCATTGCCGGACCCATGTTCGTATTAACTTTTTTTCCATATTTTTAGTAGTAAAATTTGCTCTTAAAACTATCTTTATATCATTTTGTAATACCCTGTATATCTAAACAGGATATAAGTACCTTTAAATAAATATGTGTAGTAAGTAATAAATTATTTCTAAAAGCAGTTTTATGACATTTTCTAAAAAAGGTTGTAAACCTTAATTTATGCAACATAATTTTAAATAGTTATTAAAAAGTTAGTTTGCAAATTCTTAACTTGTTTTTTTAATTGTCCCTGGGTCAGCAATGAATTGGACTTTATGATAAGAGCTCTTTTAATATCTTTCTAGGAGGTTTTCTTTTAATAAGTCTACCACGAATATTCATACCGCCACATATAGAAGCGGCGCTTTAAACCAGCCTGTCAGTTTCGTAAAAAATGTTGTTTATTGTAAAAGATAAAATGGAAAAAATAAAAGACTTGGTTATTTCAATTTTTCACATAAATTTTAAGGTTATGTGAAGAATCTTGTAGATAGGGAATTCAATCCCGCAAACACAGGATCCCGCAAATGCGGGATCCCTCTAAGTTTCTGCGGGATCAACATTGCGGGATTTTCCGTGCGGGATCTGCGGGATTCAATATTAAAATTCCGTAACGTGAACCATCGGCACTAAATTTAGAAGAGTAATTGAATCGTAGTCTTCGTACTGCCTAGGTATCAGCATCAAAGGCTTCTCCTATGACTGTAACGAGGACGAGTAACACTTGATCAGTTACTAAAACTTTAAATGACCTTTTTTGAATGCGGAGGGAATAAAGGTATATACTTGGAAGCGGTTTACAACTGTGTAAAGTCTATTCCGCCAACAAGTGTTAAGGCTGCAGTGATACGTTTTCAGCTGCAGGATATATTTACAGATCAAACTTAGAAAGATAATAACTTGGATATGTTATCTTTTCTCCGAAAATACTTTCAAAATCAATGCGACTAGGTAAAGTTGACAATTGACCTTTAAACTAAGTTTACCACAACCAAACTAACTAAACTAAGTTTAAGTTAACCACTAACTAATGTATTTTGTATATCAAATTAAAACCTTTTTTGCATCAACCATAGTTTGTTTATGACTTTTTCTTAGCAATTAGCATGTTCAATAGGATTTATTACAAAAAGTTATATATATTGTTAACAATCCCGCATTCTTGCGGATCCGCGGGATCAATGATTTTTATCCCGCAGGTTTGCAGGATTGAAAGTTTTGGTGCGGGATTGAATTCCCTAGTTGTAGATCCTTTTGGTACCCAAAACTGTGCGATTTCTCTTTTTTCCATAGGACTTGTAGTCTTGTCGAAAATCAAGAAAAATCGTTTTTTACTTTTATACCCCTCCTCCCTTCCCCTTCCTGACCACAGATCGCCCGTAATTTATTTTTTCTTTACTTTTTGTAATTATTTTCTACCTTTAACAATGGGTTTTATCCTACTATATTTTTTTTTTTTGGTTTTAAAAATTATCAACCCTAGTCTATATTTCCTAAATGTCAACAAACTTTATACAATAGGCTGACGGACTATAAGCATTTATTCGCCACACAACACGTGTAACCCACCAAACATGTAATAAATAATAAACACCAACATCTGTCACTTAAAATTTTTGCCCTTAAAAACTTTCTCTCGTCTACATCCGATATCGGAAACCGACTAAAATGAGATGACAGAAATCAATTGTAGCATGAAACGCGATTATATTCAGGTGATAGAGCCTCTATACAACGGATAGAGCTATATAGAGGCAAATAGAGTTGTCTCTGTGTTCAGTCGGTACGCCTATAATGTGTGTAGGAGGCCATTGTATTAACGAATAATTGAAACTCTAGATACCTAGATGGATATTGGTATCACAAATTTATTACACATAAAGGTTAAAGCAATACAACAATATACCATTGAAGTACGGCAAGAAAATTCGTATTTTTAGTAATTAATACTGTTACACGTGTATCTGATTTAAATGTGCTGAAAGCCCAAAGTGACTGAGGTTATAATATGATTGTTTATGATACTCAACTACTATTGGATAGAACTATTTTTGGTAAAGAAAATTTAATTAATATTAATGATATACCAGGCACCCTTATACAGTGGCTAAGTCCCATATCTCTTTTATTTTTTAAGATAATAAAATTAAATTTGGCACCTAGGTATGTCACATAAAAATGCATTGTTTCACTTATTTAGTTGTTTCCCATCACGTCAGGTTTAGCCGGAATAGACACTAACTTTCTTATTTTAAATGAGATATCAGTATAATATTACCTGTTTGAATTAAAAAATGGCATTTCAAGTACAATAGCAATGCACTTTGCAACTTTTTGACATCTAACCTCCAATTTTTCTGTTTTTAATATTTTCAATCCAAAGTGCCATAAATAGACAATGACAAATTTTGGATTAAGTAGTCACGGAAAAACAGATGCAACAGTATTTGTATTTTATAGCCTTTACAGAGTTGTTCAAAGTACTTTTAAGTAAATATAATAATTAAAGCCTTCTACATTAATTTCTCACTTTTGGCAAAATGCCGCCCTCTAATTTTTGCAGCCTCATGCAAATATCCCTACTGCAGCCGGCCAGGAACGGCCCTGCAAATAAATAATATTATACTGGGTATCCCATTTGAAATAAGAAAATAGGGTCTTTTTCGGCTAAACCGGAAGTGATAGGAAATAACTAAATAAGTAAAACATTTTTAAAATATTTCTATGTGACATACCTACGTATCAAATTTTATTTTAATATATTACAAAACAAGGAGGTTATAAGCAGAGCCACCGGCTAAGCAATACCCGGTATACTTGATTAAAAAAGCCTTATTGCGTTGTTTTCGATATAAGTTGCACCATTTATTAAAGTTTTGACTTAAAAATATGTTTTACTACATATACATACCTTTTAAAACGGCTTTAGATAGTTAACTTGACCTGTTTATTTAGTATTTATTTTTTTGGGTCATATCTAGTAATTGAAATTTGATCCCTTTCTGACGATCGATCTAAAATATGGTACACACTCTCAATTACAATACAATATAATACAAGATGGCCGCCGATAAAAAATGGCGGATTATTTATTACTTTACTACAACCTCAATATGGGTATTAAATGAAAGGACTTGATTCGTAGAATAGAGCTCACTTTAAAACAATTGAAATCCAAGATAGCCGCCGCGCCGCTACAAATTGGCTGATTACATATTTTTTCTACTACTACATCAATATAAAATCGTTGGTTAGTTCTGGTTAGTTATAGTAAGGCATTTAATGAACCTAATAAAATAGAAAATATTACCTAACAACTATGAATGGTGGAGGGGAGGATAACCATCTGAATGTTTTAAAAAGTGTCCGTCGAAAGGGGCAACTTAAGGTGGCGCTACCGTAGCCAGAGGAGATTTTTTAACCAATGGGCATGAGTTATTAGAGTGAGATACAAAATGAAAAAGGACAGTTAGATACAAAATAAAAAAGTAAATAAATAGCAAAATCCCTTCACTGGCTACTGTGGCGCCATCCCAATTTGCTACATTCCGATGGCCACTTTTTCAACTTTTTCCGCCATAAAAGATGGTTATCCTCCTCTCCACCATCCATACTAACAACAAAAGTATCTATCTCTAACTCTTTGTTTTATGGCTCTGAAACTAAGTCAATTCGCCAGTTATCCCGTTCCGGACATATAAGCCATTGCTTATAAGCTTTCCCGGCTTTGTCCTTGGAAAATCTGGATAATCGAGCTCGAAACTCCCAGACTTTCCTAGCATATGAATAAGAAACACTTGTAAAAGTCAACAACAGCGATGAACTTCTGAACATGCATAAATTGTGACTGTCAAGCCAGCGGCTGCTACTGGTATCGCGCATAACCGTCACTTTCACTACTGACGTTTTTCCGCAAGGCGTGCGCACCTCCTTGACCATACGAAGACACCATGTGTTCAACACCAAAACGTAAAAACTTCAGGCTTTAGGAATCTTCACTCACAGCGCTTAGCCCCAGAAGAAAGAAGCCTCAATTTAGCGTAAATCTTTTCTCGATCCCCAAGGGTACAGCTACGCTCGTACGACGCCTTCAATCGCCTACCCGGGAAGTCTATGTAGACTTCTACGTAAACGTGAACCGCACTACTCGAAGACCGTGGAAAGAGTGCACAACAAAAGTAAAAATTATTATGTATTTTTTTAGGTTTGGCGATTTTATTGTACTAAAAGCTAAAAAATAATTTTGTAAGTCCTAGCTACCAGATCGCACCAATCTTTTAATCAGTCTAGGGTATTGATTAAATAAATAATAAAACCGTTGGGTGTAGCGTATCCAGAGTAAATATGGTAATATAAATTTTAAGTACCCAACAATTTTTTAATCTGTTAGTACAAAAAGTTTTTTTTTCAACATGCCTAACGCGGTATTTGCACGGGCCACTTTTTGAAGTTGATATGGACCACAAAAAGTGTTTCCATAGTAGCCAATCCGACCACAAAAATTTCAGCATTGTTGGAAAACGGAACTACAACTGGCGACAGTAGACCAACCACTTTTTGTGGCCCATATCAACTTCAAAAAGTGGCCCGTGGAAACACGGCCTTAGGGTCTATGGATATACAAGCTGTTATAAATTCGAGGGTCACTATTGGAATCTTGGGAATAGTCAGAGGTACAGGATTGGTTAAATTAAGACAAAGTTGCGCGTTTTACTAACTAAGAATATTCCGTTAAAAAAATTTAAAAATGTGTAGACGTTTAAGAATAATATCTACAAAAAAAACGAAATTTTGCGGACCAGTTTATATAAAAACATATTTTAAAGCAAATGTTACATGAACTTTGCTATTTTATTCGTTCTATGCCTAACCAAATCGCCGTTTAATTGTACGTCTATTCTCATTAAACTTAAACTTAAGATCCGACATTTTGTCTTTGAGCCGCCAATATCAACTTTGTTTTTTTTTAGTGGGCGAAATGTAACTATTATTATTATATAAAAAAGGTTTTATAAAAGAAAATACTGATTTTGTATACAGGGTTTTTAAGCAAAATGTCATTAGAAAATTTTTATTAAACTCCATAATGTCAACATTTAAAATATTTAATTTTTAATAACTCTAAAATCAGTTTTACAAAACTTTTTAATAACCCTGTAACATTAATAAAGTAATTCCAAATGCTATTCTAAATAAACTTTATAAATGATCTTTTGCTAAAGCATTAAAAATAACGGGAGTTTACTCTTAAAGAAAAATTAGGTTTTTCAAGTTTTTGCGTAACCTGTATACAAAATCAACCTTTTCGTTTCGTAAATCATATTTTGTTACAAGCATAACTTTTTCTTGAAAAATGAATTTTTTAACGCCATCCGTGGACAGTCTGTACAAGCAAGTTTTTTGGTATTTTTTTTGTTATGGGAATTTCTTATGTATGTTTTTAATATAAAGGTAAACTTTATTATAACACGTTTCTTCGTACTGCAAAGTGCTAAGGCACTTCTCACATGGGTCTTTGAAACAGCGACAAGACCGACATTCGACGAACTTTTAACAGTATGTACGCGTATATTCGTGTTTGAAGTAGCGACAACCGTACAAAGACGAGCATAGGTTTAATTTTTATTATATTCTTAGCCATTCTTTTTAGAGGTATGTGGTCGATACGCGGTGGATTATTCCACCGGATCAAAGAGTGCCATAATATAGCCCCTAAGACAAGTACGCAAAAGCCTGAATCCTACCAAACATTATATTCCAAACAAATAAAAAAATTCTTACCTGACTGGTTGACTTCTTCTGCTATTTTATTCCAAACCCTTTCTGTGTTATCCTTTTGCAAATATTCGTTTAAGTATAATTGAAGAGGTGATCTGCAAACCGCATTTTTTGCATAAGAGATTATTTTAAGAAAAACAGCTTTTTGTTACGCACCTAAATAAAATGTCAAACATTTTTAAGAAGTTGGGATAGAATGCATTCAGTCACTTAGAAAAATATCTAATATGGTTATGGAACAATATTTAAAATAAATTTTTCCATACATAACTCGGTTTTAGTTGTTTTTGTCGAAAACTGCGGTTTGCAGATCACCTCCTCAATTATAATGTACGGGACGTTTTTCAACCTTCTCCACAAATCTTATAATAAACAAAGCCCTTATTGGTCAAAAAATGTCTTGACGTAACAGTAATTTTCCCGTATAAAAACCAGACACAATCATATGAATAACACACTGTATTATTAGGACGCGGACTGCTGAGGTCAAACTCGCTAATATGCCGTACGTGCTGTCGAAGCCTGTAAAAGTCATGTCCGCGTCGCTATTTCACCGGGTGTACTTGAGTTGTTAGACGGTAATAAGATAATGACAAAATTATGAATTTGGGATTGTTGAGTTGCTAGAAAAAGATTGTTGAGTTCCTAGACGGTAAAAATCGAAAGCTTTATAAAATACTGCACGGTCCGATCGTGTTATTATTTTTTTTTTGTATCTGTACGGTCTGATACTATTTATAAATGAACGAAATAAAGAATTGACACAAATCTTAAGTGAATTCAAATGTGTATTAGTCTTAGGTTTAATTAAGGAATAAAAAAGATTTAACAAACCAGAATTAATTATGACACACTACCTATACTCTGTCTTTGGTAGAAAATATTCAAGTAATATCAAGTAACAAAACGCCAAAAACCTTTTGT
Organism: Listronotus bonariensis; assembly: GCA_014170235.1. Taxonomy (NCBI): domain Eukaryota; kingdom Metazoa; phylum Arthropoda; class Insecta; order Coleoptera; family Curculionidae; genus Listronotus; species Listronotus bonariensis. Next base: position 215,478 of record JACEGR010000585.1, read on the forward strand.
ATGTTAAAATAAATTGACCGTATGAGGAAGGCTTACTAATATTTATAATGTTGGGTTTTTCCTGTGTCTTTAATGAGGCTCTAGAAACTCAATCATTCCCCTGTCTACTAACTCGACATGTGAGTCTAGAATTCAACAATCTCAATCTGTTTTATCTGCGTACATCTAGTAACTCGAATACGAACACCCGTGCTACACATGTGCGGAGAGCCTTAAGTCTCTGCATATGGGTCGGCAAAACAATGATAAGGACGCGACTTTTACAGCCTTGACAGCACGTAGGCATATTAGCGTTTCCAGTCTTAGCAATCCGCGTCCTTTAATAAACAAATGCAATACAGAACCGTTTTGTATTTTGTTTACAATGTGTGATTCATATGATTGTGTCTTGTTTTTCTACACGGGAACAATTATTATTACTTTAAAAAATTTTGAATCAAAGATGGATTTGTTTAGTATACGATTTGTGGAGAAGGTTGTAAAACGTCCTGTACTTTATAATTTATTCTTTAAAATAATATTTGCGAAAAGATTTCACAGTAACGAGCTTGAAATGAAAAAGCAAAAGAAGTCAACCTGTCAGGTAAGAAAATATTTTATTTTTTGTCTGTAAAATAATGTTTGATAGAATTTATGCTTTTGCGTACTTGTCTTAAAGGGCTTTATTTGACCCGGTGGGGAATCCAAAGGAATAGTTTTTGCCCTGTCGCGGTAGGGTTCGAGAAACATTAGTGCGCTCCGTTCGACATATGATATCATTGGCTGAGAATATAGTAAAAATTGACAATTAAACGTATGCTTGTCTGTACGGTTGTCGCCACTTCAAACACGAATATATGCATTATGTATGCATATATTCGTGTCGAAAGCTCGTCGAATCTCGGTCTCGTCGCTGTTTCACCGACCCATGTGCGAAGTGCCTTAAGAAAAATGATGTTTATGTATTGGTCTGCAAACGTCATTTTTAACATAAATTTAAAATAAGTCAAAAACGATTAGAGCTAGGTATAGGACATGATACATAAATTACGCTCAGAATTTTACGCATAATCTAAAAAATAAATAATATACTGGGTGTCCCGTTTACAATATGGAAATTGACATCAAATTCCGATATAACCAAAAGTGCCCGAAAGGTAATAAAATTTTAGCTGTATTTCCTACGGACAAATTTTAAAAATTTTCCAAATTCTTTCGAGAAATCGATCGCCGCATTTCGTCTAACAACAACCTGTTTTTTTAAACGAGGTTAGTTACTTTTTTAACACTTATGTAGAAATATTAAGGTTATTAACTAGTTAATAATACAATCATTTTAGCATTTTATCCTTTTTTATTTATTTAAATTTTTGCTTCATAAAGCATGTAATAATAGCATAGCAGGGACACTAAACATAATTCGGAAACATATAAAATCCAATAAATGTCCATTTTACCACATTCGCAAAAACAGTGGAAAATAATCTTTAACATTTAAAAGGAAATTCAGCACATTTGCAGCATATCACAAAACACCACTTGCTTTTCTAGCATCTCAAATATCGGGAAATAGAGTTTCTTTCAGGAAATAAAACGACTTTCCACAAAGCAGAGTGCTTAACGCCGTTAAGGGGAGAGATTTGTAAGGAAGAACAGCCGATAATAGTTTTTGAATCCATGTTTATCTCTTTAACACTTTTTTGTCGTTCACTGAGTTAATTTTATTTTTTACAAGCAATATTTTAACGTGATAACAGAAACGTAATGATTTAAAATACAGGGTAATTCTACTTGACAAAATAAGGGTAGAGCTTCATATAATCTTTTTTCAAAATGTCATTCGTTTTTGAGTTACAAGCCGTCAAAATTTAGGGTACTCTTTATTCAAGTAGATAAACCTCATCGTTTAGGCACCAATAAACATCAAAGTTTTTATCAATTTCAATCAGATTACCTACATACATACAGGGTGTCCAGTAACTTAACCAACAAACTTAACCAAACGATTCTATACAACAAAAAATAAGAAAAAACTTCATATAAACATATTTATGTCCTAAACGTCTTGGTTTTGAACTACGAGGTTTTAAAAATGAAAAAAAGTTTTTTCTTATTTTCTGTTCTAGAATCGCCCCGTAAAGTTTGTCGGTTAAGTTACTGGACACTCTGTATGTATGTAGGTAATTTAATTAAAATTGATAAAAACTTTGATGTCTATTGGTGCCTAAACGACTTTAATAAAGAGTACCTTATTTCTTAAGGTTTTGATTGTCTTTAAAATGGCGCCCCAGCCTTGCGATATCTGTCAAAATAAAAGGTTATGATGTAAATAAATTTTAAGTTTTAGGTAAACTGCCCTCTGGCGGTATTTAAAAAAGTACTTTTGTCTTAAAATATTAGAATCTGCAATGCTCGATTTGTCTGCCAAATATCAACTGGATTGGTTAAAAAATAAATGCAATATGGCGAAAAAACCAAAATAAAAATTGAACTTTGACTTGTAACTCGAAAACGAATGACATTTAAAAAAATAATAATATGAAGCTCTACCCGTATTTTATCAAGTAGATTCCCCCTTAAGATTCGTGATCGATTTTTGAATCACCCTGTATAGTCTACTAATTAATAATTTAGCTTTAAAGTTTATGTAAATTTTAATTAAAAAAAAACATATTGCTTCTTTTTTTTATCTAATATTAATTTTCTTTTAAATACTATGGTTATAAATATATATTTAAAAAAAATAGATTTAATTTTTGTTAATTACGTTATAATTAAGAGTTTTATAAAATCCCACTTATGTTTTTAATAGTAGGAAGCCCACTATTAAAAACTGGTTGCAAAGCTTAGATGATAAAAATAAAAAAATGTTATATAACGTATACCTTTTCATTGTTCGGGGAAGCGGCTATAGATTTTCAAATATGTTAAAAAATACTGGTATTCTTTTGACGGAAATCACTCGGATCGTATCGGATTATAAATTTTTCGTTATCCTTGAAATAAAAAAAAATAGCCACGCTCGAGAATGTCAAAGTGATGTTTTTTTAGAAGTTTGTATCCCTCCGCTTTTTTATGTCACTTTTAAATTGTCAGATTTGTGGAATATACACTGTTTTATATGTTAAGCATGTAATTTACTAACCCTTTCTTAATCTGGCGCGCTCGAAAATTTCTGATGGATATATTTTTGTATTTTACGATCTGCCCTGTATACGAATCTCATATTTGGGTAATATCCTTCGGTATATAAATCTGTCGCGCTATAGTAAATCCCAAAATTCCCCTCTTGGGCTCCTTTACCATAATAATAATATATAATAGGTAATAGGGCAATAACCCTATTACCCTATTATTAAAAAAATACTTTAATTAGATTTTCTTAGACTTCTTTCTATTCACTTTATTACATATTAATAAAGGCTTTGAAATTGCATTTATTAGGCTGTCAATATTTAACAAAAGAAAAGTCCTTCTTAATTTATAATATTTTATATTTTATTTCCCAGCAATATAAAATTATATTATGAACATTTACTATAAAATAGAAGAATCAAAATGCAAGTCCTAATTGTATTCACTATAATATTTACACAGTAAGTCATTTTTTAAAATTATACTATTAGATTTCTAAATATAAATAAATACAGGGTGCTACAAAATGTTGTTAAGAAAATTTAGGAGCAGTTTCTACTTTAGAAAATACATATAAATGGAAGTTCATATACAGGGTGTTAAACATTTTTTTATTATTAATATTTTTATCTTTAATATCTTTTATCGGATTTTAATAAACTGGGCAGTATTCCTGGAAGATTTAAAAGAAAATTTTAAAACTACTTAATTGTGGAATACAAGTTAGTTTAAATGGTACTGGTATTTACTTTAGTGTGTGTGGTTAATGTTTTATATTTATTTATAAAATTATTTTCATAATATTTTTTTATTGATTCTTGTGTAGTCCAGGAGTATGCAATTCACTGGATTTTTTAATTTGAAAAAGAAATGAAAAATAAACAAGGAGCTAAAAAACGTGTATTTTTATATGCTTAATTCAAATAAAAAGCAAAATTTCCAAAAACAGTTAGGGGCGTCTTTTTTCAGAAGTATATGTTTAAGTACAGTTTGAGACGGTACTGAACTGAATAAATTTAGTTATTTTTTAGCTAAAGTAGCCTCTTAATGCTACAAATAACAATTTTTGTTAAAATTGAACGAGGAATATTTAGGATTTTTAATAAAATCGGTTTTTTCTTTTAAGTTTTAAAACCTGCATCTGAAATGTACTGCATTTTTGGACCCATGTTTATAAGCACTTTTTTAAATATTTTTAATATCCACCCTTAAATTTTCTTAAGAACATTCGGTACCACCCTGTATCTAAATATGTTCTTATTTAACTATTTTTAATTACTTAAATAAAAAATGAAAATATTTATGTGTACCATTTAACAAAACATTACTTATTTATTTATAAAATAAATGTTTGAAACCAGACTTGCTTGTAGTTATCCCTTTTCTATAAATATTTAGAAAAATTATGAACAAATAATGCAAATTATTTTATAAAAAGTTCAAGAAATTTAATTTATAAACGCTATTAAATACAGTGCCTTAAATTAATTTAAAAATAATTGCTAGCAAAAACTAAAATTAATAAAGAAATAAAGTTGTCATATACTGCTAGATTGTGCACATTTTCTCAACCAATGTAATTAAGAACAAATTAAAAAAAAACACTTTTTGACTGTCGCTATTTCAAACTCTTTATTGACTTTTTAAAAATATTCCTATAATTCCTATTAATTATTTGTTTAGCAAGTACATATGTGTAGTTTGTAACTTTAAGTTTCTGCTGGTCTAAGGGTGGGAGAAAAACCATGCTTATGTAAACTTAAATTAAATGTTTTTTTTTATTATTAAACAGCCTGTCTATTTAAGTTTTTAATATATGGAAAACTTTTTTGTTATTAATTTTATAAAAAAATAATTATTTATTATAAAAGTTCTGCATGGTATAAAACCTAAAATGCAATCATCAGATATTTTTTGCATGGTTTGCGAGGTATGTAAAAAATATGAATTTTCCTCAAGAGGAAAGTACTTTTATATTTCACAACTTCGAAAAATTTTGAAAGAAAAGATGTTAAGCATTAAAAATAACTTTTAAATATGCAAACCCGTTTATTTACCCGAAAAACCTTTTTAATGGTTGGTTTACATCTGACATTTATTGCATGATATTTATGTCATACAGAAATTCTGGCTAATGTAAGCAATAAAAAATTTCTTTTGGGCATACATTTTTGACCACAACCACTTGACAATGGCTGAATAAATTACGTGTGAACACCAAAAATTGAAAATAGAATAGAATAGAAAGAATTTTTTAACCGTTTACATTAGCCAAAATTTCTATCTGACATAAATTTTCATGCAATAAATGTCAGATGTAAACCTACCATAAGGTTTTATGTAATAACGAGCGTTTCTGTAACTTTTTGCTATTTCGGCAGTTCTTTAGCTTCCTTTAGATATTACATTTCAAAATATTTATTTACTAATGTACAAATTTAAATTTTTCTCGTTATCGCATAAAAAATAAAAAAGTTCTTTTGAAAATGAACTGGCATGCACATTTAAAAGTTATTTATAATTCCAAACGTTTTTTCCATAGCAATTTGTATTATTGGTGAAAATAACAGTACTTTTCTTTTTTTTTTTTTTTTTGATTCTGTAAAAACTAATAAAAACCTACTAATAGAAAATAAAAGAAAGTAATGACTGAAGTATTAGGTGATGACCTGCATTACCTTTATTTTGTATTGATATATTTAAATGAATATTATAACCCGAAAATGTTATACTCTTTGTAAAGTGAATTGAGAAAACACAAAAGTTGGGGTTCTATCAATTTACCACGTCACGCATTAAAATAAATAGCCTATAGCATAGTGTGTATGTAGTGTGTCATGTAACATAATTTAATATTATTATATAATAGTATTTGTCGTTATTACTCTGTTTGTCGATTTGTTGTTTTTGGAGCAATTGTTCTTATTGTTACTGTTGTCTCTATTATTATTTATTGGTGAATAGCTAAAATCTTATTGTATTATTACGGTGGAATATGCAGGATGTCCATTATAGCCATGAAGATAAGTTTGACATGCTAACATGCTACATTTTGTGCTGCAAAAATAAATGAAGGGATCATTTCTGCAGTTAATGAATTATGGTAAATACATGGACCTGGTATTTTAGTTCCTTGAATTTCACACCACATATTAAACCCAAAACGTTTTGATATTTTCTTAACACGCGGATTTTGTTGAGCCTAGTAATGCGTATTGCGACGGTTGAAGATACCATGATTAGTGACCATACTTTCGTCGGACCATATTTTTTTAAAGAGAAATTTAATTTTTCTTTACACGCGCATGTATACCACTCGCAAAAATATCTGCGCATTCGAAATCTCCCCGTTTAAATCCTTGGCAAATCTTAAATTTATAGGGGTGATATCTATTTTTACGCAAAAAAAATTGAGCTCTGGATTTGGCTACTCCTACATCTTGTTTAATTTGCCAAGTTTATATCTCAGGGTTCTCAACAACTGCTTGTAAAATATTATTTGGGATTTTTTTAAAGGTTCCTTTTTTCGAAATAAAAGTGGCTTTTTAAATTTCAGGCCAGCTGTAAGAAAATGGAATTACATGGCTGTTTTCTTTCTGGATATGTATAAAGATACATTTCCGCTGTATTTACAGTATTTTTCTGGCACAAAATGTAACACGTTAGCATGTTAAACTTTTCTTTATGGCTATAATTGCCACCCGGCATATTCGACGATAATAAAACAATAGATATTAACTATTCACCAATAAACAATAATAAAGAAAACAGTAACAACAAGATCAATTGATTTAAAAACAACAACTCGACAAACAGGGTAATAACGACAAATACTATTTTATAATGATATTAAATAATGTTACAGATACGGTAACAGGTATTACCTTTCAAGCATTTGTTTGCATGGCGTACTTAAAAATAACTTAAAAAAAAGAAAAAATGCAATTTTTTTAACTAAAAATTAAAATATGACATGTGATACATAGTTGAATTTGTAATAAAAAATGGGATTCAATACAGGGTATACTTTTTTCGAGCCGTATAAAAAAATAAAGTTGATGATGGTTTCTTGAAAACGAAACGTCGGGTATAAAATCTAAAAATACAATCATGTAGTCGCTAAAATGTGCCAATGAAAAGTGTTACTAGTTTTTTTTATATCTCTTTAAATAGAGTCAGAAAAAAATAAAATCGATATAGTCAAATTTTGGTTTTGCCAAATATCTCAGCAGGCCATGAAAATTTATCAAGTTTTTAAACGGCATGTAAATAAGCTTTTAAAAACACAACTTTTTTCTAATTTAACCTAAGCTGTGTCTCCAATAGGTACTAAGATTCACATGCTTAGGATCCTTATCTTGGACACACTTTATATATATATATTTAATATTTGTTTCTTTTTTTTTATTTAATGTTATTTCCTATCATATACTTTTATAGAAGATTATTATTACTATTTAATTTACCATAATTGCTCTATTAAACAAATTTTTGTCCGCAACCCATGGTTAACAAAGAAGCCGCCTTGAAATGCTTAAAATTCGGTTTTTTGCTGCCTTAATTGAAATTATATTAGCTTTTCTTTTAGGGTGACAATCACCCAAAAACAATTAAATATAATATAGCAAATTTTTTAAGGTTATGTAAAAAGCGAAAATACAAAAGTGTAGACCTTTTTATTACCTATAACTTTGCTATTTAACTTTTTTCGATAGGGCTTGGGGTTTGGCCGAAAATTTAGAAAAAAGTATTTTACCCTTAGAACTTCCTCTTTTCCCGACCTTAAATCAATCGTAATTTAATCTTCCTTTAATTTTTGATATATTTGGTACCTTTACCCATGAGTTTCATCCTACTATATATATATTTTTTTACTTTTTCTTTTGAAGGGCTTTGGCACTGGTCTATATTCACATAAATCTCACAAAATAAAAGTTTAAATTTCTATTGTTTTCATTATTTAATGTTCGCTTTAATCTTTCTACAAACACATTTATTGGAATTGTTCTTTATTTTCCAAAGAACTCCTTAAAAAGGATTGAATAACCTAGTTTCCTTGTTTTATCCCAAATTTTCTTCCGACTAGCCAGAAGCTTAGTGGTTTTATTCATCTTAACGTTTTTAAGTCTCGAGATTATTCAGAGCAAAATGATCTTTTTGTATCTGAAATACAATGGTCTTAGAAATTTTGCCTATTGTGGTTGTAATTCGTTTGAGTACTTGAAGAATATTGCTGTTTTGTTACTAAGCTCTGTGGTATTTGGACATCAGGATTTGTTTTTTATGTACATCATTCATTACTTATTTTGTTTACATATTGGCAATATACAAGGGTTTTCTAAAAACTCGGTACAAAATGCTACCACAAATTCATTCAGCTAAAATACATCAATCTAGCACAATTTATCTTAGTTGAAAAGGCTATTGTTTGCAAGATAGGTGCTGTCATTAAGTTCTATTTTATCTTAGTTATTTTTATGTTTTTTTAATATCAAAAATTGATGGATACAGTTTTTCTGCATCCTTTGTTTTTCAAAATCCTTCAGTAAAACATTTTTTCAGCGATTTCTTAACGTTTTTTTTTTCTCAAAACACCCATCGTAAGACGCAAAGGCCCATAGGTACCGATAATTGCTCTTTTTAACTACAAAGCCTTAAGATGTTACATCCTCGTTGTTTCTATATAATTTTAGGCGTTTTTTTTTATTTTTAGCAAAAATTTTAAAACTGTTTAAAAAGCGTTAAAAAAGCGACTCATTTAAAATCAACATAATTTTATTACATGGTTATTTAAACAATAACAACAGTATATACGTGCAAACTTAATTATAACTATATTTATAAAAAAAATACAAAAATAATTTATTTTTAATAATAATAGTAATAAATAAAGTACACTGGCCCGAAACTAAATCGGACATCGAAAATTTTGTTCAAATTCAATTAATAACTTTTCCAGTATTGGATCGATTCTGATAATTTTTTAGCCGAGGCCGGTTTATTGTCATCATTGTTTTATATTGAAGCTTCAAAAATTTCTAACGGATATGTTGTTAATAAAAAGATGAATTTTAACCTTAAACTTTTAGAACACCCTGTGAAAAAAATTCACCACCAAATAATAGTATCTTTTGCTGCATTTTTAAGCATATTTTTTTTAAACATACTTGTTTTCTGATTCATTCCGAAATCTTTATTTTTAAAGAAAAGCACTGGCTTAAAGGAAACAAAGCAATAATGCTGTATTAAGCAAGAATTTGTATTAAAAATATTGCAAAGTTATCTGTTATAAAAACGAAATATAAGTTTCCATGGCACCAAGTTTGCTGTATATTTTTGGGTTTTTTAAAGCGTTTTTAAGGTTATTTTCTAAAGTGTGTTTCTGGAGCTGTGGCGTAAGCGATACTTGTGTTTAAAAACGATGAACCCAGAAGAAGTGGTACAAGCTGCCGTTGCTCTACGAGACGATGGTCGTCTAATTAGGTATATTGCAGAAAGGCTTGGTCATCCACGCAGTACAGTATCCGATGCGATACAAAGCTTTAGACAAACTCGTTCTTATTCAAGTAGACCTGGACAGGGAAGACGAAGGACCACAAATGCAGTTGAGGATCAATTTTTTCGTCTTTAAGTTCTTCGAGTGCATATAGCCTCTGCTCCAGCTTTGGTTAAAAGGCTAGCAGATGTTCAGGGTACTTTGGTTTTACCTCTGATACCGTACACAGTTCGTTGGCGGATCAGAATTTTACATCTGTGTGAACGTTTGTCTGAAGTCCGAAATTGTTCTTTTACTAGAATTTTACATCTCGTGTACCTACTAGAGGTCCTAGATGTGGGTCATCAGTGGTAGCGTCTGGGGTTTGCTCGAACTCATGCAGATTGGGACATGGACAAATAACGAAATGTTATTTTTACAAGCAAGTCTCGTTTTACGAGATATTTACCTGACGGGCATCAAAGAGTACGAAGAATGAAAGAAAAGCTTTTTTTAAGAATAAAGATATTCAAATAAAGCAAAAAACAAGTTGCTAAGAAAAGATTGGGATTTAAATACCAGCCAAAGGAATCATTATTTCCACTGGGTTTTAAAAATTAGAGTAAAATTCACCTTCTAATTAACCCCTGTATAATAACATATCCATTGTTATACAGGGGTAATTTCTGTAGATTCGATATGAAAAATGATGATAATAAAACGGCCTAAAATTCGGCAAAAATTTATCAAAATCGATGCAATACTGAAAAAGTTATTAAGGATTGAAGTTTAACCAAATTTTCATTGTCTAGGTAATTTTGCGGGCCAGTGTAGTATACAAAGTTTGGTGAGAAGTTTCGTAACTGTCTGGAGATAATAGTTACCTTCAAGGCTTCACGCCTCAGTTTACTAACTAATTTCTCGTCACTAATCACTTTCCAAATCGGTGTGTAATATTCTACTGGTTCAATATTTTCTAACACCTAACATAACTTATCTTAGCATACAAATTTCGTTTTAATAGTTATTTATTATACAGGGTGAACCAGGCGTTTTGTGACAAATTTCAACTGTCGATAGGAAGGATAGAATATTTTGTTATGAAAAAAGTTTCTATACAAATATGTCCGAACTTGCTTCCATTCTGAGAAAAAGAGCGTTAAAATTTTTAAAATAAGTCGGTATCTTCTAAATATCTTAGGAACCCTTTAACCGATTTGAATAAAATTTGGAAGCCTTATCTAATTTAATAAGGCGTTTGTAAAGCTTTTGCATAAATTACTATTATTGGGTCCAGTGCCGTCTCAATGGGCACCACAGCCAATATTATTGCGAAAAAAATACGCCACTGAGTTTTTATGAAAGTTTTAATTTTTTTCTGATTAAGCAAATTAACAGTTTAACTTCTTGGTCATTTTGTATTTTCTTCGTATATGCCTTCGTTTCTAAAAAAATATATAAAGCTACTTTCGTTTTTTCTAAAAAGGACCCATAGAAAATGAAAATGAAAAAATGATATATAAAAGCAAAATAAAAAATAAAACAATTATTAGCCCCAAAATAAATAAGCAGTTGTGTATTTTAACAAAAATTCCATTTACTAAGATCAAAATTGTTAGTTTTTTATTTTGGTTATTATTTTATGCTGTTTACGGCTACTCTTTAGCTAATATTTTTTTTGAAAACGAAGGCAGATAGGAAAAAATACAAGTAACCAAAAAGTTAAATTGTTAATTACTTATTTAGAAAAAAATATTAAAACTTCATAAAAGTAAATGGCGTACTTTTTTCGTAATAATATTGGCTGTGGTGCCCACTGAGACATCACTGGACCTAATAGTAGGTGCTAATCTAGGAAAAGCTTTACAAGTGCCTTTTAAATTAAATAAGTGTCCCAAATTTTATTTAAATCGAGTAAATGGTTCCTAAGATCTTTAGATGATACCGACTACTTTGAAAATTTTAACGCCCTGTATCCTCAGAATGGAAGCAAGTTCGGACATAATTTTAAAGGAACTTATTTCCTTAAAAAAATATTTTCTATTAACTGTCAAAATTTGTCACGGAAAACCTTTGTCCACCCGTATAAGTGAGTTATATCACATAATACGCAAGTCACGCAAGAAAGTTTAATTCCCGAGATCAAAAGGCGATAATTATTTTAGGTGACTTATATGTAATAACTCACGCATCAAATACAACATTTTTTTCAACACTTTTTGTAGAAATGGTCGAAAAATAATTTGAAAACGTCATCCATTATTTGTTCCTTGTCATTTTCAACACCAGCAACGAAATTTTGTATTTTTTTTAAGCAAGTTGTGGTTGTTTTATCTTTTGTTTGTAACTACGGGTTTTTTAGATCAATAGTGTGTTAAAGTACACTTTGGCTCACTAGAGACTTATAGAATACATTCTACTCTTAAAATCTGTTCAATAGTGGGCATATTATACGTAAGTGTTGGATAAAAACATTTTGTCGTATATCGTCACCTTATTTGTGTACCCACCCAACTCCAGTTTTAATTAAAAAGTGATTTCGATGCCATCTTTAGCCCTATTTTATAATTTTTTCATTTTACCAGCGAGACGCACGGCTGCCATCTCGTTGTGCTTATGTGTGGCAAGATCTTTATTCAGACAGGTGATTATAGTGTCGTTCTTTAAATATATTTCTTTATTAGACTTAATATTACATATTATTTACGTATTGTTTACCTTTTAAATATTTTTTTACCTAACAGCTGAAGGGGACCCACCAGTGAATTATTTTTCAAAAATTGGGAATTATAAGGCATAAGAGCTTTTCGTTTAATATTTTAAGAACCATACTGATTTCAAATTTTGCATGATATCACTTTTAAGAACACCCTCTTTTAGTGTAAGAGCCCATGAGCGGCAGACCTTCGTCTTTTTGTAAAAGCTATAAGTTTGTTAGTGCATGCTCCCATCATAGGTAGAAGCAATGATAGACTATGGAGTTTGACCCATCGTGGCTTTGGCAGAACCAGGTACCAATACCAATGGTTAATAAATTGAAACTCAACTTTCCTCATTTTGTAAAAGCTGAATTGTATATATGTATATTATTTGGGTACCCATCAGACAGTTCGTACCCCTTGGCAGACAAACATTTCTATTACCCAACAAGACATGACCAAAAGTCTTAAATAGGATTTGTAGGGTTTCCAAATAGGCATATTCCAAAAATATTTTATTGTATACAGAGTGTCCCAATAAAAAGGTAATGTTGTGAGGTTAGTTTTCTTAAAAATTGTTTGACAGGTTCCAGGGCTATGTTTATGAGTTGCAACCTTTTCTGAGTCAGTTTTTCACCTTTTTTATATAACCTATAAAAAATAATTTATTATTAATGTATTTATTTTAAAGTAATCTTAACTTTTATTGATCATTGCAATTATAATTAAATATCTTTATCCTGGAGAAAAACCAAATAATACGTTGTTTAAATTTACACTTAAATAAATTCCCAAAAACAAATTAACTACAATAAGCTGCATAAAAACACATGTTTGTTTAATTTTCCACTTTTTTTGGGGGATAGAAATAAAATAGCCCCATTATTCTTGTATATAAACTTAAAAAAGAATTCGCAAGTTCTTTAAAATAAATGGTTAGGCTAGTTTATTTGTTAACGTTCTCGACTCTTGTATATAGTAGTAAACTTGATATTCCAGGTGGTAGCAACGTCGGAACATACAAGAATTTCAGGTTGGCTGAATTTTTAATATGTTGTTCTCCTTCTCTTTTGGATAGATCCTCAGCTGTCTGACTGGCGGTAGCGGATGTGTTGGCACCCAGCTGTGTCCTTAACATTTAGAGCTGTCACTAATATGTCAAAAATGCAGACTGTATAACTAGCAATGATGAAAGTGTCTGACAATTAAAAAAATTGTTTGGTAAACCTATTCAAAGACAAGAAATTAAAAATGAGGTAATTATTTACAAACCGGACGCATCGCCGATTTTAATGAAATTTGGTATACGGGGTTTTTTTGGGGCGCTGATTACGAATCTGAAAGAATTTTTAGTCGGACCTGTTTCGTTCTCCAGATATACATGATCAGACTTGATAACCAGAACTAACCTGAATTTACTATTTCCCTCCTTCTTTTGCACTTAATTCTTAAATGAAAGCAAATTTGGTACTGAAAATTTGATTTTCACCCCTAAAACTCACATTTTTCTATTTATTTTACCCGTTTTTTTCCATAAAATTGTAATCAGTGGCGTATTTACCAAAAGGCTGAGTAGGCTGAAGCCTATGGCGGCTTTTTTAAGGGGGCGGCAGACGTTTTTTAGGGGGCGGCAGATTCGAATTTAATTTGGTACCTACAATTGAAAGAAATTTAAGTGAGGTCTTTTTTTTGCTCTTCAAAAATATTTCTCAGGGAAAAAGAAAGGGGCGGCGAAAATAAAATAGCCTACAGGCGGCAAATATGTAAACGCGCCTCTGATTGTAATGCTTTACTTTCAATCATTTCGATCGCATTAGCCTTGGCGCCGCCAGTGCTACTGCGATTAATAGGAAAGCTTTACAATTTTATGGAAAAAAATGTGTAAAGTAAATAGAAAAATTAGGTTTTTAGAGGTGGAAATCAAATATTAAGTACCAATTTAGCAGAACACTCAAAAATTGAGTGAAAAAGAAGGCAAAAATAGTAAATTTAGGTTAGTTTTGGTTTTTAACTTTGATGATGAATATCTCAGAGAACTAAACGAGCCCGACTAAAAATTCTTTAGATTCGTAATCAGCGCCCCAAAAAACCCCGTATACCAAATTTCACTAAAATCGGCGAGGCGTCCGGTTTGCAGTAAAACCTTGGATTATTACCTGTACAGGTAGGATGCGAACTAATCAACTTAACCACTACCGCCAGCCAGACAGCCCAGGGTTTATCCAGATAAGGAAGGAGAACAACATATCAAAAAATCAGCTGACCTAAAACTCTCTTTCAAAAACGTTGCTACCTCCTATACTATGAAGATTTGAAACACTAAAAATGAAATGTTTTTCATTGCGTCAATAATTGTGCAAACATTGTTCACCAACGTGAAGAATATTACACTGGGCCTATTCAAAAGGACACATTAAGTTATTTTATTTTGAACCACGAAAAGTATAAATAATATTGGAAAATTATATTTTCACAACGGGAATGACTTTTTAAATTTGGAAAAGTTCCCCCAACTTTACAATAACAAAAACAGAACAGGATTGCCATGTGGTAAGCTCCAATTAGTAAGAATTAACCAACTTATAAGTATAATTAATTTTGAAATATCTTGTTGTATACCAGTAATTATCCTAATTATAAAACCATATTAACCATCAAGAAAATTGCTGTGCTGGATAATATCATAATTAGGTAACTTCTTGAATAACAACAGTGCGTAAATTCTTGGAGTCCAACTCCTCCAGTTATTAATTATCGTATTCACAACAAATAAAAATCAATTAAATTAAATACAATGATGTTAATGTGTGAAAACAAAAAATAATTAAGAATTCAGCCAAAAAGATAAAATAATAAATTCTTTGTTTATAGAAATTTTGTCGGAATTTTAATAAAATATGCTTACTTCTTGTAAATTTTTAATAGTACCAAGGTAATAGTATTTTCGTAATACGGAAAAATAAACATTTTTTTGAAAGAAAAAAACTTTAAAGACTTGGCAAGATATTGTCAATAGCTGGAGTTTTAATTTAACTAAATAATTATTAATGTACTATTTTAGATGGTTAAAATATTTTCTTTGCCATGGTCTCCAGTCTTGTTACTTGTCCCCAATTAAACATACAGGGTCAACCAAATTAAGTGTACGTCACTGATAAGTGCATTATTACTTAAAATATGAAATAGTTTAAATTATAAAACAAGTAGCATTTTTAACTCGCTCTAAGATAAAATAATACAAACAACAATTGGTCATCGGGTTCTACAGCTAAATATCATTTTTTAAATTGAACTCCTTTTATATTTTATTACCATAAAAAAGATCTTTTAAATTTCATTAAAAAGTCAACATGTATTATATTTAATTTTTAAATTTTCAGAAATTTGTCCATCTTCAGGAGTTTGGTAGTAAAATGGCATTTTTTATTGCATAAAACCCCGTATAGTAAATCGCAATTAAAAAGGTAATTTTAGTAGCTTTAAAAAAATTACATTTAATATGTCTCTCTTTTATTGTTTTAAAAATATAATAAATGAAATAAAATAAAAAGAAATATTTATTACCAGTCAAATTAAGTTAAATCAACTTGTCAAATTGCCATTTAAATATAAAAATCTATAGATAATTTCTTTATTTTATCTATGACATTACAATTATTGCTTATAGCTTAGAGCTGTGATATAATAGAAATATAACATATTTTTACCCTGTTTATTTTACTTGCCGAACGAATAAAATAAAACATGTAAATAATAATATTATAAATCAATCAATTAAAAGGTAATTTTTAAGTTTATGCACAAAATTTAAAAACTTATTTTCAGTTATAAGTATAACATAATCAGGATCAATAAATTTTACTATTTACCAACGTTTTTTGTTTGGTAAAATTCTGGGAATATTTTTAGAAATAAACCATTGCAACACCGGGTGTACTGGTGAAAACCTATTTTTAAAATTATTTGCTCCTATTGTCAAAAAAAAAAGAAAAAAATAAGTCCTATTTTGACCTTAACCAATAAAGTTTAGTTGAATAAAGCTAGTTTGGTAAATTAAATGGTACATTTCTACTTAAAAAAAATAATAAAAACAAAATTGGTAATTTATTTTTTCAAAATACATACTTCTAACTTTTGAGTTGGGGTTAAAATTTAATTCCAGGACTTTTTACTCCCAGAGTTTTTTTTTTGATATTTTGTGATATACCCCACTTTTCGTAATTCCATCTCAGTTTTTTCAAAATTCCCGCCATTCCGCTGTTTGAATCTGAAGTACTAGGTATCTTGGTCGCCAGGTTTTTCGTCAACCTTGTCTAAGTAGCGAAACATGCAAATATTGCATCTCACGGCACCTTTTAGACAACGCTGTAGTGCTACCATCTATGTTTTACGAATATATACTTTCTATAAACTACCACTATTGACATCTAAGTAATGTCATTCAGACGGGACCTACAGTTTAACCTGGGTTCCGAACCACACCCAATTGCACATAATGTTTACTTGAGGTCTCTGGGGATGGAGCTGGGTCGTTTCGCTAGGCGCCTATTTAAAATATTATTAAAAAAAAATTATTAGGATTTTATTTGTTCTTTAAATAGGAACTAAAGTATCTTTATTAGACTGGACCAAAAAAAAACAACATTTTTTTATTCTGTAAAAATATTTTTCACGACGACAAAAAAATATCCTAAAATATTTAGCCCTTAATAACAACATAACACAAAATGGTGCATTATTAAAATTATTGATTTTTCATTATTTGTTGCATTTTTTATATAAAATTTCGGAATCAGTAAATCTTAACCCTATCGACCAATTCATATTTTTAAATAAAATTAAATTCTTTACAAAAAGCTTTTTTAGCAACTATTTCGTAGAACAAGCCGTTTTCTTGTAATCGCGCTTATTAACATTAATTAATTTTTTAGATCTTGGTCACTGATATTACTGAATTTTTTAAACTATTATAAATATCAATTTCTTTATAAAACAAATAACAATTATTCTTAAGGGAATTTTATGCTCCACCAAAGAGGTCTCTTAACATATTTTTCGAATAAATTAAATCCTTTCAAAGTTAGTAATATTAACTTTAAGAGGAATAAATTTATCGAAAACGTTAAGAGACCTTTTTGTGGAGCATAAAATTTCCCTTAAAGATAATTATTTTGCTTACACAAGATAATAATATTTATTGCAGTTTATATATATCCATAAATCTAAGTGACATATAATTTAATAAATAATAATGAATGTTTAAGAGCGCGATTACGAAGACAAACAGGTCTTGTATTTGATCCTAAAAATTATTGAGGTTTAAAGACTAACTGATTCCGAGATTTTGTGTATAAATATGCAACAATTATTGAATAAATCAATAATTTTAATGATGAACCTCTTAATGTTAATACTAAGAGCTGAAAATTTTAGGATATTTTTCGTTTGTGGTTATGAACAATATTTTTCCATTAACGTTAGAAAAAAATTGTTAGTTATTTTTGGCTCAGTCTAATGTTTATTTTTATTATTTAAGTTCAGAATATTAGGTATAATAATAAAGTATAATCATATCGATTGGTTGCAAAAGTAAAAACAAGTCCTTAACTGTTACAAACCACGTAACATTTAAATCAGAAATAAATAAATAAACAAGAACTTCATAATATTTAATTTAGTATCCTAAAGAAGGGCAATAAATCTTTGTCAAAATAATAATAAATATTAAATGACAAATTATTTCTACTGGGTGTTTGGATTTTTACAAGGCAGGAAATGTAATTATTTTATAAATCTATATTTAAGCCCAAAATTAATTACAATTAAAGCAAAACAAAATAATATTTGGCTTTTCTTCAGAATAAAGATATTTAATGAATATTTTAGGAAAATTAAACTTCTCATATATTAGGAAAAACTATTTTCTCCTTGCACAATATAATAAAAGTTTAGATAACTCAAAACAAAAATATTAAAATATTAATTGTAAAATAAATATTTTTGTTTAGGTTAAATACACATTTACTTACTATACAGAGAAGGTTAAAACCCCTAATTTTTAGGTCAAGGGTTTCCAGTCGAAATTACTGTATTATTATCCAATAAAATAAGTTCTTAACGATACTGCCAGACGAGAACTGAGCCGAAGGTCGCGTCTCAAAAATGTGGTAAACTTTTACCAAAAATTACTGTTAATCTGACTTAAAAAATATTTTTTTATTATTAAAACTGATTGACTAAAGGTGTATCATACTAAGGTTGTCAATTAATTTTATATTTTTTGTAAAGACAAACAAAACTTTTTCTTTGTGGTGAATAATTTGTGGTCGTAGGAAAAATAGTATACATTACTTGTGTGAAAATGTCTTTCTTACACTCGTGGGTTTAACGCACTTGTGTGAAATAAGTCAGTTTTCTCACTTGTAATGTATATATGCTATTTAAAGCTACAAATTCAAAAATATATAAAAACAATGTCCAACACATTTTCTATCACCCATGATTCCTGTAGAAACTTGGGTGTAGGTAAACTTTTTTTCTTTTTAAATATTTTAGTTTACTTTTTAATCATATGCAGACATTATTAAAAGCTTAGTTAAAATGTCAATGCGACAGGAAATAAATTTCTTTTAAAATAGTGTGGTGATACAAAGAGTACACATTTATTTAACAAAAAAGTAATATCTGAAATACTTTTTCTGGCTGTTATATTGTTTACGGACTTTAAAAATAGGTGTTTTAGTTTATAGAATTGTAGAAATTTCAGATTTAATATTTATTTAGTTTAATAGTTTATTTAAACAATTTACTTTTTTACAAGGTTTTCTAAAACGCTCGAGTTCTTTTTTAGAACCTTTTTATGTCCCTGTATTCAAATAATTTAGGTATAGTTATGTTTATCCGTGGACACACTTTAGTATACATTAAATTAGCTTTAAACAAAATATTTTTACCTTGTAGGTATTTGCCTGTTACAAGCTTTTATTTAAATTGGCATCTATGTATGTACGGGTGGAATTTTTCAACTAATTTTTAGGCATGTATTCTCAACAGATTAATATAAAATTCTGTGTACACGTTTAATTTGAATGACATGCATGATAAGCTGAGTGACGTCATTCTAAATGCAACATGGCGGACAAGTTATTTTTAATGCACTCTACAATATGGATATCAAATGAAAGGGCTTGCCAAGTAACTTGAAAAATTAAGTGTTGTCGGACTAGTTATCTTTAATACAGTTCTACAATATAGGTAATAAATGAAAGGGCTTGTTAAAAGTAGCTCAAAAATAAAAGTGACGTCCTCCATATTAAATATGGCGGACTTCTAATAAGAGCGGACTAGTTATTTTTAATGCACTTTTACAATATAGGCATCAAATGAAAGGGATTACTAAAAGTAACTCGAAAAATAAAGTAACGTCACTCTAAATCCAACATGACAGAACACCCAAGATGGAGGACTATTTATTTTAATGTATTTCTACAGTATGGGTAAAAAATAAAAGGGTTTGCTGAGAGTAACTCGAAAAATAAAGTAACGTCATTTGAAACGCTACATGGCCAAACACCCAAGATGGCAAACTAAATATTTCTAAGGCACTTTTACAATATGGGTACCAAATAAAAGGTTTGCTAATTGTAAGGAAATATAAGAACTTAAATCTCGAGACAAGGTTTTAAATCATTTGAATTGTGTAATGAGGTTAAATATTGGTAGTAAAAGTGTTAAAGAAAAAGTTTATTTCATTCTTTAAAGTTAATTTTAATAAAAATTTGATTTAAAAACATTTTTACATTTAAATTATTTGTAACTACTATGTGTCGATATACGTGAGAAAAGCCCAATTATTTGTCACGTGACTCGTTAAATAATTGCCAAACCGTGTAAATGTCGCATTGCATTGATCAACTTGATTCAGAATATAAAGCTTTAAAATGGGAATATCCACTACTGTTTCAATGTGCAGTTTAGTCATTTTCACACATTAACAAGTTGACATGTTAATTGATTTTTAAGGTTTAATGATTGTTTTTTCGGCATTAAGCAAAAGTTTGTTAGTAATACATAATTAAGTTTAGATGCGGTTTTGACAGACAACCTAAGATTTTTTAAAGTTTAAATTGACATTCCATTAGCACAAAAATAAAATTCGCTTTTTTCTTCTCAAAAAATATAAAGAAAACTGTTGCTATTTAAAAAAATAGTTAGGTATAGATTAAAAGACCTTTAAACAATTGACTCCACGGAAATTAGGAGTAATAACAATACCAATTTACTGCATGCAGGTTACAAAAATACGACAGCAAAGCTACAATATTTACGAAATATTTGTGGCAGTAAAAGTATTTTTATTTTTATTTATTTAACTTTTTGAAAGCTTTAGTAAAAATTTCGAATAACCTATAGCTTAACTGTCGTATTTTTTTTGTTAAGTAAATTTTTAAAGGTGTGCAAATTAAAAAAAAAAACCATAGCCTATTTAACACTTTTTAAAAGAAAATGATTAAATATTAAGAATAAGGGTATATTTTTATATTATGTATTAACACCAAAGTTACCCCCATATAAAAAAAATGGTAATTTTATTTTAAGGCTAAAATAACGAAGGAAGATATAATAAAAAAATTAACACTGTTTGCAAAAACAACACCTTGATTATTGTTTCTAAAGTTATGTTGCAGTTAAAATAGGTCAAAATATGGACGACCAACTTTTATAGTCCAAGCGGTACGTAAAAAATCTGACAAAAATTTCAGAAAGCAATTTCAGCAAGCCTATTTGGCGTGCGTATTATGTAAATTAATAGAATTAATTCGAATCGCAGTACTGTGTTCCCCGACTTGTTGAACAAAAATGACAGCCATTAAAAAAAAATAACCAGAATATATTAAAAAATATGACACTTTAAAGCTGCTTTAAAATTGTAAATAAACGATTTTAAATCAGGTAGGTCTGTAGTATTCGAAGAGCTCCAAATCAAAACGCAGTTTTTAATAAAAACACAATTTTAAGAGTACCACACAATATTTACTTTGTGTTTTATTTTTTAAGTTCAGAAAGTTTTTAATTGAAGCGTATTATATTTTAAATATAGAGGGTGTTTCTAAACAAATGCAAAAACATTTAGGAAGTGCTTTCTTGTTTAAAATAGAGGGTAGTTCGTTTTATTAACATAGGGTTAAAAGTCAATTATTAGGGAGATATCGCGATACAAAAATGGCAAAAGAAACCTTTTTATTTTTTATTATAAAAACAAAAAGCATTAGAATAATTAAATTTTACGAAAATATTGCTTAAATAAAAATACAATCCTAAATATATTTGCACATTTTCAGAATTAATGGAAGTGGTGAAAATTGACTACCCCTATCGTTTTCCTAACTAAATTTAAAGAGACACTTACGCAATAACGTCAAAAAATATAACTGAGGATAGCTTCCATATTAAAAGTGTTTTAAACTTTTGTATTTTTTGTTTAACTTACCAGTTTCCAATAAAAAAATAAAATGCTAATCGTGACGTGCCGGAACGGGAAAATTGATATTGAAAAATTATTTATTTGCAGACACCTAATAAGGCATTTGTAATTTGTGTTTATTTGACATAACTTGGTCGTTTAATAAAATCACAAATTTTGTTTTTAGGCTGTTATTTTTTTCGCAATAACTCCCTAATGGTTGACTTTTGAACACATATTTACAATGCAAACCACCCTTTATTTTTACCAAGAAATCACCTTTTTAAATTTTTACATTTATTTAGAAACACCCTATATAAATATATATAATAAATAATAAAAACAAAATATTTTGATTAAAATGCTTTCCAAAATTCATAAAGAGAAAACGCGCAGTAAAAATTGTAAGGTATTCTTAAAATTGTGTATTATCAAAAACTTCGTTTTTATTCAAAGGTCCTTATTTTGTTTACATTTTAATTTAAAGGGCTTAAAACTATGGCAGCCAGTTTTAATTCTTAACGTATATATCATATTTTCTTAAATTATGAAACATGAAATGTGGAGTATCTTTTCCATATAATTTAAAGGTATTAACTTTAATGGTAAGCACATAATTGTATTTTTTAAATGTTATTTATAAAATATTACTTAAAGCACTAAAAAAATTAACTTTGAAAAAAAAATCCTACACTTTGCCTCCTGTCGCTAATGGACATAATTATAGTGCTGTAACATAAAACAAAACGGAAAAAGCGCATAATTGGTAAAAATTTAGATATTCTGGGTGTTTTTCAGAGGCAGTTTGCCCTCCTAAGTTTTCTGTTTTTAAGACAAAAAACAATCAGTTGACCAAAAAAACTTTTACATTTAAATTTTAAATGGCACCATTCTTATTTAGATAGAAGAGCATCCCAAATATAATGATCGTATATGCCGTGACATAAAAACAATTAATTTTTAATCAGATGGCTAGCAAAAATTGTATATTTTTGATTTATGTTGTTATAAACATAAAGAATTCAATATTAAGACGAAAATGTCCAAACATATCATATGAGTTGCCGTTCTTCACTATATCATACAGCAATAAAATAAAATATATTAGTGATATCATTTAAAACCTAAAAGTAGCACTTATTTACTATTTAACCGGAAGAGAGATAAAACAAATGAACGGCTAATTAACGTATATTTGTGGTAAATAGATAAATATCACATATAATTTTTTAATCCTGAAAATATAAAAGTTACTGAAGAAATAACCCTTGAGAATCAACTAGTATACTTTTTATTGCTACAATGCCTTTTGCAATTTTAACCATTAAATATGCAGGGAAAACTCCTTGTAAAGATTTAATGCTAGTTGTAAAACACTGGGTGGTTTATGATCAATATTATTGATGGCGTTAACAGTTACTAAACGATTTTTGAGTTTAAAAATACCAACCACTCCTTTTTTCTTAGCATTTTCTATCACCATGTTTGTTAGTTAAAAGGCAATTATTTTTGAGGAAAAGCAAATGTTATAATTGTGCAATTTTCATTGTGTTTATTGTCTCGACTTTTAACATTGACAGTCCTAAGTTTAAAAAATCAACTTGCATATTTGAAAAGTATTTTTAATCCTAAACATCTTTTCCTTATAATTCCCTATAAACATTTTCGATATTATCAAAAATAAGGGTACTTTCCTCTTAAGCAAAATTAATATTTTTTGACATACCACGTATACCACTAAAAAACAATTAATATCTGATAATTGCATTTTAGGTTTCAGACCATGCAGAACTTTTTATAAAGAATAACTTTTTTCGTAAAATTAAAAATAAAAAAGTTTTACATATGGTGCGAACTTAAGTAGACAGGCTGTATAAAACGTTTTTTTTATACATATCTTGTTAACCAACAGAAGTTTGGCATTTCTATTACAATTGTGCCAACTTTTATAATAATAATAAATTGTATGAATAAATTTTAAAAAAGTAAACTACCTATCTTAAAGTTAAGAATTTAAATCACCTGTTAAGAATTTAATATGACAGATAAATAGAGTGGAAAATTAAATCTTACCCAAAACTCTGGACTATAAAAAGTATTTTATAGCAATAAAGTACAATTAAGCTTTAATCCAATTGATTATATTTTATTTTTAATAATGTTTGGACTTTTGTCTGTAGGAGGGAAATTAAACCTAATATCTTTCTATATCAGCACGTGTTTACCCGACTTCCGGTAGAGTTTCCTGTTTACAAATAAAATAGGGTTTAAATCCAGATAATATCACACGTATCTTTTAATAAAAATTTTTTTTATATTTTTTTTATTGACTTTATAAAAAGATCTTATTCCCGCAAAATCTCGATTTTTATTCTTAAAACAAATTCTTTGGTAAAAGTAAATCATGGCTAACTTGATTGGTTTTGGAGATACAGAGTATTGATATTGGAGATAGAAAAAAATAGTAAATAGAATGGTTTTAGGGATTTTTATGTAGAATTCAGTGACGTACCTATATTTTTTCATTGACTTTTATTTTAGAGTTATAAGACAAAGTTGTGTGTTTTTTTTAATGGAATACCTTGTTAATTTTATCACCAATATAAAGGTCTTTGTAAAGGACGTAAAAAATACCAGTTAGATTCCGAGGGCCTCGTCCTGGCCCAAATTTTATTTGAGTTGTTACTGAGCCCATAGCAGTTGCTGTGGCTGGCCCATACGGTTTTTAATTTTTGATTTTATTTGAGAAAACTTTAAAATTACCTTTCTAGTTATAGAAAATAGTTATTTTTTCTGTACTATAAAATAATATCATTTGAGACTATGGGTCAGAATAGTTTTAATTTGAGTTTTTAAGAAGCTTATACATAGATTTTTATTTCTTTAAGTATTTTAAAAAATTGACAGATACCATTTTTATACCTATAAATGTCAAATAATGGTCCCCATACAGTGTGTCCTAGGACAGGTGTTACAAGAGGACACATGAACCAAAAATTTTTAAATTTACATTTTGAAGAAACTGGTCGCATGGTTTAAAACTAAGAAACCCAAAATTTTACTCCGATGGGTATTATACAGGGCAAGTTATAATTAAAATATGAAAAATGCCCAAAAGTAAAATACTTATATTTCTAAAAATATAACAAAATTGTATAAGTAAATATTTAATGTTAAAGCATTAAATTAAAAAAAATGTTTTGTTATTTTTTAAAATTACGCATTAAAACTTAATACCTGGAGGAAAATGGATGGAAATTAAAAATTAAATTAAAATATTTTAAAGATCTTTGTTAAATTTGCCTCGTCATGTACTTAAGTGTTGATGCATAATATGTAATAAAATTGACAAAAATATTTTTTTCTAGTAATTAATTAATTAACAACTCTATAAATATTTGGAAAACACAAAATTTTACTTGATAGGTAGTATGGATTTTGCCACAAAAGATCTGCAGCGGATCTTCTTTCCTTTGTATCACACAGCTGGAACAAGTCTCTTGTTGAGTCCTAGATCGCTGCTTTTGATATATCTAAAACTTTTGACCAGGTCTGGCATGATGCACTCCTTAATAAACTTCCCTTCTATGATCTTTCAACTAAACATTGTTCTTGGTTTTTTAGTTATTTCTTCATTGATATATATCAGATATTGTGGATGGTCACTCTTTAAGCTTTCACCAAGTAAATGCTGGAGTGCCTCAGGGCTCAGTACTGACACCAACATCGTTTCATCTTCTCCTCCACGACCTTCTCCCGTCTACAACCAATTAGATTGGGTCGCCAAAAATCTCGTCCACTTTAATGCATCCAAAACACAATCATGTTCCTTGTTGCAAAAAATGTCATTAAATACTCATCCTTTACTTATAAGTGCGGCAGAGCTTTGCAGAGAAAAGACACCTTTAATCTTGTGGGCGTCACATTTGAATATAACCTTAACTGGCATAAACACATTATATCTAGAGCCACGGCGTCTTCAAAAAAGCTTAGATTATTTCTCTTTCAAGCCAAAAAGTATTTTTAACCCTCTAATTTAAACACTTTGTAATACTTTCAATCTGAACATCAGTGAGTGGTAAAGATTTGCAGTACAATTTAATTGGTATTTCCAAAAATATTACAATTTTATTTGTTATTTTTATTATTCTAGCACTTAGCCAGTAACCACTAGCTAGTAATCGACTATAAAAAAATAAAATAGAAAATAGTGCAAAAATCGAAATAAAACTAAAAAAGTTAATACTAATTTTTAGGAATAAATAGAGCATATTTCTATTCCTATTATGCCCATATTTTTAAAGGGTTATTAGCATAGCTTCCACCTTTTATATTTAACCAGTGGCATAGCTAGGGCAGCAGGGGTCATCGGGCAAAAAAATTTATTGGGGCCTTTAAAAATTTTTGAGGAAAAAAAAGGTCCACAGTACTTTTTACTCTCTTTCACTATTTCCTTTATTTGTACTAACCAACATTTCAAAGAATTGAAGACCAAGAAAAAAAAGGTCGTCCCCCTGTCATTTCTTCTCAGTATTTCTGTACTTGCCCTTTTCAACCTCCAAGGGGCTCCCTAAGCCCGGGGGCTCTAGGGCACTACCCCACCTAGCCCCATAGTAGCTACCTCACTGCATCCAACAAAAAATAAATAGGGTGTGATCTGATATATCAGCATTAAATTAAATAAAATTAAATTGTTTTTTAGTTTTAAAGACTTTTCAATTAAGTAAATGAATTGTCCATTCAGTTTTATAAATCAATGACGTCCAATAAATCTAGTAATCCTCTGACGGTAAATAAACAAGTTCGACCGTGTAAACAAGCTCAATAATATATATTAGCTGGAATTTTATCTTTAAATTGGCGTTAATTATCTTTTAAAATTGAAAGCAATTAATTTGTATGAAGTGTGCTTTTCTCTTTAGCAAAAGCTGCATATCAGCTGCGAGTACAAAATTTTTAATTAGTTGTCGTAAAATAGTTGAAGTGATGGGTGAAGCGCAAAGGGTAAAGGTAACCAATTTGAAAACTCTTAAGAACTAATTTTGAAATTAGAAGATTAACAAAAAGGTAATTATAAAATATAAATCTACTTAAAACAATTAATTGCAATTTATAAAAAAATAATACAGGGTGCTTATTTTAAAACTGACAATGGCCATATTTGCTAAACCAAGGAAAATATCAAAAAATATAAAATATTGTTTTTTTTTAAACTCGGGGAAATATAAATAACAAATTTTTCAAAACACCTCTATCTACCCCTTAAGCTGCACCCCGGTCACCTAAAAATCTTAAATGGTAACACCCTCCTTTGGAAAGTTTATGGAAAATGCTTTTCGTTGGTTGTAAAAAAGTTGGGGTAAATGGAAATACTAGACTCAAATTTCAAAAAATTAATCAACTAATTGAAGGGCTTGGGGAAGAGGGTAACAAGCCACGTTCTCATTTCTGAGTTATTTCAACTTTAATATTTTATTTAAATCTAGAAATCGTAATAATAGACTTTCACAAAACTGCTTTACTACTAGTATATTTATACAAAAATGAATTAAAATGTGAAAACAAAATCAAAAATTGTATTAAGTAATCAAAAAACTATTTAACTTTGTAATTCCGAGATTTTGTAAATTGTAGCTTATTACCTTCTTTCTTCAAACCCTTCAATTATACTTTGGGCCCTTTCAATTAAGAAAACACCTGACCAATAAGGTATTTTATTATTTTAAAAAGTCAGAGTAACTTACTAGGTATTCATCATCCATATAATAGACCGTAAGCCAGGCGCAAAATTTGGTTGGTTATTTCCTCTCACTCAATAACTCGTAGAATGCTTTAAGAGAGTTGTACATGTTGTGAGTGCTAGCTGCGGCGACGAGGATGGGTTGAACAGTAATAACCGCCCACACATGTAAAAAAATATATTTTTAGTCATTTATTCTCGATTTTAAATTTATCAAATTATAGTTGGCTCAATATTTTTAAGAAACAAAATAGTCAGCTGTTTATAGAGGGTCACACGAACATAAAATAATGTTTTCAGTGACTTTCTCTCAACTGAAAATTTTATCTGACTATAGTCAATGTGTTACTGGTAATAAATAAAGAAGTCAGCCGGCTATATCTAGGTGGAATACTTGTCAGCTGGTGCCCTGAAGGTGTAACGTAGGAGCCTATCGGAAGAATGAATCGCATATTTAAATTTATCAATTGACAAGTTTTTCTCCAGCATACTGACTGGGGGTGCATATCAAGGGGTGTTTTCAAAAATACGGTATTTATATTCCTCCCGGGTTTTATAGAAACGGAATTTTTTATTTTTGATATTTCCCTTGGTTTAGAAAATAGAGCCTTTGTAATTTAGTTAACGAAGCATTGTTTAATGCCTAAAGTTTAAAAATTATTATTTTTAATCGCATTGAACTTTTACGTGGTTTTTACAGTGAGTGTTATGCTACGTAATCATTCCTTTGTATAGAACTAATTACGTAACCGTAAATTTAAGTGGACTGTTTTATAATTTTATAGGTCGTACTAACTCAAAATTGATAACTCGCTCGCTAAATTATTGTTATGTAATTAAATAAGTAAAAAATGGGAATTATTACCAAATGGATTATGTAAGTAGGAACAGGATATGTATATCTCTTTGAATCACTTTGGTAAAGATCGTACTAGTAGCGGTTTTATGAGCACGGTACCGGACTTTTCGATGCTTTCTTGGTACTGGTTTTGTATCGTAGGTTGATACGTAGATTTTGTAAAAAGGTAAAATGGATAAAAAAGGATGGTTAGATAGGAGGTACATATTGTAGTAAAGGATGGTAGATTGTATTGATAAGAAAATATTATATTAATACCCGAATTTTAAAGTTAAATACAGGGTCATATAAACAAGTAAATAGTTTAGTAAAAATATTAAATTTGTAATTAAAGTAATTTAGGGAAAAAAATATAATAAAAAGTTAATAAATACTAAAGTAAAATAAAAAATAGAAGTGAAGACAGAACAGTGAGGATATTAGGAATTGTCCCCTCCTTTTATTTTTAAAATAAGAAAAGATATCAAGGTTGAGTAAATTTGGGTAAAAGGGTGTCCCTTAAACTACTTTTGAGCATAAAAATAATTTCTGTCACTTGACCTAGTACTAAGGGGGCACTAACAACTTTTTTTCAAATGAAAAGGGGGATCTTTACATTGCCTACAACTTTTCTATTAACCTTTTTTTTATAAGACTTGTAGTTTGGCCGCAGATCGCCCGTAATTTGGTTTTCCTTTAATTTTTATTTTATTTTTTACGTTATACAATAGGTTTTATTCTATTATTTTTGTGTCAAAAATTATCTAGCCTGGTCTACATTAGAAATAATGTTGAATAATTCATAATTAAGTCATTTCCTCCCGAATGAAAATTTGTATCCTTATTGTGGATATAATCCTGCAGGTAAAAAAGAGTTAGCTGGCAGTATCAGCTGATAAATTTAAATAGGCAATTGATTCGTTACACGTGCAGGGCACCAGTTGACAAGTATTGCACCTAGATATAGCCAACTTTATTTATTATTATGGTTTGTCCAGAGATAAAAAAAACAATATTAGTAACATAGAGATTATCATCTGATGAAATTTTCAGAGGCTTACGGATCATTGTAAAAAATAGCTGATTCAATAAAATTATAGGTTAGTATAAGTAAGCTTGGACAGTCAAATTTTTCCCAAGGAAAAAAAGGGCCTATTACATATTTGATCTCCCAGTATTCCCTCCCAAACATTTAATTTTTGGAGATATTGAGTATGGTTTTTATACAGGGTGAGTTTTTTTGACGACAAAGAAGGTTACATGAGGAAAGAATTATAGTTTTTAGAGCTTACTATAAATCACTTTTTTTGCGTCCAAAAAAATCATGGCTTACTATATATTTTGAAAAAAACCGTTTTTCCCTATATCTCGTTAATATTTCAAATGGAAAAAAGTCTTGATAGAAAACTTGTAGATAATTATCTTTATA